>NMRA01001060.1:0-57750 GCA_002633005.1 Phoronis australis | reverse complement strand
CCCCCCCCCCTTGGCTGCCGGAAAAAAATAAAACAGCAAGAGCGTAGGGAAATGTTGAGTTAATTAATTGACCCCGGTAATTAACATTATACGGCGGAAACAAGATTTTAATGTGTGCAGTTTTAGTGTGTTTGGGGGGGAGGGGGCTCAGATCCAATTTCAAGTGTCAAATTCGGAACACGGCTCAATCGTAACAAAACTGGCTAAGTATAGGCTCTCCCGCGATATCCCAGGCGACCTGCAGTGGCGCTGCGCACTACGACTCCGTTTCCGTCGTCTGCTTCACTCTGCAATGAAGAAAATTACTTCATTTTTTTAAAGAAAACGGAATCTGAGTGACGATGAAAAAACAGAAGCTGCTGGTAAGATGTGAATTTCAATCGAAGCCTTAGTGAATCACTCAGAAACTCGTAATTATCTCTGTGAAGACGATTTCCAAAGCAATCGCCTCATTAGTGCCAACACAAAAAACGGATTTGGTCTTTTGGGCAATTGAAGACTATTCTAAATACAACAAATTTGTTACGAACTGGTTGCACAAAGTATAAAAAGTGTAATAAGCATTACAAAAAGAAGTAGGTTTCTCGCGCAAACGCTGTGGACAAGTAGGTCTCTTATCATCAAATTTTGGGTGAAGTCGTGGTGGTGTAGTGGTAAAGTACTTTTGCTCAATCCGCCAGGTCGTGAGTTCGAGTCTGCGAAAAGTATAGTTTTTCATGTTTGACACGTTCGCCGTGTTTTTTTTTTCTTTTTACTTTTCTTTTTCTTTGCCTTTTTTCTTGGATAATACTTCAAGAATCAAGGAAAATGTTTGCTTTTAGAGGAAAAAACAGAAAAAATTTCCTGCGCTGGAGGGGGGCGAACCCCCCTCCCTACCTCCCTCCATTCGGTGCCATGAGCATTTAATTGTGCTTTGCACAAATTTTTTCAGACAACATGTTGGCCCCCCCTTGTGATATCCTAGATCCGCCACTGGGTTGGTGTGGGCGTGGATCGAGCGGCAGGACCTGGTTGGAAGCTGCAGGTGTTCTTCTTCTTGTGGACTCGGAGATGAGACGCTGGCTGGATGGCAACAGCGTCATTGACTTCTAGGGTAAGCAACAACTAGGTTCGATGTTGTTCCGGGTTGTCTTAGTGCTTCCCCGTCGGGGCAGTTTGACTCTCATGAACCCGGCTTAATGGCAACAGCTGTCATGCTAATCCTTGCTTGTCTTTAATGATAACCTCATAGCTCTCTCTCGCTAGAGAGACTACATGAAGGGAATAGCTCAGCGTACTCGAAATTCATCTGACAGGGGTATCGTTAAGAAAGCTAGAAATAAGGTAAACAATGCTCTTAAACGGACCAAGGCTGAGTATTACGACCAATTAAGTTATTAATTAAAACATATCTAACGGAAAAACTCTGGAGAATCATAAAATCAATTTTACCTAACAAGGGCAAGTCTGTAGCAAATGAATTTCTAATTTTTAACGATGTTGTTTCGGACAAAAATAAAATATCAAATGCATTTAATGACTTTTTTACTCAGCTGGCATTGGCCAAAAACTTGCTGAAAATTCAGTATGTCAACTATTGAGCTCCCGCCCAAGATACACGAGGGAATATCATTTAAGTTTCAAGACATTCAAGTCGACGTCCGAGAACAAATAAAAAATCTGAACTGTAGTAAAGCCAGTGGCATCGATAGCATTGACACCAAAATAATCCACTAGTAATGTACAGCTTGTCCACCAGAGACCTTATGTAACTCAATTATATAACCGTATTCAGGGCTCCCCTGTTACAAAAGTAAGACCCAATGGTCACACAGAAACGGTTTATGTGAGATCATTTGTGTCATCTGGCTTCGCAGCTAGGTCTATTCAGCTTTGTGCGCACTTGCCCACTACACTAAGACAACTTCAAAATGGCGATGCAGCTGTCTCCAGAGGAAATCGGATGTTTCCTAGAGGTTATTGATGTTAATCTTGAGGACTGCAAGAAACTGCACAAGGCTGCTTTTTTGAAACGTATTATTACAGCATTTAGTCACCACATCCCGTATACCAGTTTTAATCTTTTAATGATTCCTAAGGATCTGAGACGTACTCCAAGTTGGGATGATATCAAAGAGAAACTTATGAGCCGACGAGGCGGTTTTTGTTATGAGCTGCATACCTTCATGTCTGCGCTGCTGGCAGGTTTAGGTTTCCATACCTACTTGAGTTTAGCGCGCTTAATAATCAACACGTATCCACTACATGTGATTGTTATTGTTAAGGATCTACATGAGGAGGGAGACACCTTTTTGGTGGATGCAGGAATTGCACATCCAGCTCTTGATGCATTCCCTTTGGATTTTGAGGTGGAATCCCTATGTTTTCAGCATAAAAATATGTTGTGCAAATTTGCCAAAGCGGGTGATCATTATGTTCGACGACAGTTCATAAGTGAAACGGATCCATTTATTACAGTTGAAAAGGCCCAGTGGATAGATTTTTATACTTTCAATCTAGATGCAGTTTCACTTGATGAGATAGTTCCACGGCTTAATGCCCTGGAAGGCCCCTTGTTGTAATATTGCAACACCACTTTTGATAATCTATAGTTAACCCCCCAATTATTCTGTGTTCATATAATTGATTGTGTACCCTCCAAGGCCCATTGTTGCAGTAATGCTACAGTATGAGGGACCTCTCTTGACAAATGAACAAACTATTTGAATTAGAAATTCAAGATGTCTGCCGCCATGTTGCAAGCTGTCATATGGACAAAAGGCAAAGTCATTCACTACACAGTCCAGGTAAATTTAATTTTTCAATGTAATGTATTCAAACCATTAAAGACTATATTATTTGATGGTATGAACTTTATGTTGAATAATGTTTTGTTTTCTAAGTGCCTTAGTCATGAAAAGCCATGTTGCATAATTGCAACACCGGGCTCTGTCATCACCATGACAACAGACTTGTGTTTAATCTTCTGTCTGACACTGTTGGGTTCATGCCCAGTTAAATGCCTTGAATTTTGGTGTAGTTAATTAAGTGCAAGTTTAATCATTTCCTCTGACGTACAACTGTCCCAGCAAAACAATTTCTATTATATAACTATTCCAGGACATCCTTGTGTTTTTGTTTACTATGTCAGTAACCAATGTCCACTCATAGTGAAAGTGTATACAGCAAGCAGCTGTCCAGACTTCATTCATGTTTATGATGTAGATGAGATCACCGGATATTTCAACATTGTTTTTGTTTTGCAGTCACAACCCACACAAATTTCTGTTCACTATATATATTGTAGCTAGAGTTAATAAACTTTGTGTGTCAGTAGAAACTCAACGACTGTGTTAGTTTTTATGCTGCTTTCCATCGACTTGTATGTAAGTTTGACTTAGCAGATTTTAATTTTTGTGTAGACCTTTTGTTTTTTTTTTGTTGCCAAGTCACGTACGTTGTCTCTGTGATATCACATTCAATCAGCGTCTTTACGAGCAAATATAATTGTTTATTACTCGCTACTCCTGAAGATTTTTCTTTTGAAATGCACGTAATGCAACACTAATCGATTTCCTGGTTTATTTTCAGATTCAAAATGACAAGGAAAAACCTCGAGTTGGGAGATGTGTTACATTTGTTAGATGGAGATGAGAGTGAATTGGAGGGCTTAGTTAGTGATGATGATGATGATGAAGATGACTTCATTCCCCAGCAACTTGGTGGCGATGATGAAACTTCTGATAGTGACGATGAACCACTAGCCCATTTTATTAACCAGCCTGCTCCCAGCACTAGTGAACAACCAACCAAAAAGCAGCTTTTCAAGTGGCGGAACAAGACGTTCGAACCTGGTGATGTTACATTCTCAGGTTCAAGTCATGATGCACCCCTTGATGGAGAGGTTCTATCGCCGTATAGATACTTCCAACAGTTCATAACTGTTGAAATGATTGATGCTTTGACAGAAAGTAGCAACATTTACTCCATGCAGAAAAAGGGTGTTCCTAGTAATATATCTACAAAAGAGATGGAACAGGCTATAGGGATGTATTTACGCATGGGAATTGTTAAAATGCCAGGCAATCGAACCTATTGGGAGACAGAAAACAGATATCCACCCGTTGCTGATGTAATGTCACGGAACAAGTTCCAGGACATTCTTTCGTCAATCCATTTTGCAAATAACCTGTTAGTAACTGATGAAGAAAAGAAAAACAAGTTGTGGAAGGTGAAACCGTGGTTGGACAGGTTTCGCGAAAACTGCCTCAAACTTACTCCTGACGAGCACAATTCAATAGATGAGATGATGGTGAAATTTAATGGGAAGTTTAGTGGTATAAAACAATATGTCCGTGGCAAACCACATCCTTGGGGCTTCAAAATCTGGGCTAGAACATCAGTCAGTGGACTTCTGTATGATTTTGAAGTTTACCAAGGCAGTCAGCGCACGTTTAAATCTGAGCTGGGCCTGTGTGCGGATGTTGTTTTGAATTTGTCAGCAACTTTGCCATCTCACAAGAACTACAAAATAATTGCGGACAACTTCTTTTCTGGTATCGAGCTGGTTAACAAGCTACATGAACGTGGAATACAGTACCTGGGTACTATACGAACCAATCGTATCCAAGGGTGCAGCCTCAAAAGTGAAAAGGAAATGAAAAAACAAGGAAGAGGTTCCTATGAAGAAAAAGTCGAGGTCAACGAAAACATCTGCGTTGTGCACTGGTATGACAACAAGCCAGTAACTGTCATTTCATCTTTTGTTGGTGCTAATCCTACTGATATTGTCAGAAGATGGGACAAGAGCTCTAAGTCACATGTCCAAATCCCAAGGCCATTTTGTGTCAGTCAGTACAATAAATTTATGGGTGGTGTCGACCTGTTGGATGCTCTGTCAGCAAAGTACAAGTACGGCATCACGTCCAGAAGGTGGTACCTGTACCTATTTTGGCACACTATATCCGTTGCTGTCGTAAATGCTTGGCTATTGTACCAAAAGGAATTTCGTGCTCTTCAAAAGCCCGAAGGGGACCTCATGAAGCTGAGAATGTTCCAGGCCCAGATTGCAACTTCACTGATCATGTGCAAAGCTCCCAAGCGAGGCCGGCCATCGTTGGATGAGGTTAAATTGCCAAAACCTGCACTACCAAAGAAGGCAAGAAAGGCAGCACTTCCACGTGAGGTTAGATGCGATGGTGTTGGTCACTGGCCCATAAAAGTTGCGAAAAGAGGTCGTTGCAAGTACTGTGCTGACGGCTTTACTGGAATCGCATGCGAGAAATGTGAACTTCATCTGTGCTTTACTTCACAAAAAAACTGTTTCCGTCTCTATCATATTTAGTTACCACAACTAAACTGTATGTTTAGATGCAGCAATGTGAATTACTGGCCCGTAGGGGCAACCGAGGACTGAGGTCTTGGAACACGTGTTGACTGCATTACAGAAATGAGACAAGGGTGAAATTTCATATGCACCAAACAAAATGTTTACTAATACACCAAACTTAGTTTTTGCTGATAATTAGGGTAATTGTCATAAATAAAGTGTTCCATCTGATGTTGTTTTGTAGTGATTTTCACAAACAAATGTCTAGCTAAATATAGGACATTTGCTACCATCAGCTCCCACTGTTGCAAAATTGCAACATTGTATAAAACGAGGTCATTGAGTGCAAAATTTCTTTTAACGCTTTTCTCATCATCTAGTGATCTATCTTCAAGTATTATTGAACTCAAAAAAATTTTTAAGAAAATTTTTGAATATCTGGGCCTTCTGGGGTTGTACAGAAGTTGTAGTTCAGCGCACACCTCAGCGTTAGCAGCCATTCATCCTCCGGGATTGTCTTACGTACTTAAAGAAACCAGCAAGGGAATAATATTGTATGAAGCTATGGGAGAAACAGCCTACAAAAAACGTAATGTGAATTCTGTTGCTGAACTGATGACTTTTGTTGAACAATTCTTGCCTTCTTTTTCTTTGTCAGATCTGGAACGCATTCTTAGTGACGGACTGAAGTTTTTGGCCAGATCACGGCTTTGACTCATTTAGTCAGTGGTAGCATTCTATATACTAAAGCCACAAATATGACACAAAATTGTTGTATTACAATTTGGTAGTGCCAGGGTTTGTTTATGGTGATTGTAATCAACTTTTTGATTCGAAGCTAGAATAGAGATGGGTCTTGATTAATGAAGGTAATAATCTCAATACTGGAAATAACGTACCACGCCATCATTGAGCGTGTGATAGCAATGTTGTTGATTGTGTTTATGTATACTCAAATAAACATTGAACATTAGCTTGTGGTTAGTAGATGGGAAGCATTAGTTGTATTTAGATATTTACAATATTTACAAAGACTATGTTATATTATTAGATACTTACAAAGTAACTATGTTATATTATTAGATACTTACAAAGTAGTACTATGCTATATTATTAGATACTTACAAAGTAGTACTATGCTATATTATTAGATACTTACAAAGTAGTACTATGCTGTATTATTAGATACTTACAAAGTAACTATGTTATATTATTGGATACTTACAAAGTAGTGCTATCAGGAAGAGATAATCAGGAAGGGACAACTAGCCAAACCGCGGTTTTTGGTCTACTTCCCAGACTAATTTCAGGGGTTAGGTTTCATTAAAAATATAGATGATTTCATCAGAAAGAGTAAAGCTTTTTCTACAAAATGATATCAATAAACTCACTTTGCAACATTAAACAGCGGGGTAATTGTACTTTGAAAATACAAGTAACCTGGTCCTGTGAGTGGGCTTCCTACATGTATGCCCACTCACACGGACTGCTATCATCCATATGCCACATGTAATCTCAGTAAGGAACAGTATGAGATCAAGAGTCTAATCACGAGCACACAGTTAAGGCGTGAAGATTGACGCCGGACACTTGTATCCAAATCTAACGGCTGGAGATGCCAATCTTCATGCGAGCGCTTGTGGTTAGACTCTGGCTACTATGCCAAAAACAACATTGTTACTGCAACACTAACCCTATAATGGTACATGACGGTTCTAATAGCAGCCGAAAGAAATATTTCAGTTTGTGGATAAGAAACTAAAAAGGGTTCATTTTTTCAAAACAGTTTAGTACAGATGTTTTCTTATTCTCCACATTGTATTGAAATGCTTTTTGGGCTAAACGGATTCTAGCCTGTAATGCTGGGATCATTAACTGTCATCATTAAATACTCGAATATAGAATAAAAGGTACTTATCTTGAGTTCAAACAAAAGCAGAATAGAAAATGACAAAAATAATCTTGAGTAAAAAGATGAGACCCAGGGCCCAGTTGTTACTTTCATAATGGTCTATGCTTCCACAAGGCAGTGAATGTGCAACTTGAGTGGCAGTCGGGTCTTTAACAACAAATATTCGGAATCCTCTAACATCACTGGTGTAGCCAGAATTATTCAAGAGGTTGCCAAACGTGCGGAAATTTTTGGCGACCAATGATTGTGATTGTAATGAGAGGCAACCTGGATGCAGTGCATGAAGAGTGGATAGGGAGAGAGCAGCTGGGCAAGCACAAAACTGAAACGAGTTTCTACCAGCGCAAGGTTCTGCAATGCCACGGGGTAGCCCTGTTGTGCGCCCCACGACTATGTTAATGCCCAGCCCAAATACTTCAGCCTATCCACAAACTAAACCATATTTTTAGCCAAATCAGAAAAATAAAGTTGTCAATGGTTAGACAAATTTCTTGGCATGTTGTGTGTTTTGTAACATATGAATGTAATATCTCTAGAAACACGTACGGTGTCACTGTTTTTAATTTTGAGTCAACGTGAACGTGTTCGTCCGGCTAATGTTCTGAAGCATTTCACACTGCCCAACTCTTGCCACTAGGAGAATGGCCCCTCAAAAAGAGTCAAATTTGTTGTTTTGGAAAAACTGTTCGAAAAGACCAAAAATGCTGACTAAAATCACTGCTGTATTACGTAGATCATTACTACAAGAATGAAACACTAGCATGTTGCTCAAAACGCTGAGCAAAACATGTAGTAAGGGTCCCGTTGGTAACCAGTGTTTTTCATAAAACTGGTTTTCAAAATGCGAATTGCCAGTGAATGACCATTGCCTGAATAACAATTCAACCCATCTAAGGCACAGGAAACCGTCAATTTGGGTTAATGACCCAACTTTAAATCTTTGAAATACGTTGAGCCCAGAATTTTAAAATGTGAGATGTTTTTGCAAGTGCAGTCATTTCAACGAACCAAGTTTATGAAGTCCGCTTGCTTACAATATCTGTGGACCTCTTGAAATATCTACAGGTGAAGGACGTCATCTCTATAAATTTCCTACTGCGATGGATAAAATGTGGCTGCGTGGTCGTTGGCTTCAACTGATAAAAGTGGTAGAATTTCGATCTCTGTCTTTGTCAAAAAGCTAATAAAAGTAAATTAGTGAAACTTAAACAGAGAGGTTGGGGGGTGGGCTGTTGACGATGGTATCTTTTCCTCTTTTTTAATTAATGAGCCACCATATGCAGCGGCGAATTTTCCACCAAATCTGAGCCTGGATCCGTCAGATGTCGCTTTCTCGCTTACAGCGTCGGTATGAAAAGTCCCCTATTGAGAAAGTTTTGTCGTACATGAGGCGGAGTTCAAAAATTGTCACCTAAACCTTTAAACATGAAAAACGTAGACGTAAACAGCGAGAAATGAACGCAGATAGACTTCTTAGATTGGACTCGTACTCAAACCTTCAGTTTCAACATTCATTGGCCCCTATGTTTTTATCAGTTGAAGCTTATACTAAGGCTTCCTTCGGAGCAGTGTTGGCAATCGTCATAAATGACTTACCAAGCGACAGTTATTGCCTGGAGCTGGCGAATAACTTAGCAAATCAACATTGAACATTAGCTTGTGGTTAGTAGATGGGAAGCATTAGTTGTATTTAGACATTTACAATATTTACAAAGACTATGTTATATTATTAGATACTTACAAAGTAGTACTATGTTATATTATTAGATACTTACAAAGTAGTACTATGTTATATTATTAGATACTTACAAAGTAGTACTATCAGGAAGAGATAACCAGGAAGGGACAACTACCCAAACCGCGGTTTTTGGTCTACTTCCCCAGACTAATTTCAGGGTTAAGTTTCATTAAAAAAATAGATGATTTCATCAGAAAGATTAAAGCTCTTTCTACAAAACGATATCAATAAACTCACTTTGCAACACAGCGGGGTAATTGTACTTTGAAAATACAAGCAACCTGGTCCTGTGAGTGGGCTTCCTATGCCCACTCACACGGACTACTATCTTCCGTTTGACTCCAATCACCCTTTGATACACAAAATGGGCGTGATTCGAACGTTGGACTATCGTGCAAAAACCATCCCCAACACGGAGGAGGGCATTGATTTTGAATTGGATTACAACAGAACAGTATTAAAGAGATGTGGCTATCCTGAGTGGCCATTCCACAAGCATGAGGCAAACCATTGCGGAGACAGGTCTCAGAACACGCAGCCTGACAACGGAGAAACTTCAGGATAACATTACCCTTTTGTGCCAGGAATCTCAGACCAGGTTAAATCTCATATGAGGGGTCACGATATTTGTGTTGCGTTCAAACCAATTAACACCATAAGGAGTCAACTGGTGAATGTGAAAGATAAGACCACGAAAGAGAAAAAATCAAATGCGGTGTATGGCATTTCACGCTCGGAGCCAGGGTGTAAAAAGCTCTCGAAATTAGCTAGTGAGTCATTTGCAGGGTCAGTTTAACTGGTTTCGTGGAACAAAGATCCGAAGTCATATCGGTTGGACCAAGTTCATCAACACGTTCTTAGCGGTCAAGTGGTGTCAAGTGGTGCGCTAACTACCAGTTTAGAGGACTGGCTCGAAGTCAGTCACGGCAACGGGGGCAATGACACAATCCTATTTCAGTAAAAAAATGAACTCAGTTTACAAACGTCAGTACAATTGGCACTGGTGCAAGTAACATTACCTTTAAATCATTTAAAGATCATGATGATCTTTGCTTTTAAATAACTAAAACACACTAAGCAACTTTCTTACTGCCTGAGTTTCAATACTATAGCAGGGAAGAGATCTTCCTGGTATAGTTCCACAGCAGATGATCATAGCCGCTCAGCCTTGTAGCTACGGTTTGTGGTTTACATATGATGCACTGAGTTAAGTCGGGACAGTTTTGAACGTCTGCCAGTTCAATAGTTTATCATTTCACATATGCTGTCGGAGGCGATCAACACGGAATCCACCTGTGAGGCCATGCAGACTGGCCTGATGCGGCCGCAGTTGATCAGGCCGACTTCCATTGCATGTTTGCCGGCCTGGGCGCGGGACTGCAGTTACGAGTCTGCGCACGCCGCTATGGTTATAATGGCAAATGAGCTATTGCGTAAGTTTATGACCATGCAGACAGGAAAACAATAAGCTGGAGCCGGATGGCGGCAGACAAGACCGAGACTGGGCTGAGGCCACGAGTCAAGCTATGCGGCGTACGTATTATGCAGATACGCCGGACAAATCTAATAATAAAAACAAGGAAACATGGGCATCGGAAGATCCAGTACGTGATAGACTACGGAAAAGATATATAAGAACGCGGGTTTCAAGTGGGGCGGGTGAAATTGGTGCTGCCGGAAATTGGAGGGACCAGGACGGGTGAAGTTGATGAGAGCGTNTTCCAAGTTGGTTTACTTGGGGTTTACACACGCTGGCGGTGCCGTTTTTATTTTACTGGAGACGTTTTTGTTTTTTTTGTTTTTTTATTTTTGGGTCCTGGCCCGAGGGGGGGTTTAAACCCCCTGATCCCCCCCGTAGATCCGCCACTGGTGAATAATACGAGACATAAACCATGTACGCACCCGGCCAAATATGTTGAACTCACGCTGCATGGTTTCAATTATTATTATTTCGAATTATTCTCCTTCAAAATCCTCAACAACAATTCCTAATATAGTACAGTTCTAGTGCCGGAAATGATTGGCGGCGTACGTATTATGCAGATACGCCGGACAAATATTAATAATAAAAACAAGGAAACGTGGGCATCGGAGGATCCAGTACGTGATAGACTACGGAAAAGATATATAAGAACGCGGGTTTCAAGTGGGGCGGGTGAAATTGGTGCTGCCGGAAATTGGTGGGACCAGGACGGGTGAAGTTGGTGAGAGCGTGTTGGAAGTGTTATTCAAAGGGCAAAGCGATCGGTTGTCGCCCACTTAGCTGAGGGGAAACGCCACGCACCAAGAGCCATAATATCAATTCTATGACATGGCGATCGAGCAGTCTTGTGTGCTTTTTTGAATCCTAATTTATCACTCAAATCAACCGTATGTATTAGCAGGGGACAGGACGTTCTCCGCGTTTTTGGTATCCCAAGTTTGGTCGATACTTCATGTTCAGTCAAAAGTTTACCAAACACAAGCTCAGGGGTTACTGGATTACCTTTGGCATATTAAAAATAATAATCGTACGTGGTAAAATGACCCGGCCTAGTGTAACTTGTACACAAGCAAGCCCGCCGAGCAAAATTTGGCACACGGGTGATGTGACTATGAAACGAGCGGTATATAAGTTGTCATCTAGGCAAGAATTGTAGTTCAATGTTGAGTTTTTTACAAACAAAATAACGCCACTTCGGTACCTGAAGATTTCATGTTAGTGGCGCTGGCCGGGTGCTTTGAATAAGATATGCTTTCCTCAAAGACACCTGACGGATTCCCAGGCCGTGCCATGGGGCTCTTATGTATGCCGCTAGATGTCACTGATGTATGTCAAACTTGTACAGGTAACTTGAATTGCGGTTTTCATTCTCTGCTACGTGATCCAAGTGAACCCGATGATGAACTTTATTCGTTGCACGGCTTAGCTGCATCGAAATGTCGGAGTCAGAAAAGCGAGAGCATCATCACCTAACCGACTAGAGCGACGTCTTTCGTGAAAATGCCTTACTTTACATTTTACTTTGTGAAAACATAACGGTGGTAGACTGAAGTGGGAAATAAGCAATCTAGTAAGCTTCAACTTGGGGATGTTCAAGTTTTACTGAACTTGTCATATGTCAAGGATCCCCAAGTACGGTGTGGCCCGAATAATTAAGACGGCCCTTCGCTCAGAAGATACTAGGCCTATATCACTAGTTTCTTACTTTGACATCGCCGCCCAGACAAATAAGATTCCAGACATGGGAAATTTACGATAAGGCTTCCAAAATTCCGTAAGTGTAAGAATCCTTTGCGAACGAAAGTGTAAATTCCCGCTTAATTGAATTCTTTTACGAAAAAACACAGCCTACGAACTGAAGCGGGAATCGCAGGTCGACGTTACTGACTCACTCATGATGGAGAGAAGTGTATGCCTGTTCCCTAAAATTTACTTGCGATACGAGATCAAAATGATTCCAGGTAAGGTCCCGGTATAGATTTTTGACAACCAAAGCATTTCTTGTCAAATCGCTGTCAAACATTCAGATCTCTGTACATTTTGTGCAAAAGGGCAAAATATATTACCCATCTTTACTGGACATGTATTGCTACCAATGAATTTCTTGTCTGCAATGAGTAACCTAATTAGTTCTCTGCTAAAACATAAACTTTACATAATCTCTCGTCTACACACGCTTTCTATGTTAAATGGCGCAACTCAGATACAATTAACTTACTCGTCTGTCGGTGAAAATATGACATGTACTGCCTAATAGACAGAAATGTTTCTCCCTCAATGGAAATGTCCAGGAACGTGTTTAAGTACACTCAAATGAGAAAATATCCATTTTTCAGTAGTTCAGAAACTGTGGAAAAATTAACAATGGATGACCCTCTTTGTCTCTCTCTTTTTGAGAACGCACTGGTTCTCATTGTGTTGGTAGTTCTCGAAATGTGCCCGTTTGAGCGTTGTGTGTATGTGTGCGTATGTGTGTCCTTTGTCTATTGTCGCTGCCGGTTTCCGAAAAGTAGAATATTTTGAGTAGAACACATACTTTGTGGTATTTCGCGCATGAGTACACAATATTTGTTTTACTGCCTTAAATATCGAGACAGGCAAAACACTTTAAAATCCGGTAAATTTTCGCGCCAAACTTGTCTTCATACCTGATGAAGAGCTACACTCGTTAAGTCTCAAAAGCTTGTGTTTAGCGGATTTTAAAGTGTTTTACCTGTCTATTTATTGTCTAATTTTATTCGGCTCGACACTAATTGTCATTAATATTTTACTTTATCGGCGGTCAAGTACTAGAGGTCTAAGCTTTTGGTGACCACCGACCTGATCGTGTAATTCTGTTAGTGAAAAGGAAGTATGTGTGAATACCTTTCAAGCGTTGCATCCACAGGTAAACTGAAAAAATACCAGCTCGAAAATTTCTAGTAATTTTTTCAATTTATCAGTGGATGCAAAGCATGAGAAGTATTTACTCTGGTATCGAACATCCTGATGAACAATTAAGAGAGTGTAGGCCTAATTCTGTTTTTAGATAAACTGCGTTTACCACTTTCTCTTTTTTAACTACAAGTGGGAGAGTAAAAAACGGCACAATGCAGTGTGTGTATGTAGCCTACGTGCTCCGAAAGTCGCAAAATGTGTCACTGCATTTAACGAAATTTAACAAAGTAATTTCCGACATGGATGGCCTTTACCTGGCACATTCCCGAGTGTCGTTCGCCAGGCGGATATGTCTATTGCGGAGTCTTGGCCCTTGCGACACTTTCGGGCCAAGTGGAATGTACTGGCACCCGACAACGTTGGTCCTCAGTTTACGTCTCCGTCAAAACACATGAAAATAGTTTCTCTATTAAAATTCAATTCAGTAGCAGACGAAACTACCAGTTTTATCATAGTCGCTTCAAGTTGTTTGTTATTGTAAGCGGCGTAGTTACGTGACGTTGAACGCACAATACCATGCACTTTTATAAAACGAACTGTTGCAACCGAAATGACTTCGACTGATCACTATGAATAACTTTAACGTGTAAAAACGTAAGCCGAGGTACAACCTAAGGTGCATGATTGATCGCACTAGTAATGCCGGGCCTGTTAGAATGGGTCGCCGGGTGCTTCGTCAATATTGAATTAACTGTGAGGTCCTTTTTCCAGCCAATTTCACGATTTCGAAATCATTACAAGGTCTGCTTCGTTTGATGATTTGCGAAGGTAGAAAAAATTGCTATGTACGTGTGTGGCCTCAGTGCAAGGTCACTGAGTTCCCGGCAGTGAGCCGGCGCGAAGGAGATTTTTACATGTGTCATGTCTGTCCCGGCGCAGTCGGGGTCAGTTTGCCAGTGTGGAAAAAGAGGTGAGCTCCGACGAAAATTTTGATCGTCCGTATTTTTTCGATGAAAATTTTCGATCCATGTTGCCGTGCTTTACTGATTTCACCCGCCGGGCCATGCCTTCGCCGGCGTCTTTGTTCAGCGCCGTTAGTGCAGACATAAGAAAAGGCCGGGTTGACTGAAACTCTGTCAGACATTTTGATACACCATTGAAAATTCTACTCAGTTTCGCCCTGGATAGTCCTGGTAAATTACCACTCGGGATTTCCTATAAAACACATGAGTGGACGATCGAGGGAGAGTGATTCTTTCGTCAGTTGAAGTCGATTTTCGTACGGCAAAAATGTCCAAGCCGGCGGTGGTCTGGGCGACGCTATTAAATCAAAATCAAAATTAAACACAATCACAACTGAAAGAAGAAATGTCATGGTTGGAAAAATGTTTAGCAATTCATCACGACTACCAAAAGAATGCACGTGCTCTGGCCTGCAACTTGTAGGATTTTGAATGCCATCCCAAAGTCCTACAGAGGGCGCAACATGAACGAAAAGATCGAATGCAAGATATTTCCGGAAGAACATTCTGCCGAAACTTCCGTAACAAAAGTGGAATTGCAAAATCTGTTCATGAAGTTGTCTTAAGATCCTGAGTCACCAAGACTCCAGTTCAGTTGAAGACGCGACCATTTTGTCAAAATGGACAAACTAAAAAAAGCTCTAAGTGGCCAAGAAGACGAAGAAGAAGGAATTGTCACACAGGTGGGTGCCACTTCCTCAGTGCGCTTCTCGATCTGCAAATTACATCGGACGTCTGTCGCAGGCGATAGTGCACCCCCGTTAAAAGTTACTCATCCCAAAATGCAGCGAATAATAATCGAATGAACATACATGTACACATTGACTTCTAAATAACTCATACCATGACTCTGGGGACAATTTAGTCAACATAATTTGAACATATCCATGAAAATCTGTCGCGGTTCACTCGAGCTTCCCTGACCCGCTGCTAGGAAGTGGGCATTGTTTACAATCCGACTCTGTTAACGTACATACTTGAAAATACTTGTTTTGTAATCCTCTCGCCAGTGATTTATCCAGGATTTCGAAAATAGGGTGTCCAAAATGGGGTTCCCAATATTCCAGGGTGTCCATGACTCCAACGACGCGTAACCCCACCCCCACGACCGTTCACCAGCAATTCAACCAAAACACACAGTGAGGTTTTTTACAAAAAATGAGGAGACCAAGGCTTTTACATCTAAGTTTACAAAACAGCCCTCTGTAGTGAGCTTTTTTACTCCAAAAAAATGTAGACCAAGACTTTTACATCTAAAATTAAGGAAACAGCCAAGTAGCTTACCAAACAAGTATGAGAGATATTGGTTGAACGATGAGTGTACTATGTTTTTGGTGATCTCGAGTCAACTTGATGTTATAAAGTTTATCATGTCTTAACTAGCTTTAATATTCTGTGAAATGAGTCATCACAGCTGCAGTTACAAAACAAGAAAATGCTCATATATGTTGTGCGGTTTATATTTTGGCAACAGGTGTCACTGCTGTTCCGTATTAAAACCTTGCATGAAATTGGCGCGAACTCAAAAATTTTAAATGGGCATATTCTTGTGGCACAATATAGTATTAAAATAATGACATTTATTTCGCTCTTGATGTTTTTAAAAAAAGATGAAAATCATGAAATTACAGCTTTTTAACACCAGTTTGAAGTTACACTAAGGTATGACCCCTACATAAAGTAATGAACTTTGGTTTTTAGGACCACTGGGATTATAGCCATCAGTGGAAGAAACTTTCACAACCAAATTTGTCATAATGCTTGAAAGGTTTTGGATACTGAATGCTTTCAATCTGAGTTCTTTCAACCTAATTTGAACATGGCAACATTGTGTAAGATTGTACATTTCTTCCTGATTTCAATAAAGGGCCAGCTTCTCTTTAGCTATATGCCTGGGCTTTCTAGTAATCATTACTATGTGTGTGTTCAAACTTGAAAGGTTCTGATTGATAGTGTGCGTCTAAATGATACATTGGGCCTCCTTGCCAGGGTGCCCAGATTAGTGCTAGGACATCCATTTGGACATATGCTGCATAGAGGCCTGCCTCTCGCCATGGTGATCATGGTGATTTCAAAAATGGCAGACATGTGTCATCTCAAAAACAAAAACTGTTTCAAACAAATGGAATTAGGTAATAAGATAACTAATACCACTGGCAGGCTAAAATACTCAAACACGGATTACACATTCTGCATCAAATCTACTTCACTCTAGGTTAATTGTTAGTTATCAATCCTGCCGAAAGGTGTTGCACTTTTAAAAATGGCTGTCTCACTAAATCCGCGTTGCAAATGAATGTCTTGGAAAAACTTTGAATTTATCAATAAGAAGTAATACATTTTTGGAATCACCTTGTCAGGTTCAGAAAATAGTAGTTGTAGCAAGTATGTACGTTGATGGAGTTGGATTGTAAACAATAACCGAGGAAGTTGCACGAAATCGCGCCTGTTGACGCACAAAAAGCCCAAGGGACACAAATCTTACTAAGTCCACTGAATATCTTCCCATGCTACATTTTGCGAGCGTCACGTGCAAGGTCACATGCTTCTGTTTGTCTCGCGCTTGTCCTTGCCCAGCTCGCATGATATCAACTGAAATACTCTGTGGTTATCGCGTGCTGAAAAAGTTAACAGTGACCAAAAAAGTGGAGTTGTAATTTTCCGCCATGTATAGAACCAGAAAGGATCGCTGGTAATAGTTGGATACGTGGGTCCCTGATTTAAAATTTGATGTTTGAGAACCAGTTACTGCCACTGAATGATGGGCATTATTCAGTAGGTGTAACTAGTTCTCAAATCAGGGACCCGTGTATCTGACTATTACTGGATCGCTGAAGAAAGTCCAGCACTTAAATTTAAGTGACAATTTTAAGTGCAGATTTAAATGCACGGGATGAGATTAGTACAGAAAGCGATGGGAAGTATTGTAGCTCCTAGACAGCCAGCCAATTGGTTACATGTTGCATTGGACTTTGTTTACTCTGTCTGAGGTTTATCAGTTTTCTTGTAAGTAGTGCATCCGAAATGTGCTCGGCTTGAAAAGAGTCATTCCACAGCTAGCGGGGCAACATTACGTATCTCTTAACAGAAGTGTACTAACTGTGTTTTATAATAATCAAAAGGCAGAAGTATCAGTGATTATTCACTGTGGCAAACACTTTTACTGCCATTAATCTATACTGAGTGCTGCTTGGGTGGGTCACAATTTGCAAATGAAGTGGTTTACTAAGCCAAAAATAACTTGTACGAGTTTATTCTGCCAAGCCACAGCATAATCATAGTTCATTAGAAGTTTCAACTTGCTCATTTCGTAACTTGATTCTTTGTGTTGTTTAATGCAAATCAAAACAATCAGCACTCGCCATTTTGTGAAACCAGTTTTCGTGATGTAGATATTACTGAAGCGGTGTTCCGTATAGTAATTACAGGGGAATCAGTTATTAATTGTCGTAAATTGATACACAATTGATTCCACTGTAATTTGCAATTGACCTGCAACTATGCAGTGGAGTTGACGATTATTAATCTATCAAATGTTGACACTAATATTCCAACTTTAGCCTTTATTGTCACAGATCCAAGATGCCACCACTTTGAGCTGGTCTACGCGGATCAAGGGATTCATCATATGCTTTGTCCTTGGCATCGTGTGCTCAGTATTGGTGAGTATGGGGACACATCAGTGTGATCAGTTCTGCTGCAAGTTCTGCGATAACAGTGTCCAAAAAGAAAAGTACCAACGCTGATCAGTTTGCCCATAGAATTAGATATATGTGGGTCAGTATATTAGAAATTCACTCCATTCTTATTCATCACTGTATACTATGGAATTGTATTGCCTTGTCAAAAGTCTGCGGTGGTACTGTAACCAATAATGTGCATGTTAAAGATTTGCTTCTTCTCAAGTCCACAATTATGCATAACCACTGGTCCACAAATGTTTCTAGTTAAGACACTTTATGCAAAAGTTCTCTGCAACAGGAGATTGTGTAAATTATTTTTGCAAGTAAGATGGTGGCAAATTGTTTGCGTGACTTGCGATCATAAGTATGGAACAGACACGCTCACCAACTTACGCAGAAACTTTCAATTTTAAGTAGACCCAGGCCCTAGCTGTTTCGTTTCGTTGTTCATGTGCATCAGGACTACACAGTGATATACGTGTTTGAACTGCAGGTTAACTTTGCGTGTCAACTATTAGCTCAATAGTTTGTTGATTGACGCTGTTCTAGAGGTGAAGTTATAAATAAGTGAACTGTTGGACGTTTGCATTTTGTTTAGCAGCACAGAGGTAGGTAATTGTCATGGCATCCTTGATACATTTTCCAATTTTCCTACTAGCTTGTTCAATTAAACATCATGTTTGATGATGATATCATTAATGTGTAATGCTTAGAATCGGGCAATAGTCTTATGTGGCTTATTTTCTCCATGGTCGAATTAGTATGTTACATTGTGATATGATTTAGGCATGCACTGTTCATTTTATTCTAGCATTGATCATTATGAAAAAGAAGCACAACTTCTTTGCGCAAATTCCCACCTGATGATTTCTCACTCATCCGCGAGTAGAATAGCCCAATTCCAAACACATGCTCATACAGCTGTGACACGTCAGACGTGCGTTATTGAATAATCAGATATGAAGGAATTAGTTTTCCGCATTAAGTGCAGTTTTTATGCAGCATTCTCTATTAAATTGTTGTTTGATATGGAAGTATGGAAGATTAATCAAAAACTACTCCAAGCATCATGGACAGTTCAAACTGATTCATGCAGATGTATGCAAATTAGGCAATATTTGTTTGTGTCCTCATCACAAAGTGTTTTCTATGCGATGCTGTTAAAATATAATATTCAAGTTCATAAAGAGTTCACAAAATGGTGTTTTGTTTTTCCTACGCGGTACTGTGGATTCTTCAATACAAAACAAATTTCAACTCTACAGAAAGAATCATGATACTTTTGGAATTTAATTAGTGAAGCAATGTGAAGTAGGAATACTTGCTACCTTTTAGTCAATATTGCTCTGCGTGAAAATTCATTCATAAATTTCATTTGTACAAAAAGGTTTTACCAAACAACTATATGTCATGTGTCACTTAGTCTGTGATCAGTATTTAGCGATTTCCGATCATGGCAAACCATATAAATCATATGGAGCAATCTGTATTTACCAGCTTCTCTAAAGATTCCTTAGTGGCTTTTAGTGCAGTGTTTGTACCAGAGTGTCAGTCTCGATTCCTGAACTCTCGATTCGTGAACTCTGGTGTTTGCCCTTTTTCAAACAGTCTTTTTGCACAAACATGTATGTTGTATAACATAACGTAGTGATGGATATGACTCATGCCCACTCAGGTTCAAGGTGTTTTTGCTGGCATTAGACGTCAATAGTTTTGTGTCATTGCCTGACCACTCGGTAGAATGTTAATGTATTTGGTTTGCAAGAGGTAGGAAGTATCACTGTGGCTTTCATGGCTGTTATGTGTGTACTCTATCATGCATTACGGTCTTCGACACTGTGAAAATTGCCGAGTCATTTGCGACTTGACCAAAATCCCTCACTCGCACATTCAAGGTTGCAAAATAGGAAAAGACCAAAAGAAAATGTTGTGTGAAATTCAACCCTCCTTTGCATCCCGGTATTCTGCTCTTGTCGGCATTCACAACATTCTTAGAAGCCTTTCATAAGAATTATCGATTTTGTCAATAAAGTTTTTTGTCCAAAATGGTGAGATTTTGCCATATTCCAAGTCTCTATCCAAGTTCAGGGTTATACCACTTCCTTTACCAGTCTACAACATGTACCTGACTGTGTTCTACGTGCGTATTGTTGTCATGTTGATGTTTCATTTTCAGGGGTCAGCTCTGTTCTTTATTCCCAACAGTGGTTTAACCCTCTTTGCTATTTTTTACACTCTTGGCAGCATTGTGGCTTTACTGAGGTGAGTGTTTGTTTTCTTAATTACCCTTGGGTTACTTTTAATTTAATATG
Source organism: Phoronis australis (assembly GCA_002633005.1). Lineage (NCBI taxonomy): Eukaryota > Metazoa > Phoronida > Phoronidae > Phoronis > Phoronis australis. The sequence continues at coordinate 37,415 of NMRA01001060.1, read as the reverse complement.
TTCCCATAGCGATGCCCGATTTTAGTCTTGTAATGAACTTATGTTGTGGTAGCATATTTTTTATTAGACTGTTTCTTTACTAATGTGCTTGCAGATTGAATGAAAGTAACACTACTCGGTTCATTGTCAACATTTATGTTTTTTTTCGCCACTAATTGGTCATGTCACATGACCTGAATAGTTTTAACTTTGGAATTTGTGCATGACTACATCTACTTTGATGTCTTTTCACCGTATTATAAAAGCCTCCCATCTGATTTAAATTCCCACGTGACTGCATTTTAAAATCGAGGCTAGTCCAGGTATCAATTGAATCTAGTTTAATAATAAGCGTTCTCGTCCTGTTTTGTCTGGCATCAAGACTTGCAGGCCAATTGTCTACCACTGCTCAAGGAGTTACTAAAACCATTTTTCAGTGGGTTGCAGAGAATTGAAACATAACACATCGGATTTTTCAGGAATTGTACCAATCTAGTAATGAAGTACAAAGTGCTGAGATAGGTGCCTAGTTTTTAAAATGTTGTGTTGTGCTGTGTTACAAATTGTGTATATTGCCTGCAGAAGCTAATTTGATGTATTATTTTTGTGGGATTTCAATGAAGTTATGAAACAGAAAAATCTGTCAAGAATTTGAAATTGCCATTGAAGAAAGACAAGTCACTTTGATTGCAATTGTGTTGACAATCCGCTAGTCAACGTGATGGACAGTATGTGTCTCTGTGATTTGGTGACAAGAATGTAAATTTGATTAAGAATTAATTTTTTCAGCAGGAATATGTTTTGCGTGGCCACAACAGTCCACGAGACCTTACACCCTGTTCTCAACAGAAGGGGGGTAATCGCCATATCTAGTCGTGTTCAAAGTGTTTGTGTTGAGCAAACTCAATACGTACGGTAGTTACATTGTACAAACTCAATACCTAATAATAATAATTACCGTAATTACATTGAGCAAACTCTCAGTACATTACGTAGTTACGTAATCACTTGATTGTGATCTTGCCTGTATCGTGAATTGTCAAAAACGAGGAACACAGTGGCAAAATTGATGGCTTTTTGTGAATTTTTAATTGAAATTCAACTAAGTTCAAACAAACGAAAAGGGCCAATGGTAAAGATGTTGAAATTTGTTTCCGGATGTCATGGCGGTAATGAGGTGGGGTACTGTAGATGTTACCTTCGGAGATATGCATCGCCATGCTTGGACACTGATTACTGTTTATAAGTAATCTGAGATGGGAGTAGTGAGTTAAGAACATTCAATCTCTCTTTCATCCAATGCTCTCGGGGCCATGCTGTGGTAACAGAAACTTTGTCAGAAAGAAAATCTCTTAGTAGGGCTTTTCGCATGTATTATTCAATCACAATACAAAATGGCTAAAGAGAACCAGGTGCAGTTAACACGTTGGATTCAAAAAGGTTTAATATCATGGCATTTGCCTAATTATATTAATTATTAAGTAGGCATTAATTTTCTAAATCGGGAAAATTTGAAGTAGGTTTCTTTACGTTCTGAAGAACTTGAACCTTCTACTGCCTATACGACATCGTATCGTTGGCACTTTTTGTTTCTCTTTCTCTTGCTCTGCTTGTTAACTCTTAGTGATCATTGTTCCATGTTTTACAGTACTTGCTTTTTGATGGGGCCAGTCAAGCAGTGTAAGCGCATGTTTGATCCAACCCGCCTCATAGCTACACTGTTGGTGTTGGTAAGTGTATTCGTCAAACTTAGGAGTCGGGCCTCAGCATGCTGTAATTTAAACATGTCACTGTTAACAGAGTCGGGCCTCAGCACGCTGTAATTTAAACATGTCACTGTTAACAGAGTATAATTCTCCTAATGATTACTTTTGCTCAGATATTTGACAAAAAATTGTTCGCGTTTGCCAAGCTGAGAAATTTCAGTTGACAAAATAAAATCTACCTTGCCCTCTGGTATTGTGTGTTAAGTTGGCTAAAAATGGTCGTACTGAGCAGGTTACTTTAAGCCCACCATACAGGACATCCCTGTGCAACTCGGGTTGGTTGACACATTACTGTATGGTAGTATACACCGTACTTGAAGTCCTGACACAATTGTGTTATTAATTGGAGCAGTCGAGATGGGTTGCAACCTGTTGTTAGGATGTTCAGTCGTTTATGAGTACGAGTGATTCTCTCAAAAACATCTTCATTTAGCGGCGATAAACCTGCGTTCTGTCCAAGTGAACTTTTGACTTAGGCCACTTACTGCTGTAAATCTTGTTTCTTGCTCAGATGTGAAGTCATTTTTAGTTTTCAAAGAACTGACAGTTCGTTATTCTTCAAGACTATGCGTAGTAATTGTACACGTGTCTTGACGGGACAACTTGTAGAGCCTGGTTTCAAGCAGTAATAAACTGTCAGTTCTTTGAAAGCCCTGAAATCACTGCAAATTCGACTAAGGAACCAATTGAGATCAATTTCACAATGGTGAGTGGTCTAATTGTTGTGATATTTGTTGAGTGAACTACTGATTGGTATATTTTGCAAATCCACTTGTTTGTTGGGAAAAGCTAACATTAATCCTGTTGTGTTGTAATTAATCACATTATGTAGTGTTCAGCATGCTTCATTCCATAAAAATGTGGAACCTTTACCACAACGCAAGCCAAGTCGACCACTTGTTTCAGTGGCAGCCATTATCCCTGTTCATGCTTATCAGGTCGCAAAATTACTTTCAAAACACCAATCTTTTGCGTGATCTTGTGTGACCTTGCTAAACTCGCTTTTCAGAATACATCCACGATGCACACTGTTATTTTTTTTGGTTCCAGGTATTCATAACCTTGACCTTGATGGCTGCTCTTTGGGTGAGTTGAGATCCTCGCTGCAGACACTATTTTTACTATGGCTATACATATTTAAATAGAGTACTCTATCGGTAATATGACTATTACTTGATGTCTCAAAGCAACTCGTTTTGCACAATGAGTGTTGAATATTTTATTTTTATTTATTTTTGCCAAAGACCATAACAAATTGTGTCCTCAATTAAAGCAAGTTAACTCTTCTTGTTTTTTATGGCACTTGTATACTGCGGATTACATGGTGTAATATATAGGAAATAAAATTGGTCAACTGTTTTCAAATTGTAATTTATAAGTATATACTTACCTTATAGTTACCATTTCACATAGCATGGGGAAGTCTGTGGGCTAAGCATTGCACATGATTATCTGAAGTGGTGCATCTGTAGAGGAGGGACCATCGTGTCATTAGTGCCACCTATTATACTTAGACTAATCCATTCTTGTCTGTGAGAACATTGGTTTGTCTTTCATCTGAGTTGTGATTTCTTCTCTGACATCGGCTAGTTAACTTGTGCTGTCTGAGCACAACTCAGTTATGTAATTCGCATATTCCAATATTTTTTTTTCAAAAAAGTTATGCAAATCTCAAAGTTTTATCGTAATTGTGTTCTTTTCAGTGGAAAATTGGTGGTCTGGTCTTGCTGTTCTGTGTTCTCCAGTTTTTAGCAATGGCCTGGTATTCTATATCATTCATACCATTCGCCAGGTAAGTTTTACAGTTTGCCATCTAAATTCTCTTTTATCTCACAAATGTATTTCTATGCGATGTAGTTAGCGTACAGCCCATGTGTCCATATATGTCAATACATGTTCATACTATTCTCATATAGTTTTCTTTTTCCACTAAGCCAAAGGAAGTCGCATAATTAGTTGTGCTCCGAGTACGACTCATTTTGAAAGTTGCACCTCATTGTTTGAAGAAAAATATCTACCTGCATCATTATTACTCAAGTTCTCTTTTCAAAATCTACACGAATGTATCTAATCTATTTTTTAGTCGGTTGGCTTGGCAACTTGGCACCATTCGTCTCTTTCTTGACCTTAATTTGTCTTGGTTCTGACTCGTGGCGGACCCCTCTTTAGTGTACTAATGTTAAACAAAAGTTCCTGAGAGGTCAGAAATGAGTCAAGATCCATATTATGTACAAAGCGGGATCTCAAGCACTGTGTTCACTTCAGTTCTTAACAATTTTGCCATTTTGTTTCAACGTGGGATGAGATTTCTTAATACATTTACAACACTGTAAAGTGTAATTAAGAAATTTTATTTTACAGAATTTTTTTACGCAAAAGGTGGTAGAAAGCTCACATTCATTATTTCTAGTTTATATTGTACATTTGACATTAACAAACACTTGATGAAATTCTAAGCATTTCTAACAATGCAGTGAATTTTTGAAATGTTGAAAAATGACGATTTTTGGATTTATGATATTTATTGAGGAAACTGTATACGTTTTTGTCGAAATTAGAGTTAAGTGCACATAACTTGTGATGGCACACTCATGTGAAATGTATTCTGTCTGGATTAAGGTTTCTACCCTCTCAGGAGCTTGGGATGTAACTGCTGTTACTGTATTGTTAGTAACTATGCATTTGCCCCTGGACTTCAATGCCTCGTTTCTTTTCAGAGATGCTATAAAGAAGTGTTTCACGTCATGCATTGACTAGGCACGTTGTGTCGCGGTAGTCATAAACGATTCCCACGGAGAATTAACAGACTTCTATTGTTGTCTGCCATTTGTTCGAATATTAGAGCTGAAGGCAGTGTACAGCCTATTTATTTTCAAATTACGACAGTGGTGAGGGATTACATGCAAGGAGGATTATAGATGGTTATTTCTAGGATTGAAGTCGTGTTGTAACCTATTTCACTAAATTAATTAAGAAACTCGTGAATTTTGTGTGCGTTTACCGGTTCCGAGGAAGAATTTCAGGGCTACAGTAGAATGATATTTTGTTATTGTGGGGGACTGGGCTCTTCAAAATGGCTTATTACAATGTCATTTTGTGTGTCGAGCAAGGTCTCAAGAAATGACTAACCTTTAGTTTTTGTGCCAACTCAGTCATTTCTCTTCCAAGTCAAAAACAAATTTTGTAGTGGTAAGTGGCCTGAATCAAAAGTTTGCTTCTGGGAGGGAACCCAGGTTTATGGACGACTTAAGTTCATACATGCTGTTTAAGTGTTCAAATATTTAGTTGCCGCACTTGTACAGGTGTAAAAAAGGTTTTTAATACTTTGTATAAAGTACATGTAAGTTGACTATATTTTCATGGTGAGGGGAAGAAGAAACCACATGAAGGATTAACCCAAAAAGGTCTACTTGTGCTTAGAAGGTCAAAAAGGTTAAAATGTCATGCTAAACAATTGGATATTTTTTGTTGTATGCATTGTGCTTTCCAATTCTGTTATCATTTGGTGCTATGACTGAACATTCATTTTGTATGAAAGTTGCCAAATGCATTCACAACCATAAAGTGACTCTGATGTTAGTGCACGTACATTATATGTTAATTTTCTGCATCAACCATGATTATAGTGCTGTATAATCACTTCGCTGCTTGTAAATTTTCTTGCAATAAACATAATTGTGTTGAAATATGTTTATTCCGCATCACAAGGATGGCATCTTTGTAAACAAAAATGACAAAGGACTTGAATGTAACGGGCTGGCAATTACCAAATACAACCAGTGCTGTATTAAGATGCCTGCCCTGCTGTCGTATTATATACATATTCTGCACTGGCACAGCATACATATGTCGGTGTACAATCATGTATGATAGATGGGCTGTTGCTGGCACTAGTCTTCACTGCCCGCAGGTTTCACTGAAATTCCTCTTCGAATTTGACCCCAACCAATCAATCTGTAACACAGAGACAGAATAGCTTTACCAATAGCATCTTGTTGAAGATATTCAGGACTGTTGTACACACGATGTAATCTCGTATTGAAGAGGTGTCTTGTTGAACCAGTTGTGGAGACCAATTCACATTCTGTTTATCCATGTTCCCAATAGACATGGGGTGGTAAGAAACAATGGATAGTTTACTTAATAATCAAAATCCAGTAGTGAACATTATGCGCTAGAAAACAACACAATTTCTTATCGCAGTATCATTACTTTACAATGTTTTGACGTCTTGCAACAATTAAAAACATTCAATTGCCACCCAGTTGAATAATATTGTTGACATCAAGCAACAACAAAATTACCAATGCATTAGTTTTCAAGTTTTATGAACCCCCTTCACTCAGTAAATGGCCAAAATAACCCTAAATAACACCGAAGTGGCACCTGAAATAATCCACTGTTATGCGGGCGGGGGACAAAACTAACTGTCCCACTATTTTTAAAACCTACGGTAGCAATTTGTCTAATAATCAACAGATATGCAAATCATTGACAACCACGAATACCTCTATTTCCTCATAATCTAAGGAATACGAGACCATTATAGAAATTTTCTCTTGGAGAACAACGGACATAACTCATAGGGCAGACATTCAATGTAAGCACATCACATTTACCTCCAGTGCTTCTCAACTCGTCGACTGAGAGCAATTTTTTCACCAATCTCGGTGCACACGGGACTGGTTAGACCGATTTTGGCCAAATCTCCTTTGACTGCCAGCACGCGGCCACCGCTGGACAGGGAGCCGATGTTCACCATCAAAACTTCATTCTTGGACAATTTCTGAACCTAAACACAAAGCCCAACTCGTCATGAAGGTACTTCTGGCGGACGAGGAATTTGCACTGTCAGTACAGTGAGACATCTATTATTAAGGGGTGAGGTTTTATGAGTCATAATCTTTATTATTTGAACAAGTATGCCCATACATTTAAAAGAAACTTGGTGATTTGAAAATTTAACTCACGAAGATCCTGGAGACTAACAAGATTTAAGTGTCACTAAAGTTATTTTGTACAACCGGTTCAACCTTTTGGCCCGCCTATTAGAAGATCTACACAAAGAACGTCGAGCTAACCAGGACTATTTTCTGCTTGTTTAATAAGAGCCTTTCATGCTATGAGAAATATCATTTTAAACAATCATTGGAAGTCCCTAACAGAACAAAAATTTTCATTTGTAATACATTGTAAATTACTAAAAAGTGCAAAAAGGGGAAGAGTTCAAGTATCGGAGGCTGGAAATTGTAAAGCCACTAAAATTTGGCGAAGCACACAAATAGAACAACTGTTGTACAGAACGTGATCTGTCTTTTCAAAGACTCAAACTTTTGTGCATCCAACCCACTAATGTGTTTCACCAAAAACAGCTGGCAAAAAGACCCAAAATTTCTTATCCTGGCAACTACACACAAGTGAAATATCCTGTCATGACGGCCCATTGCAAGTAGAATTCGCCATCAGATCAGTTGAAATTAGTCAGTCATGGCAGGGAAACAGAATTTTTTGGTTATTTTTGTTGCGTACAATTACAGTGGTTGCATTCTCACCTTTGCTCCCTTCTTGTCGCCCTCAGTCCTCACTCCCAGCAGTCGCCTCAGCAAGAAGTACGACACCTCCAGCTCCGTGTAGATGTCTGGCAGGTAACCAACGGCGCCCAGAACTTGGCCCACTAGACGGTCAGCTCGGCACAGGGTCGGGTCGATCTTAGTGCCCACACCTGAAACAACCGAGTCTGTATATTAGCAAACACTAGACGATGCTGCATAACAGCCTTCTTTCAGTTATTCATGAGCTCTCACTTTAAGCAGGTTGACAAATACACTGCTTAGCAAAGAAATTATTGGATGGGCATTTTCATTGATCCACGTGAAGTAGTAAATATGTCAATTATAATAAACTGTAATGGCAGAAGAAATATTTCAGTTATAGAAATTTTGAAATATAATTTATGTATTATCGTATTCTGCCATGAAAATGACCACTGCTCATTTTAATGCCAACCCAACTTTTGAGTAAACTTGTAAAGAGCACACAAGTCTTCGTGTAAATTACACCCACCCCTAACTTTTGAAAAAATTTCACTGAACATCCATGAGACCATGCGATTTTAGGAGTTATTCCAAAGCAAATTTTGCTAAATGTTTTCGAAATGTTACACTTTCGGCATTTCTTGAAAAACATGTTGGGAAGGTGAGTGAGTATTTAATAAGTGGTAAAAAACCTAAGATCAGTCAGGTGGTCATATATTCGAATAGTGGGCGTTTCCACGAAAGTATAAGAGCCCGTGCACTTCGACAGCATAAACTCCAAAATTCTTTGCTCAATCCATCATACAAATTTTTCATCAATCTTGAATTTTTTTACCATAACACCAACACCAGAAACTTACAAAATGCTTATGAGTTTAACACGCTTCGTTTCCCCCTAAAGCAACTTTCATGTCCACAGTCACAAAAGGTGGCTTAAAAGACAGCAAAAACAAACATACCAATGAGGCCTCCTGGCACAGCATACTGTAGGTCATTCTGCTCGGCAAAGAGTGAAACAATTCTCGAGTAGATGGGTCGGCAACTAAGCTTGCCTTCCTGATCTTTGGATACAATGCCTGGTCTCACTTCAATTTCCTGACCAATCTGTGAAAAACAGTGTCTTGTTTCTACTCTCACCGATAAAAGACGGAAACATAAGCAAATGTCGTTTTGTTATTTAAAAGACTGAGATAAATAATATTTTTCTACTTTTGCAGATCTATAACATGACACACGCTTACCTATTTATTTTTATACAAATCTGGAAAAAACGGCACTACATTCAAAAAGAATGAACAACTATTTGAACATAGAACTGATTGTCGATCGATTTATGGACAGAATTGTGAAGTTTTATGGATTACATGCTTGTAAACTAAACACATAGAATAGTTACCATAAAACTATTTGACTGAAATATGTGAATTTTGTTCAAAACTTCCAATTCCACGAAAAAAGTCTGACAGATTGTCTGAATACCGTCCATTTTCTGTTCTATCATGGAAAATTATAACATCTAACCAAAAAACATAAAATAACACACATACTCGTACGTATGAACACCAAACACAATAACCAACTATACAAACTATATATAATCACGAGGAATCAGTGCGAATCATTTAATACTTGTGAAAATGTGGTTCATACGAACAAGATATTGTGTGCATAATTCAGTGCTTCATACAGATGATTCAAAGCTTGTCATTCAGGTACCCTTATCTCATAACGACCAATCTGATGTGCCATAAACATAGAGAACGTCATTGTTACCTTAAGGACACCTTTAAGGATGCTACCACCGGCAACACCTCCTTTCAAGTCTTCCACTTCAGCACCAGGCTTGTTGACATCAAATGATCGGATTACTTTAGGGTGATAAGAAAACAGAGATGGCTTACTACAAGGTTGGTAAAATCAGTGATGGAAAAGGTCGAGTAAATAGAAGCATAGAAACTCAATGGAAGAGGGCGAAAAAATAGACTAACAAGAAAATCAAATTAAACAATATCATCATCCTAATCGAACTGCCGCACAAAACAAAGGGCAAATAAAAACTAAATTGTAAATGATACAGATATTATTGCAAATACATTAACAGCAATTTCGGAATCCCATTTGACATAACGTTTGCACTGTCTTCAACAACAAAATTTAAATACCAACTACATGTGACGTAACGATAAGCAAAGACGGCTTCAGTACGCTGCTTGTACCCAGGAGAGAACTCTTCAACAGTTGAAGAGCAATGACTGCAACCACTTAATCACTGATCATGACAGCAGGCTTATATACACTAAGGTTTGTAAAAGCACACTTCTTGCATAGAGCCACCCTTTTTCTTATTTTCCCTCTCTACAAGCTCTGGGAAACTTTAACCAGAGCCATCACAAACACAGCTTAAAACGTGATAAGAGTTTTGCCGTTATCTTACCAATGAGGCGTGGTTCGGATGTGAAATCACGTATGGGTATGGGAATCTTCTTGCATATGTATTCACAGATGACTTCAATATTATACTTTAGCTGTGCAGAGATGGGTATGACCGGGGCGCCCTCTGCCACCGTGCCTGGAAAACAATTTTATGGAAGTTGGGTACAAATCAAGATGTGCTGAAGACATCAGTCAGAAAGGAACTTTATCTTCACTTATCTCAAATGCAGACGTCCATTTTATCAAAAGCCGCATGTCCAGTCCTCTTGTTGCAAATGTGACGCTGCATTATTTAGAAGAGCGAAAATGTTGCAACTGATGTAAAGTTGTTAATTTTTCTTAGTAAGACTAAATAATAGTCTTCACCACCGTATTCATGAACCATGTCCAAATTAAAATCAAAGTCTCAACACTTCAACTCACCCTGTACAAACTTGAGGATCTGCTCATACTGATCTTTAGCCTGACTCTCCTTGACGAGATCGATTTTATTCTGCAGGATCAGAATGTGTTTCAACTTCATTATCTCGATAGCGGCCAGATGCTCCGAGGTCTGCGGCTGAGGGCACGACTCATTGCCAGCTGCAGACAGAACAGGATGCAGTCAAACAGACCGTCAATAGTGACACAGCAGTAACAAACACTGGAAGCAGTGCGCACTCAGATAGTGTATGGTAAGGTTTCTTCAAATTAGAATACAAGATAAAAAAGAGTGCAGGCGATCTGACGTTTTGCAGTGTATCAGACATATGCAGGCCTCACGATTGAGCCAATGCACGAACTACCTGTGCCAAAACTCCTTTTAAAAAATGGACAGACTTTTCAATTTGTTGACATGTAATATATGTTGAAGGCATGTAATAGTGCCATCCAGTAGCTTGCTCCTTAGCTTCAGTGAAATTTTGTTTCGTCAAAATTTTCAAGAAGACTAACAAAAAGACAAACTTACTCGATTATTTGAAAACTTTATATAATAGGGGTGTCATCAACACATGACGGAATTTTGAACAATTTTGGCAATACAGTGAGCGTCTTAAAAATACTAAAATTCGATTTTGGCTTTTATTCTTGCTTGAATGAGGAAACATTACCATATTGCTCATATTAAAATTTGCTGTAAGAAAAAATGCTACAGGTGGCACTAAATGAGTGATCAGTGTGTTCGTTATAACTGGAATGACCAACATTTGAATAACAAACTTCAATTTCAATTAAAAACATCAAGTAAAGGAAAATTTAAAAGATTGCACAGACAAGCAGATCATGCTTTCTTGCCTCAGGAACAACCAGAATCTGAGTCCGGAACTATTCAAATACCTGATGCTGAAAGAAATTGTGACCACTCAATTTCATCATTTCCGTGGCGCAACAGAATGCTAACTATTAAGTATTCACCAACTTTCTACCTGAACCCTTGGCATTTTACCTGTACTCACTTGAAGATGATTTTTAGCCCATAAAGTACAATGGCACGGTTTACAGTGAATTTCTTCATTACTAAAACTATGGCCAAAGGCTGAATTTTATTTACTTAAGCAGTACAGGAGGTAAGAGCGGAACCAATTTCTTTTCAGAAAGTGAGGCGACAACCCACGCACCTATTAGCAACAATGCTGCGTCCATGACAGCCGCACCATTCAACATGGTGGCCATAAGAATGTCGTGACCGGGGCAATCGACAAATGACACGTGCCTGCAAAGATAAGGACAAATTAAGTTTAAGCAAAAACTAGGCATGTGTTGGATCTGCCATTGAATTCTAACAAGAATGGTAAAAACTGTGAAATTCTAAATTGAATGATTGGCGTTCTTTTAGCCTGAATTCGTGATTAAGATAGACAACCGCAAGGTTTCCCACAACGAATAAGTGAATGAATGAATCGATCAATGGGCCAAGGAACACCAAAGACTGACTGCACTGTTAAACTGGCAAAACACACATAAAACAACACGTAAAACAAAGTTTTTGGTATTAGAATTTACACCAGTTTTGTAAGTCTACTTTGGACCCTTGGCCTAAATCACAATTAAGTTTTACCGATAGCGGCATTCCCAAACATGCTCACAATACATTTGAGCAGAACTGACCAGTTTAGAAAAGCTTTCCAGGCACATCCCAAAGCATAAAATATGTGCAAACACCTCTGTAACACGTGAAACAATGTTGTCAAGCATTTTGTAAGGAACCACTATCAAAAAACTAATAGAAATACAAGAGTTATCCTTACCTCTGCAGTCTGAACCTGCCAGAGCAGGCGGCCCGATCACAGGGGAAGTTATCTTCCTTATTGCTGCCAAACGAGCGGTAACAGGCAGGTCGAGGGCACTGGGGGTTGTCACATTTATAGATCTACAAGGGAGATAAACACATTAATGTAGTATGCAAAATGACCAATCCATAAAGCAAAGACAATGTCTGGTTTCAATGTTGATAAATTACTTTTGCAACAGTTAAGTGAAGAAGTACCATATGTATTTTACTGTTGATATGAACATTATTCAGCTGCACATATCACGAGCAAGACTCACTTTAGCATTAGCATAGCCTAGCTTAATGGTGATATTCCTCTCAAGTTCATTCTTAAATCTAACTGTCTGCACACCAGATATAGCTTTGACCACTGTGGACTTGCCGTGAGCTACATGACCGATAGTACCTGGAAAACAAACGAACATAGGGTAACAAGCATCCTACAGAGCAACAAAGATCATTTCACTTTTTTTAACTCACTTTGCAGAAATGGCAGTCTATTGTTTAATATAAATGAATTTTGACCAGTCTTGCTAAGCTTGCTAACAGGTCATCTTTTAAGAATAAACTGTTATTTTGATATAAGTAACTGCCTGAAAAAGGCCACAAGAATTTCATTTCAGGTCCTCGATGTACAGAGAAAGACAACATTGAGGTCAGTTAATTCAGATGCGTTTCAAAAACGACACTGATTCTAACAACTTAGATGCAACTAACATGAAATTTAACAGGTAATAGTAGACCTGGCTACAGTGGGATTTTACGTTCACATAACTTTACCTATTTCATATTCAGTTTTGGCTAACCAACTCTTTTACACCTACAAAATCTCAAATATCCTGGACTCAGATCACACACAGACCTTACGACTTAAGATGGCAGCTATGCATGAGCATCAGTCACAAGTGATTTCTCAATACACTCACCAATATTTATAGTTGCTTGCCTGCTAATTACATCTGGAGTCTCTGGAGTCAACTTAGTAACATCCTGCAAAATGGAAACAAAACATAGCTAAAAGAAATTCAAAGTCTTAAAAACACCACGGTGACAGATTTATACTAGTAATGTTAAGTTACGACTTCCAGGATCTGCATAGTGTACAACCATATCAGATAATCTATATATCTGTCAGGTAGCAAGGAAGGAGAGAAAATGCCTAATTAAGAAGGCAGAGTCACCTTCCTCTCAAGGTGAGCAAGGGTTCTCTCTCCAAAAAAGAATCATTGGACGCTTGTTTGCCCACTTGCCTGCAGCTATCTCTTAATGCAAAATTGGTTAAAAAAATACTGCCACAGCTGCACCCTTTAGAGTACATTCCTTTTTCTACTTCATGTTCGCGACCAACGTTATGCTTACGATTTCATTGAGTGTCATGCTCTGACTGTAAATAACAATTTACACACGGAAGAAGGTAGTTACCTATGGGAACACAAGTTTGACTAAACTTCGCAAATTCAAAACACCACATGTGGTAGTGGAAAGGCCTAAATGAACCAAACTAGTAGCACCGGGTGCCAACCAACACATACAAAGTAAAATAAAATTGTCAAAACCTGGAAGCGCATATGCATTTATCGTGTTAATGCAGAGATACTTAAAAATGCAGTGATATTGCACTTGCAGGGATTGTGATCAAGAATCTTTCGGGAATTTTTTGTTGCAAACGGAGCTATGATCTATGAGCAAATAAGCAGCAATTTGGCCACAACATGTCTCCTGCCATTACATGGTTATTCAGTTGACCTCCATCAGTCCATGTGACGTATGTGTACTATGGTTCCAATGTAGGTTTTCCAAGGGTTTACTGGTTGTGCTCTTAAAGATCGATACGGCTTGCAGTAACAACAATTGATAACATAACAATTCCATGATGGTAAGTCTTTATTTCAGTAAAGAATTTACAACAATGAGTAATACTTCCAGTGAAATATTATGGAAAGTGTGCCAAAATGTTTTAGGTTGATTGTAGGTCGACTGACTGTAGTTTTCAATTGAATGCCATTTGGAAATGAGAGTAGTCTGTGAGGGTTATGTGGCAGAAGCAGAAACAGATTAAGTTGTTTTTTTAACGTCAGATTTTTAATATTAGATTGAGAATTCTTATGAAGCCTTTGTAAGCATATAAGCTTTGATATCAGTATCATTAAAATCAGTTCAGCAACAGCCATTTAGCAGCTGAAAGTTTGATCCCTACTGTAAATCACAAGAATTTACCGGTGAGTGAAAAATGTGTGAAGTACTCGCATTACTTCAATTTTGAAAAATTTTCATTAATGCCCCCATTGTTGTAATGGGTATTGTTCTGAATGTTGGTTTGTGTGGTCTCCTCTTTCGTGTTGTCTCGTGTGTTCGTCCGTGAGTTTCCGTTAGTGGCCGGATGTTGTGAATTCTAGTGTTGTCACATGACTGGGGCATCATGGGAATTGGCTCCCTTTGTCTGGTCCTGCTACATGCAGGACGTGTGCATTAGGTGCTCCAATCTCCAGCTTGTGTTTAAGAAGACTTATGAGTAAAGGAAAGCTGCACGTGAACCTGCAGTTAATACAAAGGGAAAGTTTAAATATTTCCCTGGCATACTTTTCATTTGGCATGCAAACAGACAAGAGCTTGTGAAAATCATGAAAAATGGCAGTTTCACTCTTGCTGAGTTTTGGCCATATTGTTAGACCACCCTACTGAAGGAATTGGAAACCTAAATGTAGTCAACACAAAACAGAGCTGAGCCCCGGGGGGGTGATGACATAACGTCGTGTTTTGGAACAAAAAGGTAGACCAGAACATTCCAACACACGTGATTAACACTGTGTTCCAACTGTTTATCAGTCAGATCGACAGTCAGATGGATGGTTTGGAAGGATTCGGGTTCTGAAAATCACGTGCCAGTAAGAGTTATGTACAAGTCCGGCACAAATAATCGTTCTGCAGACAATGAAATCTGTAAAAATATTGAAGAAGTATTAGACTATGACTTTATCGCACGAGGACGACAAGCAATGATCAACTTACAAGGGTTGAAAGATCTTGTTTCGACAGATGTGGCTGTAAACTTTGCGTATCCGGCATTTTGGATGACGAAAGATAGTTCTCCTTTCTACCATTGGTGTCGTTTTCATCACTTCTACAAATGAAAATCGAACGAATTTAAAAGGGCTCTGTTCCTTTTCAATACCAGTACTGCACAAAAAGAGCAAAAATAGTCAAAAAGATACCATGGAAGACATAAAAGACTTATATCTCCTCCCTAAGTAGAGTATTTCTTATTTCACTTGTCTGTTCTATGCCTTTCGTGGTCGAGTGATATTAAAGGTAGGAATGACGTGTACTTCCGGTGACCTATTTTTCAACAAAGAAGCTAAGCATGAGGCCTAAGGGATTTTGTAAACAGTATCATTCTTTTCTTTCATTGATCCTTAATTGTGAGATTTGATTCCAGTGCCTTATGTCTGAATGTAGTTAGATAGATACCATGAAACGCTGAAGTTTGATTCTGAGTCGATGAACGAAGTGATGTTTTTAGTTTAATTTCCAGACAATTTTTTAACATTTTCACTTGTGGTCGAGTGGTGTGTACAAAATTAAAAAGATGATTGGTGTTGGATGTGCGGTTTTATCATTGGAACCTTGCTGGTTGTGAAAGATGTCACCATGAAGAGAAGACGATGACGCAAGTGACATGGGCCGCTCTGTTGTTGGGGATTTGGGCATCTCTGTACTTAGTGGATGCTTTTCTCAAGGTATAGTTTACCAGGAAATACATCAAATAGTAATAAAAGCACATTTTGTCACCTCTAGCCATGTGGAGATTGTGAAAACGAATGTTTTGGTGCTTAAAATTGTTGGAAAAGTTCAAAATTGTCTAGCGGTTCTAAGCAGTCAGAGAATCTTGGCAAGTTGAACTGCTTCAATTGCAGTGCGTGAACTTGAAAATCCTGCTTATGTCTCGGATGGCATATGCATGAACTTGGACTTGGAGTACACAAGAAAACTTAACAAGGTCAGTCAAACAATCACGTTCACGTTGATAAAAATTTGCACTGCATTAAATCAAATTACATGTGAATAAAATAAAGTAAATTTTAACCAACCCTTTTCAACTATCGCACATTCTTCTGATTCTTTGACACAAGTTACGGTAAATTAGAAAATGGGTGATCGTGAGGCCAAAAATTCTTTACACTGAACAAAAAATTTCACCTGATTGCCCTAATGAATATGCAATTCCAAGTTCACGGTCCATGATTCTTCTAACTTGATTCTTTTTTTGTTTGTTTCAAAATGTGCTAAGAATTTGTTTTTATTTCAGCACCAGAAATGGTCATCCAGGATATATACGCAGCTGCTGAATAGATTTGGTTTAAGCATCTCAGTGCTGCAGCTAAGGTGGTACACAACATGTGTCAATCGCGTGTTCTGTCGTATTGGACACTGGCACCCCAAATTCTGGAGAATATGGTTCACTGTAGGAGTGTGTTTCGGCCTCGTTGCCATGGTGTTTGCAATCTTTATTCTGTCGTTGCTGGTCATTAATACCCTTGGGCGACAAAAGGTGGAACAACAAGTGCTGACACCTGTGGTAAGGTTTTTGTAAAATCTTATTTTTTCAATTTTGTAGGAGCTTGTTGTTTTTTAGGGCTCTGGTTGGATTTAGCGGTTCCTGATTTTGGGAACCAGTTTCATCCACTGAATAAGGGGACACATTATTCAGTAATTGTCTGGTTCTCAAAATCAGGGACTGCTACATCTAAACAATGCTTTTTTGGAGTAACATATCAAATTTATTTTTCTCTGCCTCTTAAGATGATTTCCTTAAGTACTTGCGTGACAGTTTCTTCATTTCAGCAGGAAACTAACATGAGCACCAGTGTGTGTTTCCATGATACAAATACATTTAATGATTTGATACGTGATGTACACTGAGAATTATGAAGTGTTCTTGGTTAGGAGCAATGGCATATGCTGATTATTGTGACTTTTAAGTCGTTGATGTTTTTCAGGACAAGGTCAATTGCTTTACGTTCGGTATATTTTTGAAATTATTAAGTGGTCTTTCTTCACGTTTCAGATGCCCGGAGTGAATCTGCCAATGAGCCAAATAGCCTACTACCTTCTCACACTTCTTATCTGTGGCATTCTTCATGAAGTTGGGCATGCAGTAGCGGCTGTCAGGTAGCGACATCTATTGTCAGTTAGGCATTTCTCTATTTTAAGCATATTTTTGTTTTCATGGGCTTTTGTCCTGCATTTCGTTCAAGAAGCGAACTTATCATTTAGACCACTCGTCACTATAAAATTGATCTTGATTTGTTCTTTACTTAGGTGACAAGCAATTTCTGTACATTGCAAAGACCTAACAGTCTATTATTCCTCGAGATCGTGCTCGGCGAATAAAATGGCACACCATGACATGCCAGCTAGCAGGCCCAATCTCAAGCAGTAATGAGAAGCCCTGAAATCATCTACAATTTTGCAGCTTTTGTAATAATCAAATAGTGCTGGCACATCCCTTGTGTTGAGTTTCATCAATATCTGAGAAGCTACAATAATCAACGGACACAGGAAAGAAATCAAAATGGCCAATAGGGTGTGTTACTACAATCCAATCTGTGTGAAATTAGTCTGATGCTGTGTCAACTTTTGAAAATATCCGTAAGGCAACGTATTGCTGAAAACTTAAATGGTCAACAAAGGGTACCTCAGTCCATTTTGAAAATGGACTGGTGATGGTACATCCTAGCCAGTTAATTCCTGTGCTTAAAAGCTAATGGTATCTGAAACTAAATGATTTCTAAAAATTAATTGAAACTTCAATTATGAAAATGTTTCTCAAGGAAAATTGCCATTTTCTCGAACAAACTATTATTGCATATTGGACTTACTAGTGATTTTTTATAGTACTGTTCCCTACTATTGTGGCCAACATTAACAGCTCCTTATATTGTTTAGAGAGCAAGTGCGCGTGAATGGCTTTGGTCTGTTCGTCATGGCCATCTACCCAGGCGCCTACGTGGACCTTTGTACCGAGCATCTGCAGATCATCTCCCCTATACGTCAACTACGCATCTTCTGTGCTGGTGTCTGGCACAACTTCATTATTGTCCTGTTGGCACTTGCTGTTTGGTTCTCTATGCCTGGCTTAATGACACTGTTCTACAACACCGGCTATTCAGTTGTCATCACCGACGTCGTCGAGGTGGGTTGCCTATTACGTTGACTTTTTAAATTCTCACGAGCGCTTTTACAAATCTCTGAGAAGTGGTTTTGCATATCCTAGAGCAGTGATTTATGTTATTAAATTGCCTGTTGAAACTGGGAAGCAGCGTGTACCCCTTATTCTGTACTTTTTCTTCAGGTCCCTGTAGCCAACTAGAGATTACTTGCACTGCAATCACAATGTTTGACTTTAGTGCAAGTGAGAGTGCAAAATGCACCTGGTTATCCCGATTTTGCTTGTTGACTTAAAAATGAGAATTGCATGGCTGCTCGTACCTGTTTAGCTTGTTTTAAACATAAGGAACAGCTTCAAACTCCGTTGGTTTTGTTTCAAGTTCCAAATGTTAGAAGCAAAATTCTGCTTGTGAGGTTAAAATTTGTTCTGACCTTGAATCAACTATAATATTACATGTCAGAAGCCATTTCCATCTTCTCACATCAGTTAGTTGTAACGATACCCTTGCTAACTTAGCACAACTCATTACTCCAAGGACTTTAACATGCTGTCCATGAGATGGCCACAGACATAAACTGAGGTGTAGAGTTCTTGTCACAACTTTATTTTCATGCATCAAAAATGGAACTTACGCTAATTCCGTATCTCTATGACTGTTTGGTCAAATTAATTGGAAACACAGCATTTAGCGACGATGTGAATATAAAGTATGTTGAAAATTGCCAAATGTTTTTAAGAATAAGTTTGGTGGCAAAAACGATCCACCGTATATCACTCGACTGTGTCTAGTAGTGTCATGATGTGGTGTTGAAGAATTACACTGCATGATGCAGGCTATGTGAGCCCCCAGGGTATGTCATTAGTGCAAAGGTCACCTATTTTCAGATTTTTTTGTTGTCACATTTACAAGTTGTCAATGAATAGAACTGCACTTAGTTTAGCGTAGATGATGTTCAAATAGCATTGTCGTTTAGTTCCTGCTATACATTAAACATAGTTAGGAGCATGCAAATACGTCTTTAAGCATGCAGACGTGATTTCAGTTTATTTAAAAAAGTCTTCCTCTTACATTTATTGAAGTCTGATCCTTCCGCAGGGTTCACCTGTGTCTGGTCCCCGTGGCCTCTACCCAGGCGACCGCGTGACATCCATTAGTGGATGTAGAGTGACATCTGTGGCTGACTGGACGGCCTGTGTACAGAACAGTATGAAGTCGCCCAACACTGGTTACTGTATGGCTGTGGAACAAATCAAAATACAGGATGCAGCCACACACAGTAAGTCTTGGAATCGTTGAGCGTGAGCGTCGGGTATTTAGTGTGAGTGAGGAAGAGGGTAATTTTTGACAAAATATTCATTGATAGAATTTGCATGTTTGTGTGCTCAGTTGTAGACAGTGAAATAAATTCCATTATTTAACCCTTTGCATTTCATACTGTATTAGGTTTTGTCATGCTATTTTGATAACTTGTTTAATGACACGTTTTTTTGTTTTGATACTAAAATGTACAAAAAGTTAACTGTCTATTACAACCTATGTTGGCGTTGCACTGAATTGATTACACACCCATCACATCGAGATATGTTCTTGGAAAATCGAATGGGGTGCAACTGAGTAAAACCTAATAAACATTTCATTCATTTGTTATTACCTGTGTAACAACCTTATGAATGGTGTGCACTCGAGCCATTTTTGCCCAAAGTTCTCTCCCTACTTTCCATTCGGTCAAGGTCTTGGGTGTTCTGTTCTTGAAAATATGCATGTTTGTCTAAAATAATTGTTAATAAGAAGCAGTGCAAACAACTGTGTTAGCAAACTGGGTGAAACTGTTGTAATCTTGTTTTTCTTGTTTTCAGGTTACCAGACATTGACAGGAAATATGGAGTGTTGCAACATATCCAACACACACCTTTGTTTTGCGTACCACACCAAAGCTAACCCAAACTTGGTTTGTTGTTTTTTAGTGACTTCATGTCTGCACTTTCACTGTCTTTGATGGAATTGAACTATGAAACCAGTTTTTAAAAGATAAAACTAATTAATATGAGAATATTGGTAATTCGTGAAATGTGCACTGTCGTGAGTAATATTCCGTCCTAAATAGGCGTGACTTTTTTTGATTTGATTGAAAGGTTTTACATAAACCAACGTGTTTGTAATGGCCGTTTAAAAAGCATTGATTTTCACTAGAGAACAACAACTATCTAATACATAAAATGGAATTTATTTGAAATCCTTGCATATTTTACTGCAAACACATCATTTAATAAAAGACAATCTGCGGCACGCTAATCATTTCTTTTCTGCATTACACATAATGCTTATTCATTTGGATGCACTGGAATTGTGTACTTGTGTAGTAAAGGTACATGGTTGCTTAAAACATTTTCAAGTATTCTGATCAAGCCGCACTTTAAAAGTTCAAAAACTGCAATGCCACATTCCACATCTCTCTAACTACCCCCAATTTCTTTTCGACTTTCCTCGAGCGTATCAATTTTGATGCAAATCAGTATTGTTGGGTATGAAATTATTTCAGAAATACGCATGTCTACCAGCCCGAAGTACGGCTGATCGGCAGCCGTGCCGTCTACAGAGCGACTGCTTCACGCCAAATGTAGAAAGTGTCTGTGTGTACCCCTCCTTGGACAACCACACCAAACTGCTTAGAGTCAGCCATGATGGACGACCACCACTGCTGTTTCTAGGTTATCCTCCAGATCTACATTATTCTGGTGAGTGAGTCATCTTGTCTTTTGTTTTATGCACTGCAGTTCAGGGGCTTGTGAATAATGCCCAGTCATACAGAGGATGTTTGTTAGCACGTGATTGCTGCTGGCACAAATTCAGTCCTAGTTCACATTCCCACTTGGTGTCCATCTTTGGAAACTGAATTTTGGATAAAAATTGAAACATGCAATGCCCTTGGTTATAACTGGACCTGCTACCTTTCATGAACTTAGCCTTATCTGCACTCAGCTGGAAATCTTGTTTTGCAATGAAAGTAAGTTCCCGGTTCTTTCTGCAATTGTTTCACACTTGCCGTATTCGCCGTAATAACCACCCAGGGCGCTTAAAAAAGTTCGTTTCAGTGGGTGGCGCTTATTATAACCCAAGGCCATTGAAACCCGGTTCCCGAAACGGGTGAAATCGGAAACTAAGCAAGGCTTGGAATTTTCCGCGGAAACGCAAATTTCCGCTTTTTTCAAATGTTCTGTCCGCGTATTTTATTACATTTCCGCGTAAAAGAATCAGGATTTAATATAAAATTTCCACTGCAAATTTCTTTATTACCGCGGCGTTGCCAACAACTTTCACCTCAAAAAGCTCTTTATGTTTTGGAGGAATGTAAACTGTCATCATTGTCGGGCCATCTGGGATAGCGTGGTGGATTTCTTCAATGGCGTCTCATGTGATTGTAAACCGCGGCGACAAATACAAAGACTCCGCAGCCAAAAATGTGTGGAGGTGGGAGTGGACAAGGAAGCTAAAAAGACGCAGACGCACGCTTGTGGAGGTGGTACTGTTTTTTTTGTCCTCCCGATTTTTGTCGGCAAAAGGTCCACATTTTTTTTGTCCTGATTTTTGTCGGCAAAAGGTCCACATCGACTATTTCAAGGCTGGGTGTGTGCATGTTTTGGGCCGTAAAAATTTCCGCTTTTTTTGTCATTCGCCATTCCAAGCCCTGGCTAAGATTCATTATATTTACGCTGTGTGACGTATCTGTAATCTATGAAAGACTTTCTACAAAACCGTGGTGCATTGCTATCAAACTTTGCTGCTAAATTACGATCATTTTACAGAAACTTGTGCTGAAATCCTAGGGCGAAAACTCGCCGACTGCCTGCTTTGCAATCGTCGATACGGCAACTTGAATGTTTCAATAAAAATACAGTTTCAACTCGAGCAAATTACCTGAAATCCTCCTTAATTTTTCCAAGTTTGGCGTCCCTAAGATTTTTAAGTTCCCGTGGAGTCAGGATCACGGTAGGTTTAAGTACAAATCTGTGCTGATATCGTGCCATCTACATGAGAAAAATGTCGGGACGAACACACATGTTGTTGTCACTTGATGTTAGTTTTGAAGTTGTCTGCGTTTGTGGGTAAGCGAACGCGTGCGTGCCACCAGAGTTCATTTGGCAGAGCACAGACCGTCTTTTGGCCAGAGCCACGCAATCTAACGAACTAGATGGGCATTGTATCTAAAGAAATTTGCACAAGCAGTAGGCCTAAACCAGGGCGTGTTTCAATCAGCACTTGCCAGTCTCATGTGCTAAAAACGTTTGCTTGTCTCGGTAAGAGGCCATATTAGTCGCCGTGCGGCTGGATGTGTACGTGACTATCTGACAGTTATTTTTCAGTGTAAGGGTGTGTAAGCATTCACTGTCAGTGGTTATTTTATCCAATATTCGGCTTAAAAACACCAATTATGGTATATCAAACAATTCATTTTAATAATAACACAAACATTTTTATAGTATTAGAAACTGTCGGAAATTAGTGCCAATATTCATTTCTTGCCGATACTATGCTACCCGTTTCATGAATGGATAGTTCCCGACTAATGCCTTTGATGACAGGTTCATGTATATAGTGCGCGCTTCCTGGCCACGTGCTTTTAACTCTGGCCAAGCTGTTTGTTATTCTTCGATTCGCGGTTTTCACGTGTAGGTCTACAAAAAAATTTGGATTCCTATTGAAAGTGGGAAATATCTACAAAGCAATCCCGTAGACAAGTACACTACTTCTGTTCTGAAAGGCCAGACCATTGGTCCTCGCAATCAGCAGAACTTCTGTGTTCGTTTTGAGGCATGGCAGAAGTTTGAAGTGTATAGTCATGGTTAAATACCGACATATGGCGAGGCTCGTGGTCTACAAATTCTGCGCACAATGATTTTTTTAGGACTGTCAGATATTATTGATAACTTGAAGACGTTACTGTAGAATTTTAGGACTGTAGGTAAGGCATTTTTCGCACGTTCATGTTCATGGACTGGGCGCTTATTTTACCANGAAAGGCCAGACCATTGGTCCTCGCAATCAGCAGAACTTCTGTGTTCGTTTTGAGGCATGGTGGAAGTTTGAAGTGTATAGTCATGGCTAAATACCGACATAACGGCGAGGCTCGTGGTCTACAAATTCTGCGCACAATGATTTTTTTCAGGACTGTCGGATATTATTGATAACTTGAAGATGTTACTGTAGAATTTTAGGACTGCAGGTAAGGCATTTTTCGCACATACACGTTCATGGACTGGACGCTTATTTTACTAAAGTCTGAAAACGCATTGGGGGGGGGGGCTCTTATAGGGACATGGGCTGTTATTACGGCAAATACGGCATTATGGTTTTGCTGTTTTTACTGTTTTGCTTGTTTCTAAATAAGGCACTTCACACTCATTTCAGTAGATGTTTTATACCTGCCTTTTGTTTCTTAACGTATAAAAAACTGCTTTCAACTTGTTTCTTACTCATGATGGGTGCATCATGTTATTGGTCGAACCATGATGGATGCAGTGAATGCTGTCGACCTCTTGAGCCTGGTCTCTCTTTCTCTGCTTGTGACTGCTCAGTCGGCTTGACTAAGCTGGTCATTTTATGTGCCAAGCATCGTCTCCAGCAATAACCAACTCTCAGGTGTTCCTTAGCCCAGAATCATTACTGATTTGAGAAGGGAACCAGTTGAAATCATTTTAACAGCAAATGGCTTGGTTCGTTTTTGACAAAATGCAATCCGAAATGACAGCGGAAAACGGATGTTTTTATTTCTTTTGCTGGCCATGGGAACCTGTTTTATATCCGTTCATCATCACTTTTCAGTAATATTTGATGATGTATCATGGGTGGATTTCATTTTCAGTGTCTATCAGTGGTTATGTGCCCAGCAACAGGCTTGTTCCTCTCAACCTTCCCTACGTGATTGAAACATTCTGCAAGTATCCTTTTTATGGTTGCATCATGGTCGTGCAACAAGCAAGATGCTTAAAACTATTCTGAACCTGTCTTCTGTGAAGATACTTCTGGCTTATGTAAAATAACTGAGTGGTTCATGCGAGCATATTGATCTCGTTCTTGAGCAGCCCAGAAATGACATCTGAGCTAATTGAGAGTTAATTTGAGACCAATTCTATAACATTGTGTCATCTTAAGGATAAGTTATTTTTTGACTGACAGTGTTTTCAAAGCAGTCTTCTGCAGTTATAACCTAATTGTGGAGTCTCCCAGTCTAGTGTGACTCTGTTCTTTAAAAATAGCTCAATTTCACTTGCAACTTCATTTCAAAAATCAAATACTCTTATTTGCTGTAGATTATCTGATCACAGAAATGGTCATTAAATTTCATGTCATCATTTAGTGTTGTAACTTTTGTGTTCTTTAAATTAAATTAAATTTAAAAGTATTTCGCTAAATGTTTTGCTAAAATTTGAATTTTATATATAGTGGTCTTGTCTAGAAGACAATATTCACATGACACCCAGCCCAGACTCCACAACAGAAAAATGCCCCATTGTTAAAAGTTGAATATGAAATACATGTCATTTGCTTATTTCAAGCTGTACGGTTTTCTTGAATTTCCTTAGCTCGTTGTAGATACCTTGTCTCATTGTCTGGGGCACTGGCACTTCTTAATGTGGTACCGTGTTACGCTTTGGATGGCCAGTGGATACTGCTTGCCTTCATTGAGATGATGTTCCGATCCACCATCCCCAACCCGGAATCCAGGGCTCTCATCTATAACATAGTGCTATTGTTTGGCACTATTCTAATTGGAATGAACATTGTATTGGCAATGTGGATGTTATTCAGCTGATCTCTAGAGGTACAAAGGATTATCTGTGATGGTATTGGCGTATGGCGGCCATTTTTTCCGTGACGTGCCTTCTTTGTATGATGGTCAGTTTGTTATGGAAATGCTAGCGTTAGCTCTCTGCTTAGTCGGCCTTGTAGTGTCTGCTTAGACTAGTATAATCTGTGGTGTGAAGTGCTCAGGGAGGCATAAACTGCGTCCCGATGTGGAACTTTTATGATGAGCCCAGAGAAGATGTCTGGTCTACATCCAGGTCAGTTGCTTAAAACAAGCGTTCAGAACGACACCTTGTTCTTTGTCTTACAAGGAATTAGCAGTGTCATCAAAATTGTATTGAAAGCTACTTCAAGGGGAAAAACATTAACTATCATTGTTTTATATCTCCATTTTTGTTATGAGCGCGAAGTGAAATGAAAATGTTCGACACTCTGCATTGTGTGGAATGGGATGTTCCCGGGTACTAAAGTTGCATTCAGTGCAAAATGCGAATATTCGCCAAATCTTGTGGGATCACCACTGGCAAGCAGAGCTCGACTACAACTTGTCATTGGAATGTCGCCTTTTGATGGATGACAGATCTGATGGCAGACAAGAAGAAGGGAGATCTGACATCCGACCTGTGTTCATATCTGAAATAATTTTACCAGACAGCCAATCAAATGTCTGATCCACTTTCTGTTTGGGCGGTATGTGAACGCCATTATAGACTAGGATTGTCGGCGCTCTAAAGCGCTCAGTGTTGACATTTGGCAAGTTTTAGGACAAGTGGTCCTGTGACCTGTCTTGTGTATACAGCTGACTCGTATGAGCTATGTTAATGGCAGAGATTGAATCGCGTTAATTTTCAGCCATGGTTTGAGGACCAACGACAAATATTCATTGTTAGGATTTAATTTTAAGTGCTTAAAAGCACAACTTACCTTTATTCGACAAGTGATTACTTAGCCAGCATCATTAAACCTTCCTTTATAGCACTGCTTATCACAATCGTGTATTCCGTATCCCAGAAACAAAAAAAAAAATAGAAAAAGAAAGGCAAAAGTTTCTGAGCTCTTCAGACTCTTAGTGTGCTTGCTCACTTAAGGCTTTTACTTGAGGGATTACTAGACCTGCATTATGACATTAACTGATTGTACATTATATTTAGATTATTTTCTGAGCTTATGGACAGTTCTGCTGATGATGATTTTGAGACTACATCGATATATCAGCAAAGAATGTTACAAAGAATGTTACAGCATTTTTTCCGTTCGTATAGCTGGATTGTGATCGAATGCATAGAACGTTGCCCATGTATCTGGTGCCATGATATTCAGCTATCCACAATTTGGGCTGGAAATAATTATTAACACGGTTTTGTTGGACCAAATATTTACATGTTGTCTTTCACCTAAAAGAGCATAACAAAAATGTCAGTTTCAAAATTGGCAAGATTTGTTGCTGTGTATTCCACACAGATTTCTTTGGTAACGTCTTGTCCTTAATCAACAACTTTTGAATTGAAATGGATTACAATAAATCATTTGGCTTTCCCCTGAAAGCCTCTCTGTGTTGGTGATTGACATTAACCCCCTGTGACAAACAAATTGAGAGCAATGGACTGAAGCAATAATCAACGCTCAGTTATTCTCAATCCTAGAGATCATTTCTAATCAGAGCAAGGATCTGTATGGGGTTCGCCCAAAGCAAATGTTGGTTTTCAGTGATAGAAGTTGTGGGTGTATTTCCGCTGTTAACTTTAGGAGACATACTTTTCTTGTGCTAATTAAGTGTGGTAGCCTTCCAGCAATAGTGGAGTTGGGTAGTCGCCAAACGAATTTCTCCAATTTCCATTCACCCCGTTTGTGCAAGGGCAGTGAAGGACATACCAGTGATCACATTAGCCTACTGTGTACGGTATTGTGTTAAACTTTGTAAACTCTGAAATAAGGTGTTGGGAATAAGCAGAATGTAGAACTAAGTCAGATGATTCAAACTTGAAATCTACGTTCCACATGAAAGCCACGGAGAACAAAACTCGATAAGATACGGGTTCTTGTGTACCAACACACTCAGATTATTCATCTAGAAACTGAGTCCTATGGTCTTGTAGCTGAAGCTAAAATAGATAAAGCTTATTATTCACTTCTTCCGTGTTACCAAAGATAAGGTATTTGTTTTTATAAGTAACTCCCTGCTTCTTCAGCTTTTAATAGCATCGGATAAAACTTAAACACAGGGCAAAGCAATCGGTTTTGATGTTACCTTTACTAAAAATTCAGATTCTGTTTATCTTGTAGACATTTTCCATGTTAATTACTGTACTGTCAATGAAGAAAGAGAAAGTGACGTAACTGGTCCAACAAAGTGACTGCATCTTGGTTCTGCACTCATTTGCATTTAGCAAAACGCAAATGACCTAAGCAGATTGTGTTGAATATGGAGTAGGACATTATTTTCTTATTAAAGGTGAATGCTGAACCACGATGTGGGTCCTTTGTGTTTATATGACTTCCTATTGTTCCATGCACTGTGAACGCACACCAGGGGAACAGTAGTTAATAGGGGAATTTGTATTTCCAAGGTAACTAAGCATATGCATTTTACTGGTTATAACGTTAAAAGCTGTTGCTTTCTCGTTTAGACTGTAGGTAACATAAAAAAACGATTGGTTTTCCTTTTAAGGACGGTTGCCTTCCTAAATTGATACAGAGGTGAGATAAAAGGAATTATTTGCAATACTGCTAAGTGATATTGCTTGATTTTATGGTATTGGGTATTCATTCTTGTGTCGAAGAAGTCTAGCTTTAATGTATTTTTTACAATTTTGGAGGTGAACCAGTGGTTATTGTATATTCCACAAAAAGAAAACTGTTTGTTGTTTATTGTAGAATTCCACCTTGTTTCTCGTACTATCTGTCAATATATACAAGAATAGTGCATTACAAATAAGTATGCCTTATAAAAGGGAGAGATCCCGTGTATTCTACATAGGCCATTTTGGATAACTGTAAAACCCTGTTCACTAATTCTTGGTGTACATTTCTTTGCTACATGCCCGCTTCTCCAGCACCCTCCTGCAGCTCAGCTAGGGTGTATTGGTTTCTGTTTTAAAATATCTGCAGAATGCGTGTGATGATTAAACATTCCATGCCTGCTTCATTTTGAATTTTCAAAGTCACTGAACATTATTTTTAAATGTGCAGAGCATAATAAATATACGAATGCAATTATGAGCCCTTATTAGCTCTTGCACTAACTGGTGCGTTTTCGTGTGGTGGTCGTTGTGAGAATACATCATGCATTTATTTGTGTGGTAATACATGTATCCATACCAAATACCCTTGCTGGTTCCCTGCGCGCCGCTAGGTGGTAGCCGGCACGCTAGCACGCTGGGAACCAGCGAGATCAAATACCTACATTTATTGGGTAACTTGTAATTTGAGCTGAATACATTTAGGTATTTCATTGTTCATGAACTTTTTTAAATAGTTATACATGAGCGATGCAGCACAGAAATAAGTGGGGGCTATAGCCCCCAGCCACCCTGTGGTGCACCGCCCATACACCATTGGCGGCGCAGTACCGGAATAAGTTGGGGGCTATTACCAAACCCCTATGGTGCGCCGCCCATGTTAATTTTAAACTCATTTACCACTGCATAGTAAATTAGTTACCTTCTAGAATCTGGGCACTTGTTTTATTGTCTTACTGACTTTTGGTTTCGGACAATCTTGACATCGTCAAATCTACCGTGCCTGGCGTGTGCTTGCAGATCAAATTAAAAACTTTCTTTGGTTCCTCAGCTCGGCGTGTGAAAGAAATAGTGCGGTGCTACTGAATAAGTCTGGCTAAGTCTAAGATATGGCCTAGATGATGTAACTACTGCCTTTTAAAAATGTAGACGTATCCTGTTATCTTCTGGTAAAGGTTTAATAAATCGTGTTTGTTTATGACTACTGGTGTTTTGTAGTTATTGTCACCAGCCGTGACTACTTTTAGTATGCCCACGTGTGAACGCTAAAATCTCATCAATTTCGGACAGTGAAAATTCTTTTTTTACCGTTCTTCTAAAAACGAGCTCGTCCAATTTTGAAGAAACTCCGAACTATGCCAATTAAGTAAGATGTCAAAACTTGGGGGAAAATTTCATGTGTGACAAGCAGGGATACCAGAGTAACACGCAAGGGAGCCCAGTGTGACAGGCAAGGGATCCCAGTATGACAACCATTCCAAGTGATCCCAGAGTGACAAGCAAGAGGTTTCGGTGTGACAAGCGATGGATCTCGGAGTGACAAGCAAGAGATTTCAGCGTGCCAAGCAAGGTACCCCAGTGTGACAACCAAGGGATCCCTGAGTGTCGAGCAAGGGGTCTTAGTGTGACAAACAAGGGATATCCTAGAGTGACCAGCAATGAGTCCCAGTGTTACAAGCAAGAAATTTCAGAGTGACAAGAAATGGATCCCATAGTGACGAACAAAGGATCCCAGTGACAAGCAAGGGATCCACGTATGAAAAACCAATGGTCTTTGTGTGAGAAGCAAGGGCTGTCAATGTTTCTGAGCAAGGGATCCCAGTGCGACAAGCAAGAGATACCAGTCCAGGGTGACAAGCAAGGGATCCCAGGGTGCCAAACAAGGGATTCAAGTAAGACGAGCCTGTGGTCCTAGCGTGACAAGTAAGGGATGTCTCCGCTGTAAATAGCAAGGGATATCAATGTGATAGACAAAGGACTTCATTGTGATCAAAAGCAAGTTATCTCAGTGCCACATTGTTACCACCATGCTTCTAGGAAAGTGATTATTATAAATGAATTGCTCTTTAGCACTGTTGTTCATTAACTCATCGCCCTTATGACAATATTCATTATCTATCACTACTTTAAACGAGACGTTGAGCTATACAGTACTTTGGTTGCTCTACAGTTAACACGTCTAGTTAGTTCTTACATGTAGCTGCGGGGGAAAACTTGCAGTCGGAGTAAATCGCACGGACACTATATCATAAAATGTAAGTCATTTTCAGTGCTGTGCCGCCATGGTCTGTGGGCGGTGCACCACAGGGGGGCTGGGGGACTACAGCCCTCAACTTAATTTCAGCGCTACAGCGCCCATGTATATCTTTTTTTCTCTCGATTAAACTGTTAGTGGAAAATGTTGGTTAAAATACTGAAAACGTAGAATCGTGTACATCGCTGTGTTCAGGCATAAAGGCGTAGATGGCTCTGAAATTTTTAGGCATTTGTTTAGTGGCGCACTTTTTCAAAAAACGAAAGCCCACCTCATTCGGGACTTTTTTGTTTGCTCATCTCAGTTTCGACGGAAGGAGTAGCGACAGTCGCGCTAGTGTACCGCGAAGCAAAACTACGTCATGTTGATGCGGTGCCATATCCTGGGGAGCTCCGTCCCTGGTGTCACCGCCACAAGGTTGCTGTAGTGTATAGACTGTGAGGGCGGCAAAAGGGACCGACTGGCAGCATAAGTAAGGAAGACGATAGGAGCTAAGCGGCATAAAGTATTTTTTTCCTTGTATTTTTTCGGAGTGCGAAAACTAAACAAATCTTTCTATTGAGTAGCTTGGAGCATCTTTTTGTAGACTTTTTACATATAGCCTCGGGCATGTCGCTACTAGAATAATTATATGGAACTTATTGAAATTAGAATGATTTAAACACCGCTGCAATGGACAACCATCAATTCTAATTTCCTAAGACAATTCTCCAAAGAATGTAGTCCACCTGTCAGAAAACCTTTGTAGTCCGGTCCCCACCAGAGGGAAGTACTAAAATGTGAGTGCAGAACTATATAATCGCATGCAAATAACCTTTCCGGGGTCGCGAAAGCAACAAGTACGCCGACCTAAACTTATAAGTCTTAAAAAAAATTTTGAACGCAAAGAAGGCTGATGTTTGAAGCAAACAACACATACCACAACCACTTATCGATCACTGATCAATATTTAGGGGTTTTCAAGCTCAAAATTGCGAATTAACAAAGTGTTTGAGGTTTTTAGAATCTTCGAAGCTTGCCTGTAGACAAATGGTAATGTAGTGACTCAGTAGGTCAACTCAGTAGTCGGGTTTGTTGTGTAATTTTGTTGGAATTTTTTTGGGAAATTGGAAACTATACATTTTTGGAAACCTCAAGGAATGACAAATCAGAAAATAATTGATTCCATTTTTGGCGGCCATCTTGGATTTTCAAAAATGACGCCGGTAAAATGGATTTTGCCCGATATCTCCGCTTATGGGTCACTTAGAATGTTGTCTTTATGGTTACACCTGCATTTCTCAGGTCAAGGAATTGGAAATTTTAATTTTTTTGGGCGCCATCTTGGCGGCCATTTGGATTTTTAAAAATGGCGCCCGTAAAATACATTTTCCTCAATATCTTTGCTCTTGGGTCACTTAGAATGTTAGTTTTAATGGCTGTACTCACATTTTTGTGGTCAAGAGATCTGAAAATGCAAGTTATTAAATTAGAAACGTGATCAAAACCCCATTTATGAACAGCGTCATTTTCTAAATGCATTCTTCATATAACCCGACACATGATCACTACCTTTCTTGTATATTTTGTGCAGAGCTTGTTTCCTTCAAGACACTTAAAACTAAAACAGAACCTTAACAACAACTTATTTATGTTTAAAGAACACAAAAGTATGTTTTTGTAGTGTCAATAGTCTTTCAAAAGTTTGAAATCAGTTTATATATTATTAGTATAGCCATCACTGTTACCAGGAATCACATCATCATCATCCTGATATTCTGCAATGTACTGACATAGATCTGTGTAAGATAGGTCCTTTGACCAGCAAGAGCATCTTTAGGAAGAGGAATTGTTTTTGCATTGGCATCTAACCATCTCAATGATAGCCTCTGGCGTCGGAAGCCCCTCAGTTGTGAGTGTTTCAGCTGGTCATCTTTGTCCTTGTAAATTCATTCTGCATTTGGTCAAGGAACTCCTGTCGAGCAATGACTGCCTGACCCCACACTCTGGCTTGAATAAACACCCTCAGCACATGCTGATTCAAAGCACCCATGGTTGGTAGACCTTTGTCGCTGTCAGCCATATCTTTACAGAAGAGGTACAATCTCAGCTCTGGGATGTTATTTTTGTCTATGTCCAATGGTGAGTATGCACATGTAAAAGGGGCTAATGTGAGAAGAGGTTGACGTGTTACTTAATAAGCAGTACATAATGTCTGCTGTGCATTGATATCATCGGTTTTTGCCTTCAATATTCAACCAACAGAATGGACCGGTGTTGTCTGTCCATGTACAAACATGGAAAGCAGGAAGAGCCTTTGCCCGGACAGCACCTAATATTGTCCATATTGGATTCACGTCCAGGCAATCCCAGATGCCATGGGGACAGAAGTATTTGTGAGAGGCCTGTCATAATAGGCAGTGACGAATACCAGTAAATCTATGTCAGGTGAAAAAACATCAGCTGATAATCAGGGACCTTTTAATGTGATGCCAGAACTGCATTATGTACAGTGTACTAGAAATAGATCTGCTTTTTCGTGATCGTTTTCTTCTAAGCGTAGATCACGTCGGTTGCTCTTTGTGCATCCTGAAGCTGAAGTAATGGCTATTTTGGCAGATTCTTGGTTATATTCAAGTGCCTTTTCAGACAGATATTCAGTACGTGGAGCCTTTTTTGGTCATGGGAGAGGAAACGGCTCATTGGGCCAGTTCTTTATGTAAGTCTCATCTCTTACGTGGTACTGTACTTGAACCTTTCTCTGCCTCCTTTTTTCTCTTGTGGTTTGTTTCAAACTGAGTTGTCTTTGTAGGTGTCAAAAACCAGAATGATATCGTCATAATTATCTAGTTAAGAAAATCACTTCCATACTATCCACACGTGCAGTTCTGTGGCTTGGGTGAACACACTCATTGGATGTTGTTACTTGTTTACATGTTTTCTGGGTCTAAAACCTCTCTTGCAGCTTGAGGACTCTCCTGTTTTAAGACGTCTGCTTCGGAAAGTTTCTGCAGAAGGTGTATTCGATTCGATTTATCTGTGCATGACAGCATTGCCATACTGGTAGCAAAGATTGCTCTTGGTGTTAAGGTGAATTCATGGTGGCTGATAACATGTTTCTGGTCGATTAGCTCAGCAGGCTACAACTCCTGTTGTTCTCGTCATTGATCCTCAGCCTGGTTACTGTCAAGCTTATCTGCCACCCGACTGTCAAAGGCAAAATGCATTTCCACTGAGTAGAGGAGAACTGGATTCCAAAGTGAACAGTGGGAATAATAAATCAACAAAAGATATGTCTCAAATGTCTTTTCAAAAAGATATAGATGTATACTGTAAATATACATGTAGGTTAACCTGCGTTTCTGTGATTCCTTTAAATATTCTGGGGGTTCGTATCTGTTATTAAAATCACTTAGATTATATGTATCATTTTAGAAATAGTGTTTTTCAATTCCTTACACCACAAAATGTGGGTGCAGCCATTAAAACTAACGTTCTAAGAGACCAAAGAGCAGAAATACTGAGCAAAATGTATTTTGCGGGCGCTATTTGTGAAATTTCAAGATGGCCACCAAGATGGCCGCCAGTAAAATTAAAATTTCCAGTTCATTGACTTCAGAACTGCAGGTGTAGCCATAAAAACTAACATTCTCAGTGACCCAAGGGCGGATATATTGCGCAAAATCCATTTTGCTGGCGCTATTTTTGAAAATTCAAGATGGCCGCCAAGATGACCACCGAACAAAATGGAATCAATTATTTTCTGATTCGTCATTCCATGAGGTTTCCAAAAACGTATAGTTTCCACTTTCCCAAAAATTCCAACGAATGTCAAAATTTGAACATAGTGAACCTGACTACAGGTGGCAAGTAAGCACTGCTCTCATTGGTTAATGTCTGGCTAATATAGTTTACATTAGGCAAAAAATGTAGGTTCACACACAGAGAACAACTTTATGTCAGCTTCCACGGAAGCCACTTGTGGTTGATAAGGTTAATTGCTCAAATTGGTCATGATTTAAACTGGTATACTTAATTACATGCAAAGTCTGTTAAAATATATAAACCCTGGTTATAATTCAACCTTGCTGTGGTAAATACAGAACGGTGTGTCTATATTTTTTATAAATTACTCAACTCAGACTTATCCCTAGGCCAAGTCTAGGCAGTATCCGACTTTCACACCCCATTCACACGATTCAGAAGGATTCACGTTGGGATTTGTCAATAAACTTGTGCTTTCTTACCTCACTGCATTCACAAATTATTATTTAGTCTCGTGACTCGGATGACCTTCAAATAATCATCTGTTGGTGTGCTAAGAATTTGCTTATGAAACCTCAACTCGCGCTACGCTTATACTTATTTGGTCGACTGCAAGACGAGGCTGGAAAGGGCTTGTGCATTCACAACTCCAAAAGCTAGAATTCGCTGAGAAAACAACAGCTGAAGTAAAAGCAAAATTTGCCCGTTCAGGCGAAATAATGCATTTTCTGGGAATACTGAGAAATGCGACGATCCGGACTATACATTCAACGGCTATAATTAAGCCTTCATTGGACTTTAAAAAGGCCACATCATTTCCTCGGATATTAGGCCAATTGATATTTTCCTTGTGTTTTCTGCCAATTATCCGTGATTGTACCTTCACAGTTAATAAAGTATGGACTGACTAAAACCCTTGCATTCCATGAAAATATCGGATTAAATAAAACAAAACTGACAGCAGATGTAGCTAAAGTTAGGGGAGGCAGTGTAGCCTAGTGTGATAGGCCGGGTGCCCGGATTCTTTACCCGAGGTCGTGGGTTCCAATCCCATTAGGTCACACTGCTAAGCCCTTGAGTCAGGTTTCTAGCTCCTTAGCTCGGTTTTAACCACATATATTAATTAAGCACAAAAATGGTTCCAGGTGATCAGTGCAATGAACCAACATGCGCGACCTGCGCACGTCTGGTACAACGTGTATGAGACCGCCTGCAATTCCTTTTTTAAAATTAAATAGATTGCATAGGTCGAAATAATGTTTCCCAATGAATTTGAAATCGGATGGCCTTTTATTCTAAAGATATAAGCCTTATCGGTCGCAATTTATGATATGCACTGACAAGTTCGAAGTTCTTGAATGTGTTGTGTACGACAGACATCAGAAGTTACATCACCAGGACTAAACACTAGGCTTGTTTTCAAAAAATTATTCACTTACTCTTACGAGGACATTAGCCATTTGTGAGTTAGGATTTTTTACATTAGAGGCACATATAACCATCTCTTGAACTGAAAAAGAAATTATTCTCACGTACAGCACTATTACCAAATCCCGAAAAACAAAGAAAGACAGTAGTATTGTGATGTATCTAATCATGTTTAAGAATAACAGAACAGGCGTTTGGAAATAGGTATTGGCGATATGAATATTTTGGGAAGACGGAATAATAGAACAGGCGTTTGGAAATAGGTATTGGCGATATGAAGATTTTGGGAAGACAGAATAATAGAACAGGCGTTTGGAAATAGGTTTAGGCGATATGAATATTTTGGAAAGACGGAAAAGGGATTTTGATGCCAAATTATTTATACATTTTTCTCAAAATTTTAATGATTTGCAATTTGCGCTGTAAAAGTATTACTTCATACTAGTATTGGAAATTGACTGCTATTAGTAGTAGCTAAACTGAATATGCGATGAAACAAGAGCAAGATAATCCAGGAATTTTGAAGCAGAAAATGTTGTTTGCAATTGTAACACACATAAACAAATTATGAACTCTTTTTTATAACAGAATACAAAATATCTGAGAAAAATGCAAGTTTTGAGTAAAAAACTAATCTAATGGGAGTGACGTGCTTCTCTGCACGCAAGCACTTTGGACAATTTTACAATGCCACCGGCCTTGCCTTGAATGCTTGTGACCAATATGCTAATCTAAAGGAAACCACGTGCGTCTCTGCACACAATCACTGTGAACAATATAACCATGCCACCGGCCCTGCCTTGAATGCTTGCGACCAATATGCACATCCACTGTCATGATTATTCTTTATTGAATTTGAAAAATTATGCTACAGGTACCAGTATTTGCTTTATACGTTTCATTCTATTGAATGGGTTTGATGCAGTGTGCTGAAAAAGCACTTTCTAGTATTAATTGCAGTGGTGATCATGGCAACTATTTTTCTACTTTCAAAACCTATTTAGTGGTTTTGACATACTAGTCTTTAGTTTTAGGTTAGCTAATGAATATCTGCATTAGGCAGTTTTTATGATTTTTAACGACAGTATTTCCAAGTTTGGATACGGGGGTTGCTTTGACATAAGTGTTCTGGTATATACTTGGTAGAACAATAATTTTTGCTATAGGCTATTTATATTCTTTGAAGGTTCGTTGGTAAGTTTGTGACGCGCGTAGCTTACTATACTGTTGCAATTCCTAGATACCATCGACGGCAACAGTGTACGTTCAAGCTTAGAAACTGCCCTGGGGTCACTAAAAGTATTTGATCGTGGTTGCCTGTCTTACCATGACTGCCATCAAGTTTAAAAATTGATGATCCTGTTTGTGAAAATACCTGGTCACCATGGTAACGACACTCAATTCAGCTTCAAACCTCAACAATGAGTCAACCCAAGTACTTTTAGAAAGGTTTCTTGGTTACAATGGCAACGGTGCATATTTCAGCTTGCAACCACCGCCCATCCTAACTTTCGAGCATGCCTTTGCAAGCTTAAAATTGTTGATTCTGGTAGTCTGACTGAACACTTCATCACTTCACCTTAAATAAAATGCATACGTGAAATTGGCACAGCCACATAGAATTGCCTTGATATGATGCTGCTCAAGAATTACACATAAACTTGGAATACTCAAATGCGTAATTGGTATCGACGGAAGTTACATGACAATTAAGCTCTTGGTCATAAATGCGTTTTTTTAAAGAAATTTGGTTCCGTTGTTCGCCTAATCTTCATTTGTTGGGCAATTATCGTACTAACAGTGATTACACCATGATCATGTGACTTGAAGAGCTTTGGTCGGCCTTTAAGGTGGCGAATGGAATTTGTAACCTAAGCCTGTATTAGTGTTCACGATCGTTAACCAGTGCACTTATACCTAGATCCACTGAAATATTTTATATGGATTTAAGCTCAAATAAATGCATCATTATTTTTTTTTAATTTTTGGTGTTACCGTAAGTAAAATCTGATTAATTTCAGGAATCCAGCCACTGAGTACAAACCGTTTGGGCCTCTCGCTGAGAAAACGCTTCTGTGTATTCGAAGCCGACTTTTGGTAACTACTGATGAAGAGATACAAACCTCTTTCTGGGCTAAAATAAAGAGAATGGGGCTAAACAAGCTTTGCGTGATACTTCACAAGACCGAAGTGAACCGCTTCTGGTGTGAAAAGATGAAGTCTTTGGGAATCATTGATGAGTTTAATGTTGACGGCTTGATCCACGAGACCGAGGATGGCCGCACTGTTGAAGAAATCGGCGCCGGAATAATCA
>NMRA01000106.1:928369-984590 GCA_002633005.1 Phoronis australis | reverse complement strand
TGGCGAAATTCTGGTTATTCCTGTGCCTTGCTCCCCCCAACTCAAAATCATGGATCCGCCCGTGTCATGGACGTCAACTTTGTCGTCTAATGGACCTCCGCAGGTAGTCAGCCAAAAGTATAAAAGAAAGCTTTATGTTTTCTGAACTGCAAGTAGCGTCGGAGTGTATTTATTTGCTATCGGCACGAAGTTGTAATTACAAACATAGACGAAAATTTTGTCACTGAGGGGTGGTCTGACGGCGGCGCAACACTCGCCTTGTCAAGCCAAGTGAACGATACAAGGATACGTACTGGTTGTTAAATAAGAAAAAGTATTTTAATACAATCGGTTTAAAAAAGCAATTGTTGATCATCGAGAAAATGAACACAAAAAGCCATCTTAGAAGACAAAGTGAAAGAACTGATATGAAATATTCCAATTTGCCCGCAGTTTAATGACGTCACAGAGCACTTGGTCCGGTCAGTGAAGAGACCGGATCATGTAAACCTGCAAGCAATACTACGGTGTATTAACTGAGGCGTAAAAATTGGTTGATAACTTTCTAGAGACATTTAGAAGGGATAATCGTTTCTTTTGGAGGTACTGGGTACATGTCAAATGAACTTGATACGTTTCATTGACGTCAAATATGTTGTCTGAACCTAGGCCAACTCGGCATACGGTAGCCAGCCGAACTAAAACTTAAAAAGAACTTACACTATTTTCTAGTGTCAAAAAACATTAAAATGTTTTTTGACACTAGAAAATAGTGTCAGGTTGTATTCTGTTAAATGGGTGAACTTATTAACGATCACTAATTGCAAATATAGACGAAGATTTTGCCACTGCCGCGATTTTGAAAAACGTCGATAGATCCGGCGTTGCTCATCGGGGTCGGTGGTCCCAGCAGCGCAGCTGAGTAAGTGGTAAACGTAATGGCTTTCGAACAGTGAAAAGCACGAAAAACGGTTGTAGATATCGAAAATGTAAACAAAAGATACGGATTTTGATGACAAAGTCAAAGAACTGAAGAAATGTATTCTACTAGTTTGATGACGGGCACAGCGCTGATCGCGGGCACTCTCGATCGTGACGAGACCACTGGGACCAAGTATTCCTGCAAGCAAAGCTACTGTACTGAGCCGTAAAATTTGGCTGATAACTTTCTTCTGAAACGCAGATGAAAAGATTAAAGTTAGATGTGAAATCTAAATGTTTGATTTGTGCCTCAGCGGCTGACTCAGTTGCTTACTATATTCTTGTTTAAAAGATTTAAATAAAGATTTTTGTCGGTCAGAGTTATTTTGGCGCCAAATAAGGTTTTAAAACGATGATAATATGCTCATAAAAATGAAACCTAATTTCGAAAAACCGTATCTAGTTTGATAGAACCGCTAATTATAACACTATGGCAAACATTTAGATATCAACGGCACATTGCAACTCGGTCGGAGATAATTACTTGGTCTGCGAGGTCAGACTGTGTAAGCCAACCAAGTTAACGGGTGGCCTACTTGGTCTACGCCTAAACAGTTTTTTGTTAAAATGTGGGCTTCCTCTGAGCGTGCGCACTAAAAGGTTTGGAAGCCATAAGTTATCTCAGGGGACTTTGGACTTTGGGTTAGGCAACACGTAGCCGCAAAAGCCACGTAGCCCCTCGATTGGCCGGTAGGCAACACGTAGTGCCTCGGTTGCGGCATCCAAGGCGATGTAATTTGCGGCATCCAGGGCGATGTAATTTGCGGCATCCAGGGCCATGTAATTGCCTAACGTTGGGTCTGCAAAGTCTGGAGGTAAAATTGGTTTTATCGTGTTAATTATGGGCAATAAAGAGGCACTAGTAAACTGTAGTAGTGCCGAGTTTTGAGAACCACTTAGTTGCTCTTGACTTTATGCAGTGGAAAGAAACTCAAACTGGTTCTCACCACGACCACGTGGATTCGGATATAAAGAGTGAGCACTTGCCTAAGTGATTTCAAGCCACGTATAAAGCCAAACTAGCCAAAGGGGTTCCGCCTCGCTAGTGCCCTCGTTTCGCAAGGTGGTAGAGAACACGCACGTGGACTTTTTACACCAGCCCGGTTTTTGTGTTTGGTTGGTCGAATTCTCAACAGGTAGCGCTTTTCGCAAACAAACTGGCATGACTGATGGAGGAAATGTAAATTTGGTATGTTGTGGTTGTACAGACAAATCTGTGCCAAATTCATGTTCAAAAAATGAAATGTGAATCCCAGGAAATTGTGATGGCACCTTTTTGGAGTGCATCTTTCTACTGTCGCTGACTTTTAGACCGGTATCCCAGAGCTTTTTTGGCATGAAAAGCCAGGAAACCAATTTTCTTTGGTGCCACAGTGCTATGGGTATCCTCATGCTTCTAGTGGAAATGGCCGTCTGGCAGGTTCGCTCTGGTGGGTGTGATCAGGGGAGCCAAGAGAATGACACTCAAAAATTGAGCTATATCAACTTTGCTGATAACCAGCACTTCAAACTGCCTTG
Source organism: Phoronis australis (assembly GCA_002633005.1). NCBI lineage: Eukaryota > Metazoa > Phoronida > Phoronidae > Phoronis > Phoronis australis. The sequence goes on along the minus strand of NMRA01000106.1, from coordinate 982,112 downwards.
GATACCTACTACGTAATCCACTGTATCAAAATGGTCACTGCCAGAGAATTTCAGTGGTAGGGAGTATCAAACAGACGGTTATAAACAAGGCAAAAAATTGAGCTAGATATAATCCAAGAGGTAACCACTTGAAACCACTTTGCAAAATATTCACCGTGAGCCCAGGTATCACGAATGAACACTGCCAGACAAATCTAGTGGTGGCGGGTTAGCCCCGCCAGACACGCCCAAATACCCGAGTTGAGCTAGATAAATCCACCAGGTAACCGTTTGAAACGATGTTCAGCATCACTGTACGTGGCACAACTGTTTGATGCCAGACAATTTAAGTGGTGGGGTGCCCGTCCCAGACGATTACCAAAAAGGGTTAATAATTGAGCTAGACCAACACAAGAGGTATCCGCTTAAAACCAGTTGCAAAATATTCACCGTAAGCCCAGGTATCACGAATAAACACTGCCATATAAATCTAGTGGTGGGTTAGCCCCGCCAAATTCCTGAGTTGAGCTTGATCAGCCCAAGACTGGTAACCGCATGAAACCAGTTGCAAAATATTCGCCGTTAGCCCAGGTATCGAGAATAAATAGTGCCAGACAAATCTAGTGGTGGGTTATCCCCGCCAGACACGCCAAAGTACTATGAGTTGAGCTGGATCAACCCACCTGCAGGTAACCGTTTGACTCAAATTGCCCGATGTTCAGCATCACTGCACGTGGCACAACAGTAAGATGCTCGCATCAGACCAACAAAGAGTCGAGACAATATTGATTATAAGCCCATTCACAATGAATAAGCGTCACATTGAAGAACTAAGCATTTCGATTTTCAATAAAGCCACTAAGTCCGTAAGACATAGGTCACCACACAAGGTGAAAGATTTTTGTCCGCAAGTTTACGTCAGGGCATGAAAACCAGGAATATCGCGCTTGATGTTGCAGCCACCTCACGTCCATGCGAAAAGAGCGGAATACTCCACATGATTCACTATTAAAAACAAAACCTAAAAACCCGTCTGAGACGGATAGCACATTGTGTTTGCACGAATTTCGGTTTTTTGTTGTCCTATTTTACCGATCTAAACTACGTCCCTCTGTTTTCGGACGAGTCATTTGATGCAGCTGCTAAAACAAATAATAATCGAAATGCCGTCTTTTGCTGTCGTCTGCGTATAGTATGCGCGCCAACTACCTTCATTTCACACGGTGATTAATGGCAAATTTGGAAAACTGATCAGTTTTGGGCAATCTTCATCTTGCTCATAAACCGAGCCCACAGAGAACTCCAGATATTCGTCAGTGGCTATATCAACATTTTCCCGACTATGCCAGATGTATTCTTTGCCTTGAACCGCCCAAACTACGCCAGATGGGGAAGATTGTTTTACCACAAGTTGAAATTCGCAGACTCAATATTACGTGAAGTGCTGAAAACGATGCGTTCTCAGTGCTACGTACGAGGAAGAACTTCCGTAGATCGGCTGCTGACCTCTTTTTGGAACAGTCCGTATTTTTATGTTTGATATGGTGTTCTCCGCAAAGGCTGAAAAAACCTCTGCGGCACCTGACATTGGGTACGTATGGTCGTGTTAGATTCCTTGGAAACTATCAAAGCTGTAACGTAGATAAAACATTCTGTTCTGTTCATGTTACGAACATGTTATTGACAATTCGTGGGTATAACGAGTCCTGGCAGTTTTTCAGTTAAGTTAGATTGACAATCATTTCAGTTGCACGACACAGATATGCGGGCAATGCAACTATTCGCATTTTGTCTTCTTAGTGAATATAAAACACGTTCGAATTAATTATTTGTGAATGCTGTATGTGGTGCTCAGTCACCGTGGCGACGGCCCCGAGCATCCACATTGGAGGAGGGGGTATCCAACCACTATGTGCAATCTTTGGAAATAGTAATTGAATTGCAGTTGAATTAAATAGTAGTTTATGTTTCACCTTTTTACTTTTATTATTAATAGTAGGCCTACAGACCCGTAGCCGGGGGGGGGGTTCGGGGGGTTCCATCGAACCCCTCCCCGCTGAAAAGGTCCAAACCCATCATATTCGTTAAAGATAGGATATGAATGGACAATAACAACAAAATTGTTGCAGGTACTGGTGCTACTAACTACTATGGTAACTAATTTAGTAATAATTTTGAATTTGCCTCTGATTCAAAGCGCTTCAACTGGCATGGGGCCGTACTCGGCAAACTTCGCCCAAGTGCCGCTGTTTGTGTAGATGACAGGATCGTGCATACGATAAGAGGAGGCTTCATGTTATTCATAAACCACGCGCGTGGTGGCTACACCAAGGGTAACAAATGAGTCCAGATGTAAATGTCTACACCTAAGCATAAAAGTCTAGCCCTACGATTAGTAAGCTACATGTTTTGTATAAAGCAGCGAGAGAGCTCCCAAAAAGTAGTGCAGTGTGAATACCTTAAACTCGACCAAGAAACAAAACAGCAGAAAATTATTGAGAGTTGACAGTTATTCTTCTATTTTGGTTTAATTGCAAGCATAGTACGGTAGAACTGTAGGCATTTTCAAATTTTGAATTGCAGTGATCGTGAAATATGCAAATATGTTGTTCATCCAGTGTCCACTTCGATTGTGGATTGACATGCATGCGTGTACACGTTTGAACGTTTGTGTTCTTTTAAATTCAGTACACGCTGACAGTAAGTTCATTATATAGGCAGTCCTCCGTCGTGCTAAAAATCCAGACATTCAAGTAACGTGTTTTCTTGCACTGAGAATATACCGTTAAGAATTTTCACGTTATGATGGAAAAGTAGGCGTAGACCTCAACTTTGGTTAATGAAAATCTTCTCTAGTCAATCAATGTCAATGGTGCACAACCCTGTAGACTTCATACGAGCTACAAACTTGATGGAAAAGATTTCCAAGGCTCCATGTCACGATGACGAAGGTTCAACACTCCGAAGGTCCAGTACTCCGAATGCCCATTACTCCGAAGGTTCGTTGTTTTCTAGAATTCACTACTTTGAATTTCCATTATTCCAAAACCAGGGCCCGGTCTCTAATCTTTGTACCCGAAACGAACTCGAAATTGTTTCTGGCAATTTCTCTGCAAGTTTTGTGCGAACTCGAGATAAGTGGTTATCAGACTGTGCTCGAATAATTATAGTTCATGCATATGAGTTTCTAGTCCAAGTTTGCCCTTAAAACCCCTTGTATTCGTGCTACGAACTCGATTAAAGACTCGAAATTTTGAGTTTAAACTCGAACTTTTAGCTTTAATGTTGGTTTGTCAATTGTAAACTAGGACTAATAAATCATCCCACGTAAGTCATTATCAACTCGAGCATAGAGTAATAGACACTTATCTTGAGTTCACATAAAAATAGATTAAAAAATGCCAAACATCATTTAGAGTTCCATTTCGAGTAAAAAGATTCGAGACTGGGCCCAGAACTCCGACAGTTCACTACTCTGATTGTGTGAGCACGACTCATTCTCAAGCAGAGACAACATCTGGGGCACAGCTGCGGCGACCAACGGCGGTTTCAGATTTAAGAAGACTAAATGGGACTTCCTGATTTCGTGAGAACTGGCAAGGACAGGGTGGCCTACTAACTTCATTTAAATTCAACCCAGCCGTGTGCGTCGCATTGCGATTCGGTCCTGACATGGACTTGATGAATTGTGTCATGGCTGATAATTCATCAGTATTCCTACTTCATATCATTTTAAAATGCAAGTGCGTACTCATTTTATGACATCCGGACAATTTTGCATGTACGTGATATCTGACTACGCCGGGGTTTCTAGTTGTGCTGGCCAGCTGGAGACGGTGGTCACTGTCTACATGGAATCCAAACCAAGTGTTTTAGTGCCCGGGCGTTGGTTTCGGTATAGGTGCATCTAATAACCGCAATATCGTTTATTGTTGCATGTCGAAAAGTTTAAAAATCACATCTGAGTTTGAAAGTTTAGATATTTTTGGAGCGGCGAATCGTCGGAGTGGGGAATCGTCGAAGTAGTGAACCTTCGGAATAGTGAACCGTCCGAGTAGTAAACCTTCGAAACAGTGGGATGTTCCTATTTCCAGCGACTGTAAGCAACTTAAGCAACACGCTAAAATACAACCAGATAAACAATTTTGTTAAGTCATTCGCTGACTAAACTTTAGATTTCCGTCTGAGTATGCAGTTAGATGTAATCACTCATTTAAGCATGGCTGATTTGAAACTTTGACAGGAAATAATGCGAGAATGTTCTCTTTCTGGACCACGTTACATCCTAATTTGTGCCCCGCATTCTTTGCGAGCAACCGTCACAGCATCTTCGTTTCTGGTTACATGGGCGTCTAATAAAAAGTCGCCCCTACATCGACCAAACCTCTGCATGCTACTGCCCCACTGCTAAAAGTGTCTGTAAAGTACCGACGTTTTGTTGCATGCAGAATGTTGCTCGACATTATGCTAATGGTTTCAAACGGTTACCTGGCGGATAAGTCTGGCCGAACTCAGATTTTTGATCGTGTGTGGCGGGGCTAATCCACAACTAGACTTGTCTCGCAGTGTTTATTCATGATACATGGGCTTATGTAGAATATTTTGCATCTGGTTTCATGCGGTTACCTCTTGGGTGGATTTACCTCAAATTTTAGCCCTTGCTTTCTTTCATTGAGCCGTCTGACCATCCAACGCTGAAATTGTCTGGCATCTTACTGTTGTGCGATGTACAGAGTGATGCTGAACATCGTGCAATTGGTTTCAAACGGTTACTTAGTGGGTTGCTCTGAAGCAACAGACAATTTTTGAATGGATTTAACTGCCGTGGCACCTCCTGTTGGCCATTTTCACCCGAAACCATTTTAACATCAACACATGTCAACAGAGGTTATCCAAATCCATTACAAATTTCAGTGAGAAGAATTCTGTACCATAATATTAAAGTTCAACCTGCCAAATCAAAAAATCACCCTTCTTACTGGTTTGTGTAAAAAAGCATTTTTATGCACCCATTACATGGAATCTATTTTTCAGAAGTTATCTCAAGTTACTTGTCGCTGGCTGGGTCATTGGCGATTTGGAGCACTCCCCATGCTTCTATCCTGACTGTAGGAGACTCAACATGCCTACTAGTCTGTGAGGCAACATCAGTCGGCGTATAACTCGTCTATTCAATGAGGAAAGTGTAATTTTGAAGTGAAGAGTCACGTATTGTTTTAACTTCAATTTTCATTTAAATTTCAGAAATGGCCGAAGCTGCTGCAAGCATTGAAGAAAGTTTGTCGTGCACAATATGTTTGTCATTATTCAACCACCCGAAGGCTTTGCCATGTCTTCACACGTTTTGTGAGGATTGTCTGCGTGATCATATTGAAGCCACTAAGAAAAAAGGTTGTTTCTTATGTCCTCTGTGTAAGAGTAAGATTGAAATGCCTAAAAATGGTGTTCAAGGGTTCAAAGATAATTTCTATTTCAATTCACTCATGGACAGTTTAAACATTGCCCTTAAAACGACGGTTCAAAACCTGTGTGAATTGTGCCAGTTAGACAATGTTGAAAGTGAGGCTATCTTTACCTGTGTTCAGTGTGAAGACAAGCTTTGTGAGCCATGCTCTGTTGGTCACACTAAGTCACGAATGACCAGAGGACACAAAGTAGTCAAACTGGTCGAGGGTCCCAAGTCAAGTCCTTCAAAACAGATACTACCTGCTAAGCAGAATAAATGTCCATACCACACCGATCGTTTCTTAGATATCTATTGCAAAAGCTGCGAGTCCCTGACTTGTTCATGTTGTCTGACTGTCTCACATGTCAACCACACTTGGGTAAACACCAGTCAAGCTTGTGGAGAGATCAAAGCTGGAATACCGTCAACCCTGCAAGCTATCGAGTCATTGGTAGAGTATGAGTCCCAGTTTGAGAAAATGGAGAGTAACTGCAACGACGAAGTAGCACGTGTGTCAGGAGCTATATCTAAACATTTTGAGGATGTTCGCAAATCTGCCACAGCGATTGAGACCCGGTTACTGAGTGATGTCACAGCCAGGGGCACGGGCATCCGGAGTGACTTGACATCGCAATTAAACAAAATCCGACTGCAGTTAAAAGTGCACAAAGAGTCGTTAGTTTTGTCTGACAAGTACATTAACTGCAGCAGTCAACACGAAAAATGCCAACTACTTAAACTTGTGATGGACAGTTTGAAGAAACAAGAGCAGGTACCAGGAATGTATTCAGCGGTTGTACCGAAATTTTATATACAATGTTCGCAGCTGGATGATTTTCAGTGTTCTATGAAGCTGCAGGACGAAACACGTCTTGTGTCAAAAATGAAATTGCTAACACAACCGTGTTTTGTCTCCGAGTTTGATTCAGAATTGAGGAGAGACGACGACCCAGAGTGTTTCGGCATCCATTTCATGAATAATCGATATCTTATTGCGGATGGAAACAATGGTAGTGTGAAGGTTTTTGGAAAAGGGGGCAAATTCCAGAGATTCATCGACGAACACGAATTAACCCGCCCGTGTGATGTCGCAAGCAATGACAAAGGAGAAATTTTTGTCACAGACAACTTCATTCACGGAATATACTATTACAATGAGAGATTCAAACAAATATCTGTAGTTCGTAACATTTATAAGAAATGGGGGCGAGTTACGTGCTTAGGCAATAAATTGTTGGTATCAGGAAATGGTCGCCTGTCAGTACTTTCGTATGACCACCGAAACAATAAGTGGACGACTGAGGTTGTTTTAGAGGCCACTTCCCTTCGTGAAGACAACTTCGATCCGAATTATGTGGCCACTACGCCTGATGGTAACATCGTAACAACTTGCAAACATTGCGCCTACATCTTGAGTGGTGTTGATTACTCCATTCTTCACGTGTATGACCCAGTAGGGCCTGAGTTGGGCAAGCCAATGGGTGTGTGTTGTGATCAGTGGGGTCATATTTTCATTGTGGATCAGTGCTCAGAAAATGCCTCTGCAGTGCATGCTATCTCCTCCAGTGGTGATCGACTTGAGGTCTGGAAATTTGGAAACCCAGATGCGACAGATATCACTATTATTGGACATGGACAATTGTCTGTGGTATACAAAAATGGCCTTGTTCATTCCTTCAGTTATTTAGACGGTAAGGAAACATTTGTTTGTTGAGTTCAAAAAGATTGAAGACTTTCTCTTGTATGATATATATACATACACACTTAAATATTTGTGACTATCAGTAAGTCTTGTTTACCTGTTATAAGTTCATGACAAAGATTATTGTCTGATATTTGTGATCTTTCCACAACGGAAGTCTCGTTTGGTTATTTTCGAAGGATCCGGTGATTTCATGTTGAACAGCCTCCCGTTCAGTAACGCTAGGACCTAGCTTAAAAGCAAGACTTTGCGAGATTACGCGTGATATTGCCGTGTATTTCAAATGAGAGCACGTGACCATGACTAGCTTTTGGCTAGGTCCTAGCGTAGGTCCTAGCGTCTACTGAACGCACGCCAGGCTTCCCAGAAAATGGGATTAAGTTTTAAAGCACTGACCACTTGCCATCCATGTAACTGTGTATAATAGTGTGCTGGAACCCATGCTGAGACTGAGGCCTTGTGACAATGATGGATATACTTCTTTGTAAACGTACTATTTAGAGCAAGCTGCAGTAATATTTCACTAATTTCTGACGTTGCCAAATTTGACCTTTTCTCTATTTCGAAGTCTCATAACATCGTGGTGAGTGCCCGCAGCTTTCCGGGAATTTCATTTTGCCTATATTCTGCTCTAAATTGGTGAGATTTTATCGTGCGTTTAGTAGTTAGTTGTAAATAAAATTATATACTGAATACTGGGTTTGTTTGTATCCACACTGTGTAACTTGTTTGTGCAGTAGGCATTCAATGAAACAAATACCACTCGCTGCAGCAAGATGATAAAACACCTAAAATCACTTGCTTTTGAGCCTGTTTGTGTAGAGTCTTCGTCAGGTAGTTGAAATGACGATGAAAATAACAGGCATGCTGTGTTCTGAATAAGCTTTTTGAAACCCCGCGCTAAAATTTGGCAGCAAGGGAAGGGGGTACAGCTAACTCCCATTTAGTCCGTATTCCAGGCGACACCGGTTTCTAGAAGCCTGGTATCAATCATTGTTAATGACAAGGCTCATTCTTTTGTCCAGTGTCACGACGCGGCGCCAATTATCTATCACGGCACGCAGCGACTCAAAACCGAGGTAAACGAATGAAAACCTATCGCAGCGTTTTGGCCAGTTTTTATCGCATTTCTTCCTCTAAAGAAGGATTCTATTCCAGTGGCGGATTTAGAGGGGGGGGGGCCAAGGGGGCCATGCCCCCCCCTAAAATTCTCCCAGATTCCATTTGGCAGTACGGGGGTGCGAATGTCTGACGGGCAAAATCCTGGCTAATACTCTGCCCTGGCCCCCCCTAACTCAAAATCCTGGATCTGCCCATGTATTCTAACTTTTCACGAGGCATTCAATTTCAGAAGACATGCACGTTAAAAAAGCAGTTTCTGCGCTTGACATTTCAATTTATTCCAGCCACTATATTACCGCGAAGACAACACTAATGGCCACTACAACACGTGGGAGCTTAGATCACCGGGGTGATATCAAGGGCGGACGGCGACTCTGGTTTTCCCCAGAGTAGATGTAGAGAAGCATAGTCCAACTATAAAGATACAACTGGGCGGGCCGACTCGGATTTCTTGATGAGCCGGAGGGTACAGAGGAATGTCCCACAGGGTGGTTGTGCATGGTTATCAATCACCTGTCTGTATAATCGTCTTGTAGACCCGAAAGTCCATTCACTAAAAGTGCCATATTGGCCTATGCGGGTTTTATTGTGTATGGATAAAACCCGAGGTGGTTCGAAGAGAAAAATGGTTGTGTTTGGTATGATGTATTAAAAGCTACTGGTGCGATAGTATAAAGATACAACATATAACATGCAAGTGAACCTATTCGACCAATCAGAATGTGCGCCAAATATAAAACTAACCAATTGGAAAGATTAGCTTGGGCTGGGATGATTTGTAAATATATGTCAAGAGGAACAACTTTAAACTGAACATGTACAGGACTAGGAAATACCCCTACGCTAAATATATGTCAAGAGGTAACAATCACGAGGTAACAATTAATAACTTTAAACTGAACATGTACAGTAAATACCTAAGCTAACTAACCATGAAAACCTGTCATAAACACATTCCAATAGCCTATCCAGTCTACTCCAGGAAGCCTAGAAAATCACTTCTTGATTGGCAACATGGTTGCGTAAATGAAAGAAGGGTGCCGGGGTTATTGAGTAGCGAACAAAATGATCTTGTACGTCACAGCAAGGTGAGATGAGGATGACGTTTTTTTTTTGGTAATATTGGAGGAGTCCCTTTACTTTATCCAGGGCGGAGGATTTATTAGTTAGGGGGACAGGGCAGAGTATTACAGCCAGGATTTTGCCTGTCAGACATTCGCACCCCTGAACTGAATGAAATCTATTTTAGGGGGGCATGGCCCCCTTTGCCCCCTCCTCCAAATCCGCCACTGATATCCATATAGTGCAGTGTTGAGATGATCGAGAAAATGATATATCGACCACATTAGTATAGACACGGTTACATCTGGTGGCTGACCATACTGGTCCAAACTTACGTTGGGGGCAGAGATGGAAACAGTTAATGCACGTGTGAGAAACAACATGACCGCCGGTCCTCTAAATCGGACTGACTCACCCAAAACAGGATCTCCGGGGATCAAATGGGACCGTCGCACCAGAAAATGGGACTGACGCACCTAAAAATATGACCGCCCCACCACAAAACAGGACCGCCGGAGAATGAGCATGAGCGCCGGACAACTAATATGCGGTTTCAGTCCCCGGCGGTCCTGTTTTCTGGTGGGGCAGTCATGTTTTTATGTGCGTCAGTCCCACTTTCTGGTGCGACGGTCCCATTTGATCCCCGGAGGTCCTGTTTTGGGTGAGGCGGTCCGATTAAGAGGACCGGCGGTCATGTTGTTTCTCACCCGTGTAATGGGACTTTTTAAAAATAGTACACGTTCGATTTAGTGTTCACTCCACTTTCCATATCGCAATCATGACGTGGACCCCTAAATGTACGTACGCATGGGCTTATCAGTACGGAAACTTTTCCGAATATACACCCATCACGGGGAATGGCAACGAAACTCAATCAGGGTTTCTAGGATTCCCAAAATGTCGAACGGTGTCAATCGGCGAGTATCAGTGAACAACGATTGGTCAAAGCCGTATTTCCCCCGTTTTAGTGGAGGCTTGATTCGGGGTTTAACAAATAGAGTAATGCAACCGATAAAATTAACTTGTAAAGAATCGAAAGCGAGGCAGCAAATGTGCATGGCAGATGTTTACGGCATTGCGGGTAAATGCAAGGAGCTTCGGGTGTTGCTATGTAATCCGGGGCGGCCCTATTATACGTACACATATACCCGATTTTCGAATTCGTAATTGCATGTAGGGGCCAACTCCATTAATGATATAATAATCCGGCGGTTCAACGATTTCTTCAGTCGGTGATGGTTTCGAGGTACTTGTTGGGAACGGAAATGGAGTCATATCACGGTAAGAAATATTATATGAGACCATTATATGAGCCTGAGTAATTGGTCTAATTTGATTTTCGTTTTAGCCAGCTAACATAATAGGCCGAGAAGCAGTTTTAAGTGATTTATTCAACGTTTCCCGCTGATCAAATTCTACAAACACTCTCATAGGGATAAATTGATAAGATTAAGTACAAAATAATCTAAAAAAGAACCATTTCATGTATGGTGAATTATAAATGTGGAAAAAGTGGTGGACTTCCAACGAGGCTATTTTACAGTCAATGATTACGGCATAGTTGTTCAGCTTCTAGATATCACCGATGCCGGTTGAATTGTTGTTTTTAGGAGTATAACGTTCCGACCAGTTGGGCAAACCGATCGCGACCCTCTCTTCAATACAACGGTTTATGTAGTGCCCCGGTTCCGTCGTACGCCCAATGCTCAGACCGACTGCCACAAAAATAAAATTTGTGCCTTTTTGTTTTTTCAGATGATAAAACAGTGCTAAGTTTTCTACTGAGACAAGCCGATAACCCGTCTTTTTCATAATAAACTTGATGAGATCAGCTTCGGCTGAAGTCAGCACTTTTGATGGTACTAATGCGCATCTAGAGAGCCACTAACAGTCCAGCTCGAGGGTTTCTGTCTCCTGTAACTTGACTGGGGAACTCTTTACACACAAAATGTTTTCTAAACGAATGACACAGACAGATGTTACATAACTCAAAGACTTTCCGAACGGGGGGGAGGGGATTTTTGGTTCATTACAGCTAACACCCGATTAATCCGTATTCCAGACGACACCGGTTTTCAGAGGCCTGATATCAATCTTTCTTTTGATAGTCACCAGTCTCAATCTTATGTCCGATGTCACGACGCTCGGCCAACGCCAACTATCCACCACACTAAAACAACTGTAGGCTCTATCAGTCGACTCAAAACTCATCTGTTTAAGCAGGCTGCCTCAACTTTGGATCCTCAGGGATCTGGCAGCGTCTATTCTTCGTATCCATTCTAGCACCTACACACTTCTTGGCATGTTGTCACCAAATAAAAACCCATCGCAGCGTTTTGGCCAATTTTTACTGATCGTATTTCTTGAAAGAAGGACCCTGCACTAACTTTTTACTAGGAACCAGTACTGGTTCCTAGCTTTTTATGAGGAATTGAAGCCAAACACGTTAAAAAATTTTGGTTTCTGTCCTTAACATTTCAGTTTATTTCAGCCAATATTTTATTGCCGTGTAGGCCTAGACATCACTAATACTGTATTGCCCTGTGACAACACAACAGGAATGGTTAATAACAACGAGTATGTATTTTTTTGATATTACATGGGCAAATCACAAAGTAGTACAAAGTAGAAATCCATACGCCTTACATTTTATCGTCTGAAAAACAACAAGCCAACGCGCACCAACCAACAGGAAGGTGACAAGATGACTGACAAATCGGTTGTCACAACTTTACGTACTCCCATTCGGAAAGACATGCAAACAACTTCCTAAACATGCATACACCCAGCCTTTAATATGGGGGGGGCTCGAATTTCCAGCGATGTCGGAGCTTTTACTAACGAAAAAAGCGGGAGCAGGCAAAAAATGGGGCACGTTCGGGTCTATTAATTATGTCTTTATGCCTTCTTTAGTGGACTTTTAATTTTTGTCTCGTTTTCTCGCACTTTTTGTTTCTCTAAGGCAAACCTGTTTGCCCACATCGCCAAATCGGGGGGCTCTACGTAGCCCCCCTCGCCCCCTCCCCCTGCATGCATGGGTGCGCCCATGTTAAACGGATCCACAGCCGGATGTTCGGCGGCGCCAGAGAGGGCCCGATAACCACGTTCACTGGCATTCAAACCGGGAGACGAGCCCCAACTCACTCAAGAAACGCGGCGAGACTGTCTAGCTGTCTCAAGGTCAATATTCAGTGCTCACGGCGCGGGGAAGCCTTGCTGACTGCTATTTACAAATAGTTTTTAAGTTTTAATATTGCAACTTCAAAGACTATTTATATTCTAACTTGCGGCCTACTACGAAGCTGAATGCAATTTACAATTGCCGTAAGCTTAAAATAAACCAACTAATTGAATTAATTTATATTGCGCAAGCGTGTTTTTAGAAAAGTTGCGTCGTGTGGTTGAAAGTTTTAGACACTTCCTAGCTTTTCAGCTCTAAAGATCCCACGATCTTGAGATTAAGCAAGATTCCTGGCAAGTTCACTGACGCACAGCGAACGAAGGGCAAGTGTTTATCTATTTGGCCGCTAGAGGTCACTCAATATGTTGTTTTCAATCATCCCACTCGATCGATGCTTCGCAACATAATCAATAATTCACGGTTCTCTTTACCGACAAAGCCATATAGAGATGTCCCCAGTTCTGACTGTAAATGACGAGTTTTGCATGAAGCCAGTGTGAAAGTTGAATACCTGAGGATATTCTTTGTCGCCGACGTTCCGCACGTGGGCCTGTACACTTTCTCAAGTCAGTAAACTGGTGTCTGGTGAAAGATCGGCTTTCAGCCTTTCAGTCGACGAGTAGGCTTCTCCAGTGCCAATCACCGCGTGTCACGAAGTTGGTTGTCTTCAGCGACAATGGCAGCATGTGTTCTTTCTGGTCCTCTTCGTGTGCCTAGTCAGTATGACCCCTCCTTGAAAGGTAGACATAGTGTATATTTATTTTGTTTATTCCCACTCTTGAACTGAGTAAAAAGTCATTTCAAACCCACACGCCTCAGTTCGTGACTAGGAGTCCTCAAGCTGGACTGCAGTTTCGTCAGTTCAATCGTATTTGGACATTTAGAAATTTTTGTATGTATTATTTATTTCTGTGTACGGATTTCCTTTCAAGCTAGGACAAATTATTCCTAGTTTCAGGGTATTATTCTTTTGATGTACTGTTATCATAGTAGTTAATTGCTTTAAAAGTGTCAGTTAGGCATTTTTGTTGTGAACACGACATAATGTCATAATGTACTCTGTGTCACCAAATATTTCAGTTCATCTCTGTGTTCATGAACCGATTTGGACAACAGAACATTCCGGAAACAACACAGTCATCGAACTGCTGTCTCTGTGCGCTCAACTAGATTTTCTGTGCAAAAAGGAACTTAAAGAGGTAAATCTTGTAAACTATATACTGATTGATCGACGGCGAGGCCAATGATAATTTTACGTTTATAATTTAAACATCTTGATTTTACTGAATAATGCACACTGGCATATCTGATCGAGGCCTTGTTGAGGCATTCTAAACGTGTTTTTCAGTTTTTCATTTGATCGGAATCATCTTACCGGCCGTAACGGTATTTATAATGCAGATCAATATGTCTTTACAGTCAGTTGTATAAATCAAAATTTGTTTTTTGTCATCATAGAAGACGCTGGTAACCTCTACTGATTCTATCCTCCATCCATAGCCAAGTGTTCTCCTAAGGCCAAAAGAGCTGCTTTCATGTTGGGGAGTTACCAATTTCTGCCTGTATCATGGTGTTGTGCTTAATTCAATTACACCAAGTAAACATCTGGGATGTCAAGTTTCTCCACGAAGGAGTTTACTTGCAGAACACATTGGGCTAATTCCGTGACTTTCACTCTTCACATTTATGTAACTCCTCTCATAGTTCGACAATTTTTTTCATTCGAAATTACTGAAACATACTTTCTTTAAGCAAAAGCAAAAACAACTTAGTCGTGTCTGTGAAAGCGCGAATTTGAAATTTAACAGTGGACAGCCACAACCAAATTGGACATCAGAGCCACATATTAACTGTCTCCTGCTGAGGGATCGGTCTCCAAATCTGAAATGCTGACGCCAACCAAGGCTGATCATTCCCAACTGCAGTGAGAAAAACACGGGTCACTCATCTAGGGAGAAAAGTTGGCACTAAACACTCTAATGTTATAGTATGAATACATCAATCTTGCTCCACTGGACTGTACTGTTAATCTGTATTCAAAATATTCATTTGTGGTTACTGTTTTGGTTGGTTTCAATTGATAATATTTATTGTATATATATAATCATACCTTTTAATTGTAATGGTATTAATTACTCAGTCAATAATCATTTGTAAATATTACTTGGGTTGTGAATATTTTGAGTAAATTTTGGTTCTTATTCTCTTTATTTTAATATGCATGGAAAATTTTAAAATTTTTAAAATCTTTTAGGCATCTTCTGGAAGAATAAGCCATGGTCGTGTGTCCAATTCTTTTGAAACAAAGGGTAAGCAATGCTTTTTGATTGAATACTAGTGAAAAATTCATCTGTCCTTTGACCTTTCCTTCTTAGAAATGACCTCTCTTCATTTTAGTGAAAATGTAATTGAGTATATACTCCTACACCCGTGTAGTTCTGTTGACTATTACGTCCTCTTCATCTGAACTTCATGAAAGCTTGGCAAGAACCGATCCCAATTCAAGTTCAACAGTACAAAATTAAAAGCCCAGTTTAACTTAGTGAGGAGCCAAAGTATATTGAAGTAAGGGGTTTTAAGTCCCCTGGGCCCGGTTGCATGAAACAGTCCCAAATAGGGACTTGACTAAGTTTCCTAAATCTACTGCATACTTTTTGTCGTTCTTCACTCACGGATGTAATCTTTTCCCACCATTTTACCTTCATCATGAGGTCCTCTTTAACTAATAACATTTTCCTAATGATGTAATTAAACCTGCACCCTTAGTTCAATGAAAATAGATAGGGACTTCGTCCTTAAGTTAAGGGCGTTGCATGAAAAGATTCCTACTTATTTTCAATGATATTGAGAATTTAGCGTAGAGTTCACTCTTGATCAATTCAAAACTTAGTAATGAAACTTAAACAACATACGAAAGGACAATAAGTGTTTTCTTAAGTCCACTAATAAGCAGTAGATTTAGAGAACGTAGTTGAGTCCCTTTCATACAAGCGGGCACTGGACCCTCTGCAGATCCATCACTGCTATTAGACTGAAGTTCTCACTTGCCTTACGTACTCTAGTTTTTGTGACACATCGCAAAATTAAATCAAAACATTCGACAGTCACCAATGCGAGAAACGGGATGTCCTTAGGTAATACTCAACTGAAGCAGAGATTGATATAGCTTTAAGTGTTATTAATTAGAATTGCCAATGTTTTGTTTTTAGCCATGCTCATACATGATGAGTTGAAAAGTGTCATGCGCAAACTACCATCCTGCCAACAGCATGTGGAAGATTACCTTGACTACTCTTCTTTAGCTCGCCTGTACCCGAGGGCTGCGGCATACATCACAAGGCCGAGCGATCTGTCCCTGACTCTCAGAGAAACTGAAACTGATGGTTTGTTGTTTTTTGTAATATTGTGTTATTATTAATGTTCGGACTTATTGTATTATTTGGATTTTAAAGGACCTCATCGTTTGTTCATGAATTAGAGATGGTGATTATGGTAAGTGTTAATACTAAGCACACAATATGGCTGACAAGTAAAATTTTATTCTGTCAAATTTCTCCAGGAATAAATTACTGTCTATTGCTAGCATGATTTGTACTGTGTAGACCTCGTAAAGCAACATTTGGTAAAGTTTCCATTGTTTACAGCAGTGTAAACAGCCTTTGGAAAATGGAATTTTGGCAATTATTTTTGAGCGAACTATTGGGATGGAATTATCCACTTCTAGTTTTTAGAGCTAATGAACCTGTTATTTCAAAATTATTAAATCACCAAGAATGTTCTCTGACAAGTGAGTTTTGGCTTGTTACAGTAATGGTTATTTTGTCTGTCTTGTTGCAACAATTGGTGTTACATTGTATAAATGTCGGTTCCTTAACACTGCCACATTTGCTCTATGAGCGTGTGCATACCCTTCTTTTTAATATTAGGCTCTTTGCCATTCTCCCCCCCTCCATGAGAGGTCAACCCGACAATCGACATTACTCCATAGTTGTGCTGGAATGTCTGTGTGACTTTTGTGATCAAACTGGCTGAGCGCACCAATCACAATACTCACTTAGCATTGAAAGATATCACTAGGACTGAGTTCAGTTGGTGCAAGAATCTCCTGAAGGAAGCTAGTGTGACCACGTGATTCGCTTATATAGCATGGCGGTATCTCCCAAAGTCTTGCGTGATCTTGTATTTTCGTGAGCTTCTCGCTTCTACTGAATGCACTCCAAATTCACTGCTGGCTTGAAAAGTAGCATGTTTTTGAACGTGAAGTATCCATCCACAATTATTATTTTTTAAATTTATTTATAATGTGTTAGTTTTGGTATGTGTTGGAACCACCAGTTATAAAACAGGTGACTTGTAGAGTTCTTGTGTGATATTTACTACTTAATTGTTGTAATTACAAAGAGAGACTATAGAACCGCCACATTACAGGATGTCTTTCTCTTCAGAGAGCCGTAGTACTTTAAGCTGAGAGAATGTTCTGTCTCGCATTAAGTGGGTGCACAGTGCAAGACAACAGTATTTGAACAAAATATCGTTTCTGTCATTCTGTGTCATGATGGCTAATTCTGTGACAGGAAAAATGGCTGGTAATGGCTATTATAGTGACAAAATTCTAATTACAGAATGGCTTAGCCACTTTACTTACTTTCCAGTTATTTCCCCTTCATTCTTGGTCATCAGGGGAGACTACTCTGATGGTCATGAGGGGAGACTACTCTGAGGATGAATTCCACTTCTGCCCAGCCGACATGATGGGGGAATTCTAGACAGTTTTGTCTGAATGCTTTTGGCATGTACTGTAACCACTGAATTACGCTATTCGGACTTTCAAATGATTATTATCACACCTCTCATTATGAAACCTGTAGTAGACATTTACACCATTTGTTGACAGAACATGTTTTATCAACTTAATAGACATTTGCTCGAAAATCTTTCAGGTTATTTCAAAAAGTTGACCCAGTTGAACCAAGTTGTTGTTACTGCCCAGCAACTCAATAATGATGTACACAGTCAAAAGAACCATAAATACATGGCTCACGAGATAGCTCTCTTGTTCGTAAGTATTGATTTGTTTATGCTAAAAGCTATTGATTGATATTAATTTCAGTGTGTATGCATAGTTAGACCCATACACCTGTATTTGAAGCTGTACCTCACTGTTCCTGGACTTCAAGGTCATGCACCTATATTAGGAACAATTGAGTAAAAACCAAGCATCAAGGTTTTCAAAATAGAGTGTTCGTGAAACTCGACTTATCTGTTATAGAATTGTATGTTTGCATATATTGTTTTATGTGCACTAGTAAAGTAAAAAGTGCTAAGAATGGGCAAAGGACACAGCAAAAAAATATTTTGACTATAACTGCGTGAGCCTACATACTTGCATAAAATGTATAATGGCAAGCATTCTGCTTGTAATCTATATTTTAGTGAATAGACTTTGAACAGCGGAGTCCTTCAGGTAAAGCGTTGACTATATATTTTGCTTTGACTGGAATTGAAATCACACTTTTAACATTGGAGTACTGATATTTTTCTTAACCATTGCTTTCATTTTGATCACGTTTGTAAGGATAATATCAAGTTTCGTGTATTCACTGCTTCTTTAAGCTTTATGCGATGAAAAGACTAAATTTTACCATATTCGTGTTAACCTACATCAGAATTGAACCAAGTCACGTTGAATTTCTGTGATCAGCCAATGAATTGGAGCGACTAGTTTTATGTGCAACTGCAATCCCATAGGTGGCGTCTTGGAAATTATTTTGTGCTAATCCTCAGTAATGACTTGCTCGTATGTAGCATTGTGTTTACAGTTTCATTTTTTATTTCATTCTAGCAAGCCTGTACATCTCTTGGTAAAAATGCCCACTGCCTTGCGAGCACCAAGTCCGCTATAGAAAAGAACTTTAGTGCAATAAAGTCAACTCTAAACAGCAGTGACCCACCAGCTCTGTCTGAGCTGCAGCAAAAATGGTGAGCTTTGGATTGTTTTTTTTTTCTGTAGCATGGGGATTTAAGTATAGCCAGACTTGTCGTTGGTGAACTTTGAAGAATGTGTCAAACCTTGATAGTGCCATGATTCCATCAGTTTTTAGTTATCTTGTTTCTGTGCCTTAGATTTTAACCCTTGCATATAGAAATGGCTTTACTTGTTTGACATGCCATTTGAAGCTGTTAGTGACTGAAATATATTGGTAGATCAGTGGTTCTGATCCATCTTGGTATGCATTTATTTGTCTAAGGGCTTGCTTTGTTGCCATAGGTGACCAGTTGCCAAGACTTAAGAAACTCCTTTCAATATTCGAATGATCATGTGATGAAAATTCAAGTAGTACACATTTCTGACTTTTGCCCTGAGTACATTATGAGCTAAAACTTTTTAATAAAGAAGCCATTGGACACTGACCTTAGTTTTGTATTTTAGCACATAACATACCATAATAATGAGGATCTTTGCTACCAGAACATTTTGGCCTCATCTCTCATAAAATCAGCATTTGATCTGAACATATTGTAAATGGATGCTGCACTGTTACAGGTTGCTGGACCTGACTTGTGGTGTTGTCAACAATATGTCATCCTTTCCACCTGAGCTGAACCATCATCTTCTGCCTGTCCTCAACTACCTGAAGTCCAATTGATGATCAATGTGTTCACATCCAGTTGATGATCAATGTGTTCACATCCAATTGATGATCAATGTGTTTACATCCAATTGATGATCAATGTGTTCAAATCCAGTTAATAATCAATGTGTTCATGCCCAATTGGTGATCAATGTGTTCACAAGGGTGATGAATGTGTTCATTTCCATTAAATGATCAATGTTTTCATACCTAATTGGTGATCAATGCGTTCATGTCCAATTGATGATCAAGGTGTTCTTGTCCAATTGATGATAACGAGTTCATGCCCAATGTATGATCAACATGTTCATGCCTAATTGTGTCTGGTGAAAAGTTTCTGAATGCTGTGAAAACCAAAATGGCCTCAAATGAAATAGAGTGGAGGGAACTGCATGTGTCAATCAATAACTATGATCTCAATTTATGTTCCGTGAACGGTTTATGTGCAGAATGTTGTGTTGTCTTATTTTGTTACAAATATACATGGAAAACCTGGCATTTTCGGGATGATTATGAAACTATTTTCTTAAATATTTTGATATTGTATTTGTTGTAATCGTTTTTACACTTTGTGAAAAATCATGAAAATATTTGGTATTTGTAGACATATTTTTTTGTTTTTGGTGGACAAATTGTTGTATTTTTTGTTTGTTTTGAAAGCTGTTTTGTGTTTGATTTTTGTCTTGGATTATATATGTATATGCGTCATTGTAGCTCTTTGTACCAGAAATAAAGAATATTTTGGAGAAAAAAATAATTGTTTATTATCGGTCAGAAATGTTTAAAAAGATGGTGGTGTACTTTTATGTTGTATCAAATAAACTGGTTGTATATAATTGTCCAAATCTTGTGTGAAAAAGGCATAATGCTGCTCATGGGAGGTATGACATAACACTTGGCTATAAACAGTAACTGCACAGATATCGGATTCTCAGACAGTGGTAAGAGCACTAGACCATCAATCTAGAAACCTGTGGTTCGATTCCCAGTTGGGGTTCCTGATTTTTCTGTGTTTATTTGATACATTTCACTACTGGCCAACCTCATTGTCTATGTATTTACTTTATTTTATGTTGTACATCATGACATCGACATTTAATTATTAGTGTTTCAATAAGACTAAAAAATTTTATGGTGGTATAATATTAATTTTAAACAAGAGCAATGCGGAGTATTGAAATGCGCCCACGAATGCATTGCAAATGGTGTGCTTTTAGGGTTGTTTATTTGTATCATAAAAATGGCCACTAGATGGCGCAAAAATGTCCAACCCATCCGAAAAAGGGGACATGTCACTAAATTCACCAAATTTCATAAACATCTGTCAAGGAACTTCAGAGAAACAAAGGAAAACGAAATCAAATGAAATTGCCACTAGAGGGCACAGCGTTCGTCTTTGTTATCTTCTTAATGTAAATGCATTACTAAATTTAATAAAGATCCTGCAGTGGCTTCCGGAGATACACCTATGGGCGCAAAACAAAATTACCACTAGGAGGTGCCACAGTAGTCGAAGTCGTCATCATCAACTGTCCTCTTCACACTGAGGAACATATACACCAATTTTCAAAACCATTCTTAGAATGGTTTGGTTAATAGAGGGTGGACGCAGAAAAACTCAAAAACAGCAAAAATGGCCACTATGTGGCACAAAATACTTCAATTTCATCCGGAAACGGGAGGATAGCGTCATCTAATCAATAGGCGCCTATTTTCAAAACTGAAAATCCGTTGAAGACCTTTAAAGATACAGAAGTAAACGTAAAAAATTACAATTGCCACTAGGGGGCACAACAGTAGTCAGATGTATCGGAAGTCATCATCGTTTGTTGTCAACATCATATGAATTTAGTAAGGATCCTGCAAACAGTTTAGGAGATACAGCCATGGACGCAAAAAAATAAAACCGCCACTAGGAGGCGCGACAATAGTCGAAGTCATCGGAAAAGCATCTTCAGCCGTCCAATTCATAGTGCCATTTTTCACAATTATTCTTGGAGCGTCTTGGATGATAGAGGTGGATGCCAAAAAACAGATTCGAAAACAGCAAAAATGGCCACTAGGGGGCACATCGGTAGTCAGAGAGATCCGAAATTTGTCATCATCTGTCGTCAGCTTCATAGAAAAACAATTGCAAATCTTATCAAAATCTTGTGAGGGGTTTAGGAGATACAGCTGCGGACGCTGAGACAGTCGGAGATGACAGCAATATGTGACCACATATAAATATGTGGGTGCATAAAAATCACAATTTTTCTAATTTTAAAAAATTTATTACATTGTTGCAAATGCCGGAAATTTGACACAAAGGTAAATTTCACTTGCCTGCCCTATTGTGTCCCAAACTGGTGACTTTTACCATAGTGAGTTCCATTTATTAATTGACATGTTAGCACAGAAGCTCCCAACAGTGCGTCCATAACATCATTTACGACACATTACTAATGAAAATGTTACTGCCTCATAAATTGTATATACAATCTATTTACAAAGTTGATTACTTATTACTCATAAGGGAAACAATACCTCTTGAGAGAATTTGCCCACAACATAAAGCAGACAAATCTGCCATTATCATTGAAAAGGTTGGGTTTGGGCCAAATTAGCAGTAGACACCCCAGTTCACTCCTTGAGAATTATCGTTGGACTCGTGTATGTATGTATATGTACATGTATGTAAATACAGAATGTTTAACAACAGTTGTGCTGAGGTCTTGCACTGTCATAAAGACAGACTTCACAGTTGAACACGCAGCAAAGTAGAAGACTCTTAAGCAACAATAAACCTGCATTCCATAACAAAGACCCAACTTTTGATGAAAACCACTTGTGATTATGAAATTGGTCTCTAATTACTTCTTAGCCAAGTTGGAGGTGATTTTAGAGTTCACTATTGGTTGACACCAGGCTCTAGAAGTTGGGTTGTCGTGGCATGTCATGGTATCCAGGAATAACAAACTGACATTTCTTTAGAAATTCACAAATCCCTTCTTATCTGAGTAAGGGACAAGTTTGATGTTTAAATTAAAAATTCATTGCTTGGAACACAAGTTTATGTCCACATTAAACTGTTCACATCTTTACTAAAGGTGAGAAACAAAGTGGTTGCCTTATGTAAGAATAGTCAAGTGATCATTGACTTAACCAAAAGTGGTGCTTAAGTTACAAAAGATGGCTAACGTGCACTAAAATAGATCCCTTTATACAAACACAGCTCATAGACCATCCAACAGTTCACCAACATGGAGTTCGTATGTAACCCATTTGTTACTTGATGAACTACATTTTCAGGTGTGTAAGCTGTGTGTTGTGAGTCTGGCATGATTTTGGGAGTCAGAGAACTGAGTGTATCAGGCCAGTAACCCATGTTTATAGGTGAGGAACCATGTTCACATGTGCGGCAGCCATATTGTTTCCACACCGTTTACTGCAGGATTCGCAAATACCTCCACAGTTCACATGATACACAACAAGAATAGCACCGGCTGACAGCCTCCACCAACATAGTGTTTTGTTGGTCATGAAGAACAGTCACGTCGATACTGATGATGTTTGCAATAGGTAAATCAAATGAGAAGTTCATGTGATCGATGGGTTGAACATTAAATATTTCAATGACAAACCTTGCCTTTACAAAAATACGTCAGATTCTATGTCTCTGAAACATACACAAAGATGCGATTGCTCCCTGAGTGACTTTGGACTTCTCCAGGGAACCACACGATCCTTGTCTTCAACTCTATGGTGTGTGAAAACAATACAAATTTGTGGAATCCACTTTGAGATCTCCTCCGGTCAAGACTGGTCCATTATTGTCTGTGAAGTACCACCAGTGTAAATGAATGACCCACTCCCTCATGCATCGTAATCATCATCTTCTTTCTTCACAGTCGGTTGTGAAACCGGAGTTAGTGTGGTGCCTGTAACAAAATAGAAATTAGTGCAGAGAAAATACAGACAGTAAAATGTACTCTCGTCCATATACACTTATGAAGGACATCTCCTGTCAGAAATAAGATTTTTGGATAAACAAGAGAATGCAGGTATATTGTGAAAAGGAAGAGGTGACCCTGTGAACACCATGAATTGTTTTAAAATCTGTGATTTACAACGTCGTCTGCTTTGGACTACTACACAAACATGAGAATATGGCCAGAAATAAATGACATAAATTGTGAAACCGGCGAACAGGGCTTGGCTAACATTATGACAAAACAACTGCCGACAGAAATTGTTCTTCCTTTTTCACTTTATGCAATGAGTTTTGATATTAATAAATGCACAGAATAATGTGAATGTTTAGGATTTTATCTAACAACTGCATACACATGAACATTATCTAAGATTGCTATTCCTGTGAACAGAATTGAACAAAGAGTGCAACCAAGTTACTGGGTACAGCAGAAAATCAATAAACAAAATCGCACCAATTCCAAAGACTTTATTGAACTTATAGCAAACATCGGGAATGAAATGGAAGCAAAAAATTTTTACAGCGTTAGCTGAAAATCATTGCTCTGAAAGGTTGCCGAATTTTTAATGAGAAAAAACGTGTTTATTTTTGTTTGAAACTAATGTGTGCTCCTCCATAATAAATACAGTACAGGTAATAGAAGTCACATTACCTGTGCTGAACCGTATATTAGGAGTGGGTGTTGCACTATGCGCGACATCTTGTTTGGTAACCAAGGTGACAGGAGAATTTACTCGAGTGACCAGCTGCAGTGTATTACCGCTCACTGGTATTCTAGCACCTGAAACAAAACAATGGATCAAACATGACAAAACTACAAGTTTTTAATTTAAACCTTTCCCTTTGATGGAATAGATAGAGGTTTGTTACAATGGCCGAGTGTAGCTCATTAATTGTTTCTATGGCTCAAGTTTCCATTTTAAACTGAATTTCCTCACGTCTGAAGGGACAATTCTGACTTAATTGTTTAATGCTTGAAAACGGATACTAACCATCAACAATAAATGAAACGAGGTTGAGGTTAACGAATGAAATATTAAATACAGAAAAAACTTATTACCCAGTTAATGCCCAGACATGTAAAAAATTAAGAAATTAGAAATCAGGGAGTTGCTCGTCTAAAAACAAACATCTAAAAAGTTGGGTAAAGGGAATTTACCCACTCCTGTATTATAGTTCAAGGAGCTGCAACAACTTCAGATTCAACACTACAGGTGAAATACAGGCTGCGCACTATTTGGGCGTTTTGGGACATGAAACTCTCTGTACATGGACATTCAAAGACACAGACGCCTTACAAGAAGAATAGACCCAACTTGCAAAATACAGCCTTATATAATCCAGGCTTCTCTCTACTTCATTCCTTTCAAAAGACATCCATACCTGTATTTGTTTTTGTAACCAAGCCCTGTGAGGTTAAGGGCAGTCCTATATGTAAGCGTGGCTGCAAAAAAAAACAAGATTAAAAAACGACAGAAACATTCAAATGGAACGAATACTATAATTCCTGCAAATAATGTTAATTCCTGACCTGTGGCCTATGCTTGCAGTGTTCTCGACTCGCGTTTCGAGCCCTGGTGGTCCTAATTGTGAGCTTGAATAATCTAATGTTCTCTGTTCTTAATTAATCATGCTCTTATGTTTAAAACCAGCACACTACATCATTCCACACTCATGTCATGTGTAAGGATAGTTATGATCAAGAATACCGTGCCAATTGGCTCTTCAACATCAGAAAAATACAACTTTTTTTCTGTATTTGCGAAGAAAAGATGTGAGACACCCAAATACAACAAAGGGATTGAGATCATGTCAGTCACTAAAATCAAAAATCGTATTATAAAAACAACCTTATTTCACAGATTTCAATCTTTAGATTAAAATTGACAAAATCTGATTAAAGGTGATATTTTACCTTTCAGTCTTTTAGTAACAGTAGAGTATTTGTAGAGACAGAAACACACAACCTTCTTTAATCACATAGACAGTGATATGTCAACTTTATGCATATTTTTCCAATATGTAAAGGGGGTGGAATGCCATTTTAAAAGTAAGCAAAGTAGGAAACTTAATTTTACCAACAGTTAACCACAGAAAACCTCCATCAGCAACACATGTATAGAGAGAGGAGCAAAATCGTTAGAATTTTACCCGTTTTGTGGACCTCAGCCTATAGTTCTGTGAGGACAAGCAGTATCTATCTGGAGGTAACTTTGGTCCAGTGTATGGCTTGATGAGAGGCAAAGTCTGGTTGTTACGGTGACGTGCAAGGTCCATCAGCAACTGAAACATACATACCTACCAGTGAAGATGAATAATCAGGAACTGCATAAAAAAGTCAATTCAGGATTCCGTTTTAATACCAACTAGCATAACGATTTTGACTGTCAAAACAAACTTAGGGCCTTCAGAAGGAGTATGCACTGGACAATCTATTATCACTGATCTGAATAGGCCTTTTTCTGGTCTCCTGGTGTGGGTAATATAACATGGACAGTTAGTGGAACTTTTGGGAAGACAATCAAATCAGATGATTTGAATTTCAGCTATCTCCCGCTGATTTCTGTGGGCAAAAATCTCTATACTCAATTTTTATGAGAAATTCAAATGTGGGCTTTGTTTCCGTCCACACATAGGGCGAAAAAATGAAAGCAAACACCATGATTTTTCTGGCAATTAAAGTACAATAAAGAGTAATCAAGCCGGAGAACTTGTGGTTTTCTGGTCTTCCAGAGTTGCCTGCCTACCACCAGACCATTCATCACGACAATAACTTATGCGCTAAAATAAGAACAGAACAGTGGGGGAATCATAATTTGTATTCACTAGGTTGACAAAGCAATGAAATTTGTAGGATCAGTTTTGTTAACTGCCAACTAACTTGAGATATTGAAAGCCAAGAGGGAAATGGTATTTTACTCATCAAAGAAGCATGACATGGAATGAACTTGACCATGAAATTTGAGATCAAAATGTTTGCAAGTGAATGTCAAACACAGCAGTCTCACGTCTCTTGGCGGAGGTGTTGTATATGAATGATCCATTCTGCATTGAATAGCCAGCTTGATATCATCAGCATCTATCGCCTTCTTTCCAGCATGACTAGAATACACTTTGCTGTCGTCCAAAACATCTGTGACATAGCCTGCAAGAAACAAAATATTCACAATAACAGAAATGTCTTGTGGGATTTGAAAATTATGTGATATAGGAATCACAAGGTGACTGCTAACACAATTCTACTACAATGGTCGACATAAAACTGACAAATTTCAAGAATAAAATTAAAAAGTGGCATAGAACAATGTATTCAGATGAAGACAGATGCAAAAGCAACATTTGAGTTAATTTGATAGTTTAAAGTCTAATTTTGTGGGTTTACTATTTTGTGGTTGGCAGTACCGTATTCGCCGTAAAAATATAACCGCCCAGGGTGCTTAGAAAAGTTCGTTTCGTGGGGGGGGGCGCTTATTATAACAAAAGGCAGTTGAAACCCGGTCTCCGTAACAGGTGAAATTGGAAGCTAAGATTCATTATATTTACACTCTGTGACGTATCTGTAATCTATGAAAGACTTTTTACAAAACCATGGTGCATTGCTATCAAACTTTGCTGCTATATTACGATCATTTTACAGAAAATTGTGCTGAAATCCCAGGGCGAAAACTCGCCGACTGCCTGCCTCGCAATCGTCGATATGGCGACTTGAATGCTTGAATAAAAATACAGTTTCGACTCAATCAAATTACCTGAAATCCTCCTTAAGTTTTCCAAGTTTGGCGTCCCTAAGATTTTTAAGTTCCCGTGGAGTCGGGATCACGGCAGGTTTAAGTACAAATCTGTGCTGATATCGTGCCATCTACATGTATGATCGGCAACATGAGAAAAATGTCTAGACGAACACACATGTTGTTGTCACGTGACATTTGTTTTGCGTTTGTGAGTAAGCGAGCGTGTGCGTGTCACCAGTGAGAGTTCATTTGCCAGAGCAGAGACCGTCTTTTGGCCAGAGCCACGCAATCTAACGAACTAGATGTGCACTGTATCTAAATAAATTTGCACAAGCAGTAGACCTAAACCAGAGCGTGTTTCATTCAGCACTTACCGGTCTCATGTGCTAAAAACGTTCAACATTTGTCTCGGTAAGGGCAGATTAGTCGCCGTGTGGTTGGATGCGTACGTGACTGTCTTGACAGTTATTTTTCGGTGTAAGGGTGTGTAAGCATTCACTGTCAGTGGTTATTTTATCAGATATTTGGCTTAAAAACACCAATTATGATTAATCAAACAAGTCATTTTAAAAATAACGCAAACATTTTCTACAGTATGAGAAACTGTCGGAAATTAGTGCCAATATTCATTTCTTGCCGATGCTATGCTACCCGTTTCATGAATAGATAGTTCCCGACTAATGCCTTTGATAACAGGTTCATGTATGTAGTGTGCGCTCCCTGGCCACGTGCTTTTAACACTGGCCAAGCTGTTTATTAGTCTTCGATTCGCGGTTTTCACGTGTAGGCCTACAACGAAACTTGGATTCCTGTTGAAAGCGGGAAATATCTACAAAGCAATCCCGTAGACAAGTACACTACTTCTGTTCTGAAAGGCCAGACCATTGGTCCTCGCAATCTCACCAGAACTTTTGTGTTCGTTTTGAGGCATGGCGGAAGTTTGAAGTGTATAGTCACGGCTAAATACTGACATAACGGCGAGGCTTGTGGTCTACAAATTCTGCGCACAATGATTTTTTTCAGGACTGTCGGATATTATTGATAAATTGAAGACATTACTGTAGAATTTTAGAACTGTAGGTAAGGCAGTTTTCGCACGTACACATTCATGGACTGGGCACTTATTTTAGCAAAGTCTGAAAATGCGTGGGGGGGGCGCTTATAGGGGCATGGGCGGTTATTACGGCTAATACAGTATATTTCAACCCTACCACTAACTTCACAAAATGGAATAAAATTTTCAGATTGTAGAGTTAACCAAATATGCAAAAAGACTAACAACCCAACATTCACCCAGCAGTATTAGGGCTGTTATGTGTAGTGTGATGAATTGGATGTACCAACTGCTAAATTGGTATTGACCCTGGATGTTGCAGCCCAAACTGATGCTTGCACCCAACTGAATTGGCCCACTTCAATTTGGTGCAGGTTGGTGAGGCAAACTGATGCTTGTGCCAGACTGAAGCTACTCTAAGTAGAGTCTAAGTTCCTAAATGAATGCCAGTGGTTTACAGGATTTTTAATAGTTATCAGAACCAAAATTGACGACAATGCATGCAGGGCGGTGGGTAATAGTTCTTCATGGCATTTGAAGTTCCCCAATGTTATTAATCCAATGACCACCGTCTTTGCTGGCGCAGCCAGTAGAGACTACTGACTGCGCCAGCGGAGACGATGGTCATTGCCTAATCCTTGTTATGACCTGCATACGTGAGTACTCATTGTCCTCAAATTTCATTAATTTAAGAACTCATGGTAACTTCAATTTGACGCAGGCATCAGTATGGCTAACCAACCTGGGTCAAATTGCAGTGAGCCAAACCAGTTTGGCGCACATTACAAACTATCTCAATACAATCAATAGCCAGATTACAGTCCAGATAACACTGTCAACAAGTTACTGTCTTTGTCCTGCCTTTTACTAGGCATTCAATGATATTGACGATCACAAAAGTAGTAGATACAACACTTACGATATGTGCATTCAAGTAGTTGGTTAATAACCCGTGGTTCATACTCTGAGACGCCCATATCTTTCAGTATCGATGCCATAACCTGGGCATCTTTTGGCGTACTCTTCACCGGGGCCGCCATATTGATTTTTGTCTGGTTTCTCTTGCTGTTATTGGCTAGATTCAGTTGGGGAGACCAGAGTTATAAGTTCAATAGGTGTCGCTCATATTTGTTGAGAAACCCTGTGGCTGTGGCTGACTCTCTGCATGGCATCGTCTTACAAATTCAGGTCTTTAGCTTACGTTTTTTTTTGCTGCATATTTCTGTGCAGTAATAACTTAAGATCAGGAATTCCGTATGTACATTCGTTACTATATTTAGTTCTCAGTTAATCGTATTACATGACAGTATGATGTAGCTTATTTTG
This sequence comes from Phoronis australis, assembly GCA_002633005.1. Taxonomy (NCBI): domain Eukaryota; kingdom Metazoa; phylum Phoronida; family Phoronidae; genus Phoronis; species Phoronis australis. The sequence goes on along the minus strand of NMRA01000106.1, from coordinate 952,904 downwards.
CCAGCCTGGCCCTCTGAGGGGGCCAGACCCGATGCCAAGGCAAAGGTCATGGCTGTAACGGTTTATTTCATTGAATTAGACACTGTTCAGATATAGTGTTCCCTGGTTTTGGGAGCCATTTTTGTGTGTATTTTGTTGAGTAAATAGTTCATAGAGTTTACTTCTTTCCAATCAAAGGAACCTCAGTGCCGGACAATTGACTCGCTTTGCAGGTGTTTATCAGTACCAGGGCAGGGCCTATACTTCTTCAAGCTAGATAGTGTTTTTTAAACTTGTGACCACATACAGTCTTTGAAAATTCTCTATTTGTGATCATGAATTCAAGCATGCTTTCAGAGAATAGTAAACTTGTGTGCACCTTCATTGTATTATTCATCAAGCACCACCGTCATACTGTGTTTGGACATTTGCCAAGTGTTGCCATTCTTAAATCTTCAGATGCTTGCAGACTGGAAACTATTACGTTTTTGACCTTTCTCATAAACTAACTATTCTGCATCTAGTAGAGGCAAAATATTGTCAATCTTTTTTGCCTGCAGTCTCCAACTTTTCTCTTTTCGAATGTAAGGCCTTTCTTATCTAGCATTAGGCATTTTAATAAGAGTCTGACCTTAACTGTAATATTTTCAAAATTTCAGGTTTGGCCAGCAGTGCCAACGGCTTCTCAGGAAACAACTTTACTCAACTCAGACTGTCCATGGTAAGTACTTGTAGCTTGACAACCTGATGTTAAATGGCTTTAGACCTCACTCGGCTCTCCAATGTCATACGAAAAACGAAATTTTATTGAGACCATTTGCCATTATGAAATTGGTCTACAAGTCAAAATAATAGGGGTAATGGTCTGATATGACTTGTCCGAATTTTGAGAACCAGTTTTCTCCACTGAATAACGGGCATCAAACTGTTTCTCAAAATACGGGCACGTTATATCAGACTATTGCCATAATAGGTGTGATATGGGGGCTTAGAGAGAATCGAAAGTTGGTTGTTGTTTGAGATCAGTGCAACAAGCTGACTGTTCTCAGCATGGTCTAGAGGAATAATGGACTGTAATTTCTTTGCAATACTAGAAATTATTTGTCATCTGGGTATAAAGGAACAAGTTGAGAACAATTTGATGGTGGTAAATGGTTTAAATCAAATGCACGTTTATTGCAATTTTAGGCACTATTGAGTATGTTTTAACTGTGTAAACCTTCATTGTTCTAATTGTGAAGTTCAAGTTTTGTTTTTGGGTAATCCTTGTGTTAATGGATGTGACAAATATTTGATGTGAAAATTTATGTTTTTAAAACTTTTTCCATGTAATGTCAGTTAATAGGCTGATAGTTCTGTCTTAAGACTTCAATAGACTTTTAAAAGTTTACAATTGCTGGTAATTCACATGCATCTAATGCATAAGTTTCACTTAATACCGGTACTTCAGACAGTCTTAGGATTTATATTTTCAGTGATTGTTACAGCAGACTGTTGTTTTGAATGTATTTAACCAAAAATTTTGTTTTTTCAGCTCTCCAGCCCATCCATAAAGTGTTGGTTGCCAATCGTGGTGAAATAGCTTGTCGTGTCATGAGAACAGCCAAAAAGATGGGCGTTCAAACTGTGGCAGTGTTCAGTGATGCTGATGCTAATTCAATGCATGTCACAATGGTGTGTAGTCTTACCTTGTTTATAATGCTTACATGTATGCATGAACAATTGTTGACAATTCACTTTACTTAAACAGGTAGGAATTTATTGTTGAAAACTTATTTTAATTACAGTTCTGTTGCTATGAAACTAGGGAAAGTTTTAGGATTTCTTCCCAAATAAGTGCCCTAGGCTAATGAAATTCTTTGCATTGTTTTAGACACCTTCAATTTACATTCAAGCATTAAAAATGTTTATTTTGTCTGTTTCAAAATTACAATACTTCAGCACCCACTTTTTTAGAAGTAATTTAGAAATTTGTGTTAGTTTTGGGAATGTGAGCAGTTTTTTTAAACAAAATGGACAGACTTTGATGAATTTGTGAAATTTTTGGAACTAGTTGAGTATATTTTTGCGATGGTTTCGAATATTACTGTAGGTGCTGAGTGCAATGGGCCCATTTGAGTGGCCTAAGCATGTCTGGTACAACATTTACCAGACCACACAAAATTATTTTTATATTACTGTTGTTGAATAATTATTTGAATGCAAAACAATTGGAAAATCACGTAGTTATTACAAGTCAAACTTTGATAACACATGCATGTCGTAAAATTTTTGCCCAAAATGAATTAAAAAATTGAGATTGCGAGATGAATTTTTTTCTGATGCTTGGAGGAGTTTTATGCTCTTCGAGTGTTTTCTAATTTAATAAGCTTCAAGTTTTCGCTTCTCATATGGACTAAGACCCAGTGGAAGATATTTTGTTCCGTTTATCTGAATAGTTATTATATTTCGCCACTGTCTTATTAATGGTACAAATTCTTTGGTATTGGATACAAGAAGCGAATTCTCAAATATATAGTCTTCTAAGTATTTGCAGCAATGTAGTAAGACTCAAAAATTAAAATAAATTGCAATTTTAACAATTGTGTTTTCCCGTAACCGTGTATTCAAGTAAGACTTCTAAATTAATGTACTTTATTTTTTAATTGCAGGCTGATGAGGCCTACAACATTGGACCTGCTGCATCACAGCTGAGTTACCTAAATATTGACAAAATAATTGAAGTCGCTAAGAAAACTGGGGCACAGGTAAGAAAATTTGCTTCAAGCAAGCAAACTTGTACACTCACTCAGAGCATCTCTATTGTGAAGAACAACACAGCATTACAAATATCTTGTTTAGTGTCATCTCCAGATGGCAGCACTTTCCAAAATCAGATATCAATGGCAAATGCAGTCAACTTGTTTAGTGTCATCTCCAGATGGCAGCACTTTCCAAATTCAGATATCAATGGCAAATGCAGTCAACTTGTTTAGTGTCATCTCCAGATGGCAGCACTTTCCAAAATCAGTTATCAATGGCAAATGCAGTCAACTTGTTTAGTGTCATCTCCAGATGGCAGCACTTTCCAAAATCAGATATCAATGACAAATGCAGTCAAACAAAATACCCTTTCCTCATCATGACAGCTGATTCTGTTAGCAGCAAAACTATTACAACTGCAAAATTCTAATTACAGAATGGCTTAGTCACCTTTAACTTTCCTGTTAATTCTGATTCTGTTTGCAGCAAAACTATTACAACTGCAAAATTCTAATTACAGACTGGCTTAGCCATCTTTAACTTTCCTGTTAATTACCCTTCAGCCTTAGTCATGAGGGAAGGCTATTTTTACAATGAATTTAGTTTCCACCTATCTGTCGTGACAGGGAATTACTGTTCATATTGTCTGAATACGTTTGGCTTGTACTATAGATCATTGTTAAATATTCCTGCAGTCTTTTGTCTTGGCATTGTAACTGGCTTACCATGCTTCAATAGATTACTAAAACTCCATGGAAATGTGTATCAAGTCATTAAGCTGTCAACAAAAATCAAATTTGAAAAGTTTTTATGGCATTTCCGTGGTGGAAGTAATCCTAACCTAACTTTTCATGAGGAATTCAATTTTAGAAGCCAAATAGTTACCAAATTCACCAGTGTCAGTTCATGATTTTGCAATTAAATTTCAGCCAGCGTTTTTATACCTGTTAATTCATGGTTATGTGGCATTTGCTCTGCACCACACAAATGGAACTTAGATTATTGTTCATGATATCGAGAGTTGATGACGATCACAGTTCCTCTACTGAGTTATTGATGGAACACAAGATGCCGTAAAATGGCCCAAGTTTCTAATGTCCAATGGTTTCCATCGTTGTAGTGCTGGCAAATCCTCTCCCTCCAGATGGCGTTTTTCCACCAAGATATCTCTCTGAGAATCTGCTGATAACTAATGAATTAGTGCACTTTGGATTGAGAAAAGTTGAATTATAGGGAACAATGTGGTCAAGATTTCTTTCATGCACTGTACTATGATACACATCTTAGTTCTTGTATCAAATCTTATGTTCACTGTAAAAGAACATTTTTTACAGGCCATTCACCCTGGCTACGGATTTTTGTCAGAGAACACCGAGTTTGCTGACCGTTGTCAACAGGAGGGTGTCATCTTTGTTGGACCTCCGTCATCTGCTATCAGGGACATGGGCATTAAAAGGTAGTCTCGTAGGGTGTGTCAACTAAATCTTTCATTGACATTTTTCTATGTCAGCATTTTTGTCGTAAATATTAAGGGAAAGTTTCATTTTCTCAAATGTTGACTGTGTAAAACTACCTCTTTTTCACATATTGTTACCAATATTCTTCCATCAACAATGAAAAATACTTGTAGAATCTAGCTTGATTTTTTTCTGTTATCATTATTTGAAATTTCCTCAGAGTCGCATAAGTTGTGTTGGGAAAGTTGCACTTGCTCAATATAGTTTGTTATCTTGTAAGGAAATAGTGTTAGAGGTCAGAGAGGTCAGGTAAAATGGTACTTGTATGTGGATCTGCCACTGAATATTCTGTTTTTTTTTTTCAAGCATTCATGACTGCTGAGGCTTTTATTTCATTGTCCCAGTGTTCATAGTTTGGTGTTGGCAGAATCTTACTGGCTCCCTTTACATTGTACAGCACATCGAAGAAGATTATGGATGATGCTGGGGTGCCAATCATTAAGGGTTATCATGGCGAGGACCAATCAGATGACAGGCTAATGAAGGAGGCAAAAGCTATTGGGTTTCCAGTGATGATCAAAGCTGTCAGAGGAGGAGGTGGAAAGGTACAGAACCACGCCTTTGCTTTGTCGCAACTTTGAAGCACAGGAGTGGCTTAATTTAAGGATGACAAATTCATTGTTACAGAGTCACATAAAAAGGAGGTGTACTGTAATAAGTGTATTAATAATATGCTGACTTGCTTTGTTGTTATTGTGAGATGAAAATTGAACAAGTAGAGAGACGTGCAACAATGAATGCTCCCAATGATGTCTTGATGAAAGGGACATTATTGGCGGGGAAAGTGATTTTCTCTGATCAGCCTCAGTCCTTAATCGAATGCTCTGCTAGTGGAGCCCAACCTCACTTGATAAATAACAAGAGTATTTTAAATATACGTAACTGGTAAAATCGCTGACCTCGACTTCAGCAAATGTCTCGCAGACAAGAGCGAGAATTAGCAATTTGTAATAAAATGACAAAAGCGCAATTGATTTTGTTGTTTTATAGCTGTTGTGAAAGGTAATAACTTGAAGAAGTCTATCCTTCCAACAGTAATCTCACGAATGCATTTATCAGCCGTAAAACCAATAACGTCCCTTTAATCTTTGAAGAAACACTAATTAAACTGTGAACGGATCATAACTGTTTTTAGGGCATGAGAATTGCAATGGACGAAGCGTCATTTCAAGAACAATTAGAATCAGCCAAGAATGAGGCTATGAAGTCTTTCAATGACCAGATTGTACTGTTGGAGAAATTCATTGATACTCCAAGGTAACGTATTTAATAACTGTGTCCCTTTCAATTTTCTAAACATTAATTCTGTTCTTGTTTTCTTTAAAGGTTATATATGACCATAGATAATTGTCTAAATTTGGCTAACTTTGGAACATCCTATCTCAGAAATGGCCGTCTTTCATATTATGAAAGTTTCAGATATTATGCTTTATGCTCTGTCTTCCAAAATTTCTTTTGCGTGAGGGACTATCAGGAATAGGACACTGTTTTATGATTTTCTTGAAAAAACTGAAGCTGCAAAAAACGAAAATGAAACGATAAGAACACTGTAGCAGAACTTTTGAGAACTGATCTTGAATTCTTATATCAAATAATATTAGATTATGTTATTGATACCTTTATTTTGTTTCAATGTACGTTACTTCTTTGCTAAATTTTACCAAAAAGGCATGGTCACGTGAAATAATTAATGTCAGATTAGTAAAATGTAAAAAATCAAGTTCTACAAGATTTCTAGTTTCAGAAAATATAACTTTTGCTGATTGTCATAGTTAAGATCTATAGTTTCGTAGATATTTGGCTAAATAGTAAATACGTAGACTTGTGAATAACATTCTGCATGTCATTGGTGTTTTAAATTTTGTAAAAACTAAGTAAGCATAAAGTTAATACTTGGCAATTTGATAAGTGATGCTGCAAGAAACTCCAATTACAGTAATTAGGTGTCAATTTATTAGTGGTTGTATTTAGTTGTGTCCTTGAGTCATTTTATATTCTCTGATTTCAGGCATGTTGAGGTACAGGTATTTGGAGATCACCATGGAAACTACGTCTACCTTTTTGAAAGAGATTGCAGTGTTCAAAGGAGACATCAGAAGATTATTGAAGAAGCACCCGCTGTAGGTTTCATGTTGGTTTACAAAATGCAGCAAATACTAGGAACAATCACTTGCAGAGGTCCTGCATGTTGAGAACCAGTCTTCTCCACTGAGTAGTGGGCATTCAAACTGGTTCTCAAAATACGGGACCCCCATAAGTTATCCACACAATAGGGTGGACAACTGAAATTTCACTTTTTGGCAAAATTCATAAATGGTAATAATTACTATAAATAAAAAATTGGTCTGTTGCTTCCTTGGCCAGCACCATGTAGGGGTTATAGAAATATTTGGTACAACTTCCCTCATTTGCAGCAAGCTAGTCGACCTTTAGAGAGAGAAGAATGATAATTTTGACAATTATTCTTGTGGGAATTGAGTGAAGAATCGCTGTGGTTTTGCACGCTTCACCAACATTTATGGAAAATATAAACAATGTATAACTGTGGTGAAAATGTACCATAGATATTTGGGTTTAGTATTGCTGTGAACTGTATTAGTTGACTGTACATTATGTTTTCCGCTGGTGGCTGGTGGCTGCGTCAAGTCACTTATTTTTTGCTGTAGTTTTATAACGGACCTATGATAATCTGAGTGGCTTGCTGTTTAACAGATTGTATAGGCTTAAGAAATGCTATCTGTATTCTCTTAATATTTTAATCAACAGCAAGTGTGGATCCGTCAATAATGCTGTATTGATATTTGTTACAAACACACTTGTCAAAAGATGGTATCTATTACTTGTGTATGCAGTAGAATTCATTAATCATGTTTCTTACCTGGATGTTGTCCTCTGTTTCAGCCTCATATTGACGAGAGCGTCCGTCGCAGCATTGGGGAAGCTGCCACCCAAGCTGCTCGCGCGGTGAACTATGTCGGTGCTGGCACCGTGGAGTTCATCATGGACAGAGAACAGAAATTCTACTTCATGGAGATGAACACACGACTGCAGGTGGAGCACCCAGTCACAGAGATGATTACAGGACAGGATCTGGTGGAGTGGCAGCTGAAGGTGATTGAAAGCACTTTGAATGAATAAGAGGATTCGTTATGTAATCTCGCAGTCTTAGTCTTGTAATGTAGAACCAGAGACCTGAATGGAATTGTTTGTTCATACTCAAGGCCATCAACCCACCGTACATGCTGTTATGAGAATTCTGCTACACAGTTCTTTTTTCTAATATTTTGTATTGAGGTGGTGCATTGCAGCATTGTGTATTTCCATGTATTCATGTCTGATCGCCAATGTCGACTCGACAGACAGATCCCAATTTAACAATTTAAGTAGTTTGATTAGCATCCATTTCACAGAATAGAGAGACAGGGAGAGAGAGCAGAGTACAGAGAGAGGCGGGGAAGGAGGAAGTGGTTAGAATTATTTCATTTATTCCGGTAGCGTGCCAAGGCTGTTTAATATTTCATTAGAATGTTCCTAGTCTTACACAGTTACGTTATGAAGTGAGTGGAGTTCATGGACTGCCTCTCCAGCTATGTTTGCTGCCGCAAACTTAATTTATTCTTTGAAGTTCTCTTGGCAATTTTTGCCATCTAATTATCTCTATAATTATATAGCTTTAACAGTGGTATTATCTTCTTATCCGTTGCCCTTTCTTACCATAGGTTGCCTCTGGGGAACGTCTTCCACTATTACAAGATGATATCAAACTGAAAGGCCATGCGTTTGAAGCGAGGATCTACGCTGAGGACCCTGACCATAACTTCATGCCTGGGGCAGGCCATTTACATCACCTGTCTACACCACAGCCGAGCGCCAATATAAGGATTGAAACAGGAGTCAGAGAAGGTGAAATTACTGTCCACTTTATTTTGGATTGCCTACAGATTATTGTCATCATGAAATGATTCAATGAAGCCTGGATTGTAGGATGACTAGATTAACAAGAATGCTTGAATACCGTTACAGTGGGTAATGAGCCATTCACCTCTTGACTCTTCTGCATTTAGAATGGGGGTAATAGCCACTTTCAGAGACCCACAGTTTGAGAACCAGTTTTCTCTGCTAATTAACAGGTTCTCAATTTTCGGGACCCCTGAAAACGAGTATTTCTGCATGTTGTGCAAGAACTCGTATCAATTCCGTCTTTATCGTACTCAAATTTTAACTATTATTTGATCACCTAACTTTAATAATTTTATTGTAGGCTTTCATGTTATGTGATGCAAAACAGTGAAAATCAAAACATTCGTAACTGACTTCACAAATGTCTTGATTAGAAATAAGTTGCAGGATGTTTGGTTTATATTACCGTGCATGGCAACAGCAATAGTCATTTCTCTGTCATGACGTGTAATTCCGTTAACAGCAAAAATGATTGGTAATAATTATTAGGGCAGCAAAATCTTGTAAATCCCCTTCATTCTCAGTCATCATAGAAGACTACCCTGATGATGAATTGGGCTTCTGTCTTGCCATCATGATCGGAAATTATAGATCATTTTGTCTTTATAGCACTTTTGGGGCATACTGTAGTCTTTCACGGTCTAGTTATGAATGATATTCTGTCTACATTCACAGGTGACGAAGTGTCCGTTCACTATGATCCAATGATTGCCAAATTAGTAGTGTGGGCCGAGGACAGGAATTCTGCACTCAGACGTACAGTATCTGCTCTCAGGGATTACCAGGTTTGTGGTTCTTCTGTAGAGTCCAGACTGTCTAATATATATTAACTGTTAAGGGTAACCAGATCCTATGGAATATTATATTGTAACCTCTTTTATGAATTTATTTATAATGGTCGCCAAGCCTCAAAACTTTGGAGCACGTTTGAAAGCTCTCATGCTCAAAACCTGCTAACAAAACAACCAAGGGTGACTAAATCTGTGGATGTCAAGTTAATCGACGCCCGTAGGGAAAACTGGTCACTTTCATCCACTTTGTTACATTCTCCTTGTTTTGTGTGTTTTTAAACTGCTTCCTTGTGGCATAACACAATGTTTAGTTCTTGATATGGCAACTCTGAAAGAGGTCGGCCATACATGCCAACTCAAACAGATTATCTGTAATTCTGAGTTCACGCCACTTAAAGTGTTTTAGCAAAAAATCTTGTGGATTTTATCAAAAGCACTTCTAAGTTTGTTTTGTTCTTTTAAAATGCTTGATTTTGATGTCACTTTAATTGTATTTCTAAATTTTTGAAACGGAATTGTTCAAACTATCCCACTGAGCAGGTAACATTATTAATGGGTTGACATGTATGTCAGACACATTTTTGGTTGAAATTTCTTGTCTGAATTTCAGTGGAGAAATGTTTGAACATAAGGGTCATTTTGGGTTGTTTTTTTCAGATTGTAGGCTTAAGCACCAATGTGAAATTCCTTATGGACCTAGCACAACACAATGAGTTTGAGGCTGGCCATGTGCATACTGACTTCATCCCTCAACATTATGACAGCTTGTTCCCCCAAAGGAGCCTTTCACATACGTCCTTGTGTCAGGCGGCACTTGCATTCCTGTTGACGGAACAGCATAATACATACATGTCAAATTTCGATTCTTCAGGTTAGCTTCTTTGCATGTGGGTACAAAACATTCTCTGCAAATGTTTGAGCTTATTTCCACAATCTGCGTAAGGATTTGATTATTTTTTTGTAACTTTGATCGTATTCGAATATGATAATTGTTTTATCTAGTAAACACCATGCATAGGCTAACATAATGTTACCTTTGCACATAAATCCTTGGTGTTTTCCTGTTAGTTCAATTACAAATAATTCATTAACAGCGTCAACATTTTCTTGTGAAGTTTTTGTTTGTGATGAAAGTTAATATTGGAGCCTAGTTGTTTTACTCAGAAGGGATTCAATAATGGTTTAGATTCAATAATGGTTTAGATTCAATAATGGTTTAGATTCAATCACCAATTCAGGATCGATCATTGGTTAAACTTTCATCGAAATTTAACTGACTGTTACATAATTTAAATTTATTTCAGATCCATTTTCTCCTTTTGCATATGCCACTGGAATGCGTGTGAATCAAAATCTTGCGAGAACAATTCATCTGGAAGACGGAGACAGAAGTTAGTATGCATGTATTTCAATGTTATGTTCTGACATGTTTTCTCTGTTTTCAGTAACTACAGCCCTGTAATATGTATACGATTCACACAATGTGACACTTTTCACGTTTTCTCATTTTGCATTTGTAATCTCTCCCCCACAGCTGCAAAGCACGAGTCATAGACACCATTATTGAGTGAAATTGCCCAGCATCTTAAGTGTTGTTTGCTGCGGGCAATGTGGGCAGTTGTCAATGCTCTTGCTCTAGAAAGTTGTTATTTCAATACAGTTATAAGTGATAAAGTTAATTTGTTATCTGTTGTTAACTGGAGTATCATTAGATAGTGTTTGATCAATTTTCTTCGTGTAGTACAGTGTACATATCCCATTTGCAATGCTTTTAAAATATTCCAGAAATCAACATTGAAGCAACTTATATCAATGGGAATTCCTATATCATCGAAATAGATGGACAGAAATACGATGTGTCAGGTTCAATCGGCAGTAATGGGAACAAAACTGAGCTACAGACTAGCATTAATGGAGTGTGCTCCAAGGCAGACATTGTTGTCCAGGGTGACACTGTGCATGTGTTTTCTTTGGTAGGTACAATGCACTGAAAGTTTTTAGAGAAGGTTTCAATAGGGCTGTGTACTCGTTACGAATTATCAACATGTGATATTTTCTCACATATAAATTATGTGGTTTTGAAGAGGCATTCTCGGTGAGAAAAATTTTTTTAAGAGAAATTAATAGTAGAAGTGCGGAATCAAAGATACTAGCTCTGCAACAGCCCCCGAACACTATGCCGCTGAGCCAAACAAATCCTATGCTTTAAAGTGTTGAGTGTTAATCGTATTTAAATGGTAAACACACCGGCTTTGGTTTCAGCGCTTGTCTTTCAAACAACGGATTTTTTTGTTTTATAGCTCTGGTCAAAGCTAATAACTCCACAAGTCGTTTCCATCCAACAATAAACCCAAAAGTGTGATTTGAGGCTGTAAAACTGATTTAAAATTGTCATTTTACTGGTGTTTTTATCAATACATGGCAGAAAGCTTCCTGCAATTTTTTATTACTTTTTGTCGTTGATGTTTAAAGAGCACTTCCAAAGATTGGTTTCAAATTTGTTTTCTGATCTTGTTAACCATATGTTAACTAGTGTTTGTGTAACTGGGTTATTTAACTAATTGGCTAATATGTCCCTGGTATTACAGTAAAATTTTCTCAAATTTGAAGGAAAAAGTTGCAAAAATGTCATTTTTCAAAAGCTCATTGTACTGTTAAAAATGCTCAAATTTCTCCGTGTGTTTTGTTGATGATAGCTGTGCAACATATACTGTGCAAAGAATGAGTGTTTACTTTATTTGTTGAAAATTTTGATGAATACTATTTCACTTTTCCACCATATTAAGTTCTAAATTGAAAAAACCATAGAGATCAGATACCGTTGCACAAGAAAGCATAGTTGGTTCTGGTCTTTACTGCGACTCATTTTGAGACTTGCACTTGCCATGCCAACTGAAAAATGGCAGTCAGTCTCGTGTTTTTGAAAAACTGCACAAATGCATGTAAGCAAGGGTAAGCAAGCTTTGAAAGGCCGTGAGTTACCTAGCAATTAGTGAAAAGAAAACTTGTCTCAGTTGGATTTTCTTTTTGAAAAGGTGAGCAACTCAAAATATTCCACATCATTGACCTGATTGAAAAAAGAAAACAAAAACATACCAAATGAGAGCTCAGTCTATGCTTTTTGGCAAATACCGAGGTTACATTATACCTACAATTTCTGTCTATTTCAGGAAGGACACAATAAAGTCAGTCTGCCAACTCCAAAGTTTCTGTCATCAGCCCAAGGAACGGGTGGTAGTGATGATGCCGTGGCACCAATGCCTGGGGTGATTGACAAACTGCAAGTGAAGGAGGGGGAATGGGTGGAGAAAGGGGATCCACTGTTGGTGATGATAGCCATGAAAATGGAGGTACGCTCACATGAGCAGAGGCTAGGCCTTCACCAGTAGAGTATGCATGTGTTGAGAGGAAAATCAAATGTGTGTCTACATTCAGTAATGCCACTTACACAAAGGAATCATGTTGCATAACCCAAAGCATCGTGTTGTTAGGAGAGATAACCTTTCCTGCATTATTATTTCCACTGAATATGCTTTTTCTTAGTTCACATGTTGAACTGAATTTATAAAATCTCGGTTGTTATACCATGATTGTGTATACATTGGTGTTTGTAATGACATGATTTATTGGAAGGGTCCTCCTAAATTATCAGTCAAATGAAAGAACTAGGTGTACTCAGTGGTGTTCATATTGCCATGTAATCATTGTTCACTTATAATCATGAGGGTTGACACCAGATGATACATTCTGTGGCAAGCGTAAATTCTGTTGGAAGTCAATTTTAACATTTTAAATATTATTATTGTGTTCACTAACTTATTAGATCACCAGCTGATCATAAAACAATGTTTCTGTTTGGAAGTAGTTCTTTTTTACTCACAGTTTAGTGTAGCTCTGAATACAAGCATTGTTCTTAAACCAACAATTTCTGTTATCTTCAAATATCTTACACCGTGTTATCTTCAAATATCTTACTCCATGTTATTTCAGTATGTGATCAGAGCTCCAGGCTCTGGAGTCGTCGAGAAGATCCTGTATAAACAAGGTGACTCGGTCAACAAAGGAGCAATGCTGGTACAGTTTAAGGAGGAAGAATCTTCGACTCCCATTGATGAAATTAGCGAGAATTGAGAACTGTTAAGGGCCGCACCTGGACGTGTTCTACAACAGCTAACATTTAGGAGGGACATTGTCTGTAGAACCTACCCGTGGGACTAGAGTCTGCTGTTTTGCCAAACAGGCCCATTTTTTACTCATTCACCAGAGGGGTGTTTTGAAGGGAGACAACTACTACTTTTTGTCCTCCAGTTAGTTGTGTTTTGTTGCTTGAAACTGACCTAATAGGGCCTTAATTATGTTCCATAAATTTTAGCACATTTGTGGACATTGTTCAAACACCGATTGTCCTTTTATTTTATTTACATTTTTTCCAATTTTTTAACATAAATAATTCCTGTTGTCATGGTTTTAACATATAATCGTGACTTTACATTCTGTAATGTTTCAGTGTCTAGAGCAATGCAATTGAGCCTTCGAAAAATAGAAAAATTGTGTACCGTACTCATCCGCGTTACCGCCCAGGGCGCTTAAATTGGGAATCTTTAAAAACGGGGTGGGCGGTAAGCCGAGCATGGGCAGTTAAAATCGAAATTTTTGAAAAGTCAGGAGTTGTTGCTTACTGCACGGAGTATCGATTTTACCCTGACGGAGCTACACTGACGTCGGACTTCAAGCATACCAGTTAAACTATAGGTCGGGGGATTGAAGTAACGGACTTCGATGGCCTGCGCACACAATATAGTGGTGTCGTGATCCTGAACATGATTGGGTTTTTACGTACCTCAGTCGCTGATGGTCATCTCTTAGAACTATGCATTCAGTAGGGCAAGTTTCTTGAGAGATGACACAAGAGTCCGCTAGTTCGCGGTGTATTTTTAAGGGAAGCACTTGATTGTGTAAAGATTTGCTTCCGGCTGGACGCTTAGGCAACCAACTGCGTGCTAATGATTGACAGGTCTTCCTATTGAACACTTTCAACAATGTACATTTTATATACATTGTATAATTCTTTTTGAGTTCAAAGCCAACACCACCCTTGTTCAAAGCACGTGCTCAACAATCGTACGATACTACTATTAGACAATAGGGCTGCCAAAATAATGAAGCAAAAACACATCTTGTAAAAAGTCATCATGCAAATCAAAAGTTCAACAAAATAAGTTTTTGACCACATGTAATGTGGACAGAATGTTCGACTTGGGTTAATGACAAGTTAATTTTTGGGCTCTGCCTTTGGTTGGGCACTTCCATTTTGGTGTCAGGAGTAAAAGTCATTAAAAACATGAGCTTAACCAAGACAGGAACAGCGACACAAGTTGGCTTGTCACAATGGACCATGTCTTTTCTTATTTCAATGCTCAGGGTGGTTATGTTTCGTGTACTGTCACAGGGAATCACAGAAAGGTTGGTCACGGACGTGAAATCCCTGTCTTTGCTGGTTTCACAGAAAATGAAATGCATTCAACAAGCGCTGTCTCAGAGATCAGTACATGCCGACACGAGTTCCGCGCTTGAGCTAAAAGAAACAATTGTGTCTCCTCACGTTTCGAAATCTTAATTTTGTGCGACGAATGTTCACAGAAGCACAGATACTTTTACAGTAGTCTCGGGGATTGGGGGTGGGCGGTAATCCGAGCATGGACGCTTAAAATGAAAAATTGAAATTTTTGGGGGTGGGCGGTAAGCCGAGCATGGGCCGTAACTCGGACGAGTACGGTATTTAGGAATTATTGTTGTCTCAAACTGAACAATTTTTATTCTAACTTTACCGTATCTACTTTCTCAATCTGTTCTTTGCTATTAGGTGTCCCCCACATTAGATGCCCCCCACTGTCATTTCGTGGACAACAGCAGTTTTACACCATGTTCCCTCCTGTTGTGTTCATGGTCAATCTAGTTACACTGTATCATTCAAGATTCAGGGATCATTAGTGGTACTTTGTGTTGGTGTTGTGTTTAATGATGGCAGCTTGCATGCTGTCTTGTTTAAAATGTTTTCAAATCATGACTAAACTGGTATTGAATGTAAATATTCATTGTGATGTTTTACTGTTTGAAAATTAGTAATCAATAGACAATTAACAAGCAAATGTCAATTTTATTGAAACTACATAAATCACACACCTTTGATTAACTAATTTTTTCTAAGCACCCAAAGAACATAATAGAAAATGAGAATTGTTACAGAACACTTATTGATAATTTCAATATCAGACATTGTGAACAATTTGTTATCCGCCATTTGTTTGTTAAATCATGCAATGAATGAGTAATCCTTCCAAATATACAATATTGTAGTTTATACTGCCAGATCTTTCTTGATTTTATGTTTGACATTCAAGTTACCATCAGTTCAAAGGGTTTCCTTTTCGATATAATTGCTTTTAACACTATCAACACTAGCACTACAAAAGATTCTGTCACTACTTATCACCACATCCAATACATTTTTTTGTTTTTATATAATCGTCTTTTCACTCAGGTTTCAAAATCATCGCCAAAAGTGCAAAATGTCCCTTTCGTATAATCATGGTTGATCAAATGTAATACAAGAACTACATGTCATTATACATACAGCCTACAAAGACTTTCAAAATCTGAACATTATAACCATAGTTCGATGTAAGTACGGTAAACATTTAGGTCATTTGATAGACTACAGTTCAGTTGTAAACACTTGTCATAGACTTCCCAGAAGTCGTTTGCATGCCTATTGGTGACCAGGGAATGTCAGTGCAATCCCTATAAATGCGTACATCGCTAATAATTGCAGTTATTACATTTGATAGACTAGATAGTTTGTATGTTATATCGTTGTTACAAGTTCTATACAGGGTACGTCATTACCGGATTATAACAAGGTTCGACTGTTAACACAAAATTTAACAGATTTACAGTTCAACTCAATTAAGCTCATGCAACTCCTCAATGCAGGTGAATTCTTTTGTCTTGAAATTATCATCATCACCAGGGAGCACAATTGAATGGCGAAGTTCTCCAACTGTTCCTTGATTTTCGGCTAACAGCTGCAGGGATTCAATTCAGTACAGTGGATCACATGCATGTAACAGCTGACAGTGAACAGTAGCAACAGTAATCATTTCCAAACATAAAAATAAAAATAGAACATCATTGCTATGAGTCCAATGACAACAAGTAAATTCCAGATTACATAAAAGTCAATTCTGCGTTTCATGATGTTGACCATAGGAGGCCTTATTTTCGCTGAGAAGATAGTATATAGCAAGACTTCTCCAGAGAAGGATTTTCCAATAAGCTGGCGAGTTATAACAATCAACAAATGTCCAGTGTTGAGGTCTGGGACAAAAGCTTCTTTGGTTGACAAATTACTCTAAACTATTGATCTTCTCTTTTTCGGCACAAAAGCGATAGAAGAATTTTCTCTTGACAAGGACAAGAATGCCAAAGCCAATGTTGACTCTTTAAGTTGGCACGTTGTGCAGCGCAAGTCTGAATATTTGATTCCTCACGAAAAATTGCCCTCCTGCCTGCTGGAGATAAAAGATTTCCGTAAATCCGTGTGGTGGATCGTCGTCTGTCTTGAGCTGTCCGACAACACACACTACAGCACCACCAGCTAAAGGCTGACAGTCAGTTGTGGTGACAACGTGCTGAACGGTCTTAAATGGCAATTCAACAAGTTTTTTTGTTATATTTTCCTTTCCCACGAACAGGCTCCCTTCGAAAGTCAACACGGAATCCTCCAGGTAAAGACTTCCTACATTTGCCCTATTGCTGTCAAATGATTGATAGTAAAACTGGACGAATTGTTGACCGATAGCTTGTACTTGTGTTATATCCCCCATGCCTTCAAAAACGACCGTTGTTGAAAACGCAAACCAACAGCAAAATTACTTCTGACCTCTCGGTGCTCGGCGGGTTTTTCTTGACCGGAAGTGTCTATGCGAGACGAATTTCACTACGTTAGAGAGCTGAAAGCTAAAATATGTGTCGAAATTTACTGTTGCGGTTTTTAATTATTGCCTATTTAACCTAGTTTCTTATCTTTAAATGGCATCATTTCACTTTGTATTTCGTTTCTTAAGACGCCATGTTTTTACCACTGAAGGCTTTATACTAGGATGTCTGACTATATTACTGTATCAGTTACTGATTCACGGCAGTTTTTGGTGGACTTACCTCAAATGGCGAGTGGCCAAGTCTATGCAAAAGCCACAGCGACGCGCATCAGGCGCGATGATCCGTCCGCAGCAATCACAAAATTTTCTGAGGGACTTGGAAGTTGTTGGAAACGATATTCTCGGTGACCACAGTAAAACTACTTGGGAGTTGAGGAAAGGAAATGTTAGTCTTTTCGCCATTCAAGGCAAACGCAACAGGATGGAAGATAGGTACAACATAGTAAACGAGTTGGAACATACAGATACGTCTATTTATGGGGTGTTTGATGGCCACGGCGGTGAGGTATGTTCACATATATTTGTTGAGGTCTACTTCTGGATCTAGTCGGCTACTCTGTCACAAAATTTGTTGTTTATTTTTTATTTGTTTGCAGGTTGCATTTCTTATCCGATGAAATTTTTACATAAAATCTGTTAAATAGCTCGAGTACTTGTGTCCTAATTATTTGAGTGGAAATTAGCTTTTTATTCATCTCTTTATAGACTGCATTTTCAGGTACTTTGGATTGGGGGAGGTACTCAGTTGCATTCATGTTGGAAGCAGGATGCAACTGCTAAAAGGAACCCTTGTGTAGGGACTAGGGAGGTCCATGAAATATAGTGTTTTGTTGCAAGGCAACCCTCAAGTTTCATAGATATTCTAGGACAGCTATCTTTTTAACCCATTTCAAGCTTGAAACAGTTTAAGAAGAAATATCGTGTTGTCAAAGCGAAGTATATCTTTTGCAGCCAAAATTTTAAAATTATGAATAGATAATAAACTAAAGCCTTCTGAAGAGTGGAATGGTAATCTGTTGTCTGGAAAAGTCATGTAGAATAGAAATTATATATTGGAAAGCTAGATTGGAAATGAACCATTTCCTCTTGTCACAATTAAAATTGTGGAAATGGAAATTCTTGCATGATTTAGACTTGACGATAGCTCATTATGCAGGTACAATGACAAGCATGATATTGCTTACTTGTGCTGTAGATTTTCTTGCTGAATCCTCTTATTAAACACCAATTATTGTTTGAACTTTGGTGGTATTTAGACTTTGATTTTTTTATGTTGCTCTCTTATTTGTGCATTGCATAAATGCTGCTGTTTAAATTGTCTATCTTATCAGTGTTAATTTCATGCTAAAGTTCATTATGAAAACTTATGGTATTTGAATGTCAGCTCTAGAAAACTTATTTTTTGGAATATCAAACAATTATGCATTGTGTTAAGAAATGAGAGATTAGCTTCCCGGGGGGGATTCTCTACGTAATTCCACATTTACAATCCCAGAAGCTAGAGAAATGACTGTCACCTGAGATAATACCAAATAATGAAAACCCATCCCCAAAATCGCCTTACCCTAAGAATGCTACCATGCATATCTGTACTAGAAGTAGAAAATGTAATTAAATCAAAGAATTTGATGTCTATATGTCACAATTGGAATTTTGGACTGCAGTGAAAAACAAACGTAGTTTTCATCATATATTAGTATTTTTTAACTTATTTCATTTGTTACCAATATGTATTCAGTGTTTTTGAAGATTGTACTAGTTTTGATAAATATTTTTGTATGGACAAATTTTTCCAAAAATACATAAGCACACAGCAGAAAATATTAAATCGCTGTGATGTAATTAACCAACTTTGGAAACTTGTTATATGATTTGGAAGACTGTGCAGTTAAGCAAATGTTTGTATTTGACCACTGACTGACCACAAAAACGTTGTGAAGTATTAAACTGTTCACACCAAAGTGGTTATGACTTTTAAGACTTACCGGTATTTAAAGCCTTTGATCTGGACATTTTAGAACCGGTTTTAAATGTTATACTTGTAGCACAGTTATAACATACAGTGAGCGTGGTTTGGGGCGAGGTCATATCTGTTGTAACTCATGTCAGCAAGCATATGTGGTGTCACTCAAGTCAATGCTGGGAATACTATAATTAGCAGATAGCCAGGGGGAAGCATCCCAGTCATAATATTGTCTTGTAATCAATCTGACCACTGTATTGTTTTTGCTCCCAGATTATTTTAATACTTTCATATTTCAAACCCTGGTCTTGTGAGAACTGTGGACTGTGGAATGAGTCCTAACCTCAGGCCCTGCATGTGGTAAAAACGCAGCTGCACTGAGTACCATATATATTAAAATAAGTCACAGTTCATTTCAGGGCTGGCATTATGATTTTTCCGCTGAGCTGTAAAAGTTCATTTGCGCATAAACTTAATGAATTAGTACATACTAAGTCTGGTGGTGGAACTTCAGATTTACAAGGAACCTTGCTGTGGCTCTGTGCAGTGATTTTGTTAGAATTTTTTACAGATGTTGGTGTGTTTACCGGGAATTTCTGAAAATAGGCGATGTGTGGGTATTCAGAAAACGATCTTTCTAAAACGTCAAATGAAATCAAATATAGAAGTTATTTTAGGAAATGGGGGCGTATTTTTGGAAATTGTGTCAAACATTTTATCATGCAGTTTTAAGGCAAATAGTTATCATTCATTATTCACTCAAGACTTGTTTTCAAAGAATGTAAAAGTGAACAAAACTTCTGTAAATGTGGGTAGTCCTTAGATTAAAAGAACTTTTGGTTTGTTGATAAAGAAACAATGCAAAAAGTTCATTAATATATGCAACAAATGTTTTCATGCAGTTTTGTTGAACCAACATTAGTTGTGAAGTCTTTTTTACATAAACATGTTCATTTTCAATGTATATAGTTTGTATATAGTTGCAGATGACTAGTAAGAATTTTACAATGTCCAAACTTATTTCGCATTGAGCAAACACAGTGCGTTAAACTTGTCCTTCATACTCTGTTAATATGATTTAGTTACCAACACAGTTACCCAATATCTCATTAAATGATAGTCATTTACCGTAATCGTTCGGGTTAACGCCCATGCTCAGTTAACCGCCCACTCCCGACTTTAAGTGGATTTTCGATTTAACCGCCCACTGCTCGGTTAACCGCCCTCCCCCGATTTTTTGGATTCGCCAATTTAACCGCCCAGGGCGTTAACCCGAACGATTACGGTAAGTGAAATTGGGATCCTAATACCGGTATATCATGTCTTGCCAAAATAAACAAAATTTGACATCAAAACATATTACAAACATATAACAATCCATCAGATATTCAAACATACACTAACTGAAAATACGCCTACGGACATACTTTTGGAAAATTTTCCAAAAATATGTTCATGAATGTACTTTTGGGTGGGCCTATTTTCGAAAATTCGTGGTATTCAAGTAACTCCGAGTGGTTACTTACCACAGGCTTGGCTTTTTTCGCAATCCAAGATGCCCAACAAGATGGCTGCCATGTGTTATGAGAATATGTTATTTCATCACAGCTTTTGTTGTAAATATATAACCATAGTGAGAATGAGAGTTTGACTTTAATTCTTATGTATTAAATGTGTGTTTATTTCTGTTAACTGGAAATATGTAGAATGCTCAAAGTTTGCATTAGAATGCAAGATATCCGTTCTAAACTAAATTTATTCGTTATGTCCAAGATATGGAATTAGACTTCTGAGAGGAACCAGATTGTGTAATAACTATCCGAAGGTCCCTATAAAAAGCAGATACAAATGATAAGAACAACATCAATATAATTCTGGACCATCAATCTCAGCTCCCATCATTACAAAGATTCAAGGTTAAATGAAACAAACGCCAGCAAATTTTGCACTGCGTTATAAACTTGAGTAAGACTAATGGGATACTAAACGTCAACTTTTTTGTGATGGAAGGTGTTTATAGGTACCGTATTCTCCCTAATAACTGCCCATGCTCCTATAAGCACCCCCACGCATTTTCAGACTGTGCTGAAATAAGCGCCCAGCCCATGAATGTGTACATGCGAAAAATGCTTTACCTACTGTGGTAAAATTCCACAGTAACGTCTTCAATTTGTCAACAAGACCTGGCAGTCCTGAAAAATCAATGTGCGCGGAATTTCTAGACCAGCCTGGATATGTCAGTATTTAGACTATACACTTCAAACTTCCGCTGTGCTCTAAAAAGAACACAAGTTTCGCAAATCTTGCACAGAATGTGCCCAGTTATGGTCTGGCCATCTCAATGCGATTGAATCTATCCTGTACATATTGCGTATCTTCTCTCTCAACAAGTTTCCAGATTTCTTTGTACATGTAAAAACAGT
Source organism: Phoronis australis (assembly GCA_002633005.1). Classification (NCBI taxonomy): domain Eukaryota; kingdom Metazoa; phylum Phoronida; family Phoronidae; genus Phoronis; species Phoronis australis. The sequence goes on along the minus strand of NMRA01000106.1, from coordinate 931,529 downwards.
GAATTGAAGACTAATAAAAAATTGTTGTTAAAAGCACGTGGCCAGGAAGTGCACGCTACACACCTCGGGCATTTCAAACCTTGCTCACTATTTCTAACCATTGTTCAATGCTTTCCATGCACGGCTCAAAACTTTTCTAAAGTCATTGCTAGAGTTTTCCAACATAGTTCAGCTCCATGAGTTAATAGATGGAAGAGAACAGTGGTCATGAAGTCTCCCTTTTGTAATAAATTGGCCAGTGAACATGCCAGGAATTTGCAGCGGTCAGTTTACGCTGGTGGTTTGAGTTATGTACCGAAAACTTCTGTTGCTTTTTGCAGCTTTTGTAACGTGTAATATCGTTGTGTTACTGATCAATTTATTGTAGAGAGCGAATGTTCTAATTAACAAATTTTGGCTCAAAATCTATTTCATTAACAGAAGGGTTGTCTGGCTAAAATGCAAAACGTTTTTGCCAATTGGGAATTGCTGGCATTTACGCCCCTTGTGAACCAAGTATTATTAAGCCTTAACAGTCACATGAGACCCTAGAAATAATCCAAATTTGTCTAACTTCAGAATATTTCTCTGAAATGGCTGACTTAGATTTTAATGAAACATTTTGATACTAAGCTTTATTCAATATTCTCCAAAACGCGAATTATGTTTAAAATGACCCACTTTTGCAAGAGGGTCTAATAAAAATACCGGTAGTGCTTTTGTGACATATAGAAAATTAAAAATTGCAAATTGTACTCATAAAAAAAAACTAAATGATAAGTAAGAAAACTGTGGCAGTACTTTTGGGATTTCATTTTGAACACTTACATTTAACCAACTTTCGTTGTTGTTGCCATTGTGTGGCAATGAAGGTGTTTTTTTTTTCCTAAATTTTACGAAACTGGCGTGGTCGCATGACCAGTCAATGGCCAACTGGCATAAAGTCAGAAATAAAGTTGTACTACTTTTCTACTTTGACTGAGTTAGATTAACATTTTGTAGGTATGTGTCTAAATGTACAAACTTGGTGATAAGGTCCTACAGCTGTGTGTTCACCAACAGTTGTTTTAATTTGAAAGATAAATGTCTTAAACATCTGCTGCTAATTGGGAGCCAGTGAATACCTCCATGTTTATTGACAGAAAGTGTCTGTTTGTTTATAATGTAAGAGATTGCCTCCTAAATTTATAGGCATAGTTCTTGTTCTCAGTAGAGCACAGATCCTTGCTTATGTCTGAATTTGGTCTGGACAAAGTTATGGGGCATTGGTGGTCTGCAATGTACTCACTGGGAAAGGTCATTGTTGGGTTGTGCATGAACTTGGAATTTCATGTAATCTCAAGATCATGTATGCGTGAATTTGGAATTATACGTTACAATCAGGAGTTGAAAAAATGTTCTTCACTTGTGTGGCTCTGCTCAGAAGTTTGTTATCAGCTTTTCATTTCGAAAACTAGGTCATACAAGGCATATTTCTACCTCGCAAATGAAGAGCAATGATTTTAGGAGGAAGGAACTGAATTTTTTGCCAGCTTGCATTAAGTTACACACATACTCAATGGTTGGTGCCATGAGATGAAATGAATTTTATTTTAATTTAGGCCTAATACCCTATATTGAAAGACTTTACAGGATGTCTGTCTTAAATAATTTATTACACTTTTGTTTCAGTTTGCTGCAGATTTCGTCGAAAAAACACTATTTCGAACAATCATGTTACGCCTATTGAAGTCAGCTGTGGACAATTCGCAGGAAGATTTTAACGATATTCTCCACCAGGAGGTGCTAAATGTTGATAAACAATTGCTGACTGTACTGAAGGCAACAGCCGATGTCTCAGGTAAATTGTCAAATTCACAACTTCTTTCTGTCAGTGCAGTTACATGTTCGAGGAGCTTGATCTGGGTGCTGCTGTACTGTAGTGATTCCTTCGGACAGAATTTGGTAGGCTATTAGTGCTAAATTTATTTTATGATAAGTCTATGATGTAATAACAATTATAACTGGTATGTTATAATGAATAAAAATTATACAGGAAATCGCACGGACACTTTTTAATCATTCCACACATAAGAAGTTAATTTGGGATCTGATTTAGCTCGGCCTATTACTAAAAGATACATTTTTGCCAAGGATATAACGTTCAAGCGTGGAAGTTATCAATTTAAATTTCTGGTGTAAGTGCTTAATGTAATTATTACTTGGCAAAATAAATTTCGCCAAGTATGTTGCTCTGTCACCAAGTTTTTTTGTTGTTTGTTCGCACGATATAGGTCGCAATTTTCGTCCGATCGTCACACAATTTACACAAAAGTTGTACATCTGTGAGTACAGGAACCCTGTAGTTTTTCGCCTTAATCGGATCCAAGATCGCAGATATGGCGGCCATTTTGTTTCCAATTTCAGATTCAATTGCTCATAGAAGCTGTAATTTTTGACGTACAGGGCTGAAAATCAATAGAAATATTGAACTATCCATGTATTACAAATCCGCAAAAAATTATTTACTTCCGGTCAAAGATGGCGGAAATATCGGTCATGGCGCATGCGCACTTCAATTTTGTTCAAAAAAATGTTTTCTCCAGTAGAGGGCGCATTATTGCACCAATTTCTTCGAAAATTTACAGGTATTAGTTTTTTACAACGAGCTATTATTCTATGTTAAAAAACCATAGGTTGTTTCCAAGATGGCAGATCTGGCGCATGTTGACCCATTTTTAGTCGTGCTGGGGTGCCATTTTAAACGGGAAGAGAAAATGACGTAAATTTTTGCATGTGGATTCTCTGAGGTATACTCTTTCAAATGAACTATTACAATTTTTTTCTCAGACTTATAAAATTTTGTGTTTTTTAAATTCAAAATAAAATAACTCAAAAATGGTAAGTCTGAGAAAAAAATTCAAAAATTTTACGGAAAGTTGCGAAACCATCAATTTAGATAGAGTTTTGAACGGGCTTTCAGAATATGCTTTCCATTTTTCGCTAGGACGTCTACTTTTCGAATTATTCGTAATTTTCTGATAGCGCTGTTCCTTTGTTGAGCGGTCTTGCTTCTTTGATGTTGGTTAAACTTCTATTGAACAAGACTGTAGCCTATTTCTTACCGATTTATGACATCTGAGTTCGTCATATGAATGTTATGATGTTTTTTTTTTTTTTTTTTTTTTTTTTTTTTTTTTTT
>NMRA01000106.1:911555-927337 GCA_002633005.1 Phoronis australis | reverse complement strand
TTTCTTTTGTAGGAATCACGTCATCACTACCAGTTTTACTTCCAAACCATATGGCTTTTGTTTTATCCACATTCACTTGGAGACCGGAGACACTAGCAAACAAATGTAGTACATTCAGTGTGGTAGTCAATGACAAATTCGACCCATCCAACGTAATTGATGTGTCGTCCGCATATTGCGAAATCAAATATTCCTTATTCCCAGCAACTACACCAGCAATATTTTTATTATTCTTGATTAAGTACGCCAAAATCTCCGCGCACAATATAAAAATGTAGGGAGACAATGGGTCACCTTGTCTGCAGCCACGTGAAATATTGAACCAAGAAGATGGGTGACCATTTACGACAACACAGGACTTAATATTACTGTAAAAGACTTTCACCCACCTTCTGATCGACCAACCAAAATTAAGGAAAGATAAAGTTTTTTGAATAAAATTCCACGACAATGAATCAAATGCTTTCTCAAAATCAATCAGCAAAAGCAATCCAGGTTTGTTAGCTGCCTGGGCATAAAACATTAAATCATATAGCACTCGGATATTTTCGTTCATATTTCTTCCAGAAACGAAACCTGTCTGATCCCTACTGATTACTTTTCCCAAAACGGATTTTAACCGTTCAGCTACTGCCGAAGAAGCCAATTTATATGTCACATTGAGCAAGGATATGGGTCTCCAGTTTTTCAAATAATGTTTACTTTTATCTGCTCCCTTAGGGATGCAGGTGATCACTCCCTCTTTCTGTGTTGAGGATAACTGGCCAACAGCAAAACCTGTATTAAGTGAGCGAACAACGAAATGTCCAATGTCAGCCCAAAAAAATTTCAAAAATTCCACTGAAAAACCATCAGAGCCTGGGCTTTTGTTGTTTTTCATTTTTTTCAAGCATTGTGTGACTTCTTCATATGTAAGAAGACCTTCTAATTTTTCTTTTTCTGTCTCATTCAGCTTGGAGACACAAACATTATCAAGAAGAGTTTTTAAAGAAGTATTGTTAGTATGTCTATATTTGTATAGATTTTCATAAAAAGTTTTGGTTTCCTGAATAACCTCTTCTTCACTATTGGTTTTAGTATTGTCAGATTTCCACAAAAAAGGCATAAACTTACTTGTGTAATGCCTATTTTCCAAGTGAAGAAAATATTTGGAAGGCTTTTCACCTTCTTTATGATGTTGTTCATCCTCATCACCATTGTCATCATATTCGTCATCTTCGTCATCATCTCCGTCGTCGTCTTTTCAGTTAATTTCGCCAAGTGTCGCTCAAGACTGTAGCTTATTTCTTACTGATTTCTGACCTCTACGTTCGTCATATGAATGATGTCATAATGCTCATCATGGCCACGATCATTGCCATATTCGTCGTCATCTTTATCGTCATGTTTTCGGTTAATTTCGCCAAGTCTCGCTCCTCGGAGCGCTTTCATTTATTTTAGTTTACCGTGTAAATGCTGTTTTATTATCAAAAGGCTAAAAATATCTGTCTAAACGCAGGTATTTAGCCCTGTTCAGCAAAAAGCAAATTCACATTGACTGGATTCATCAAAAGTGTTTCTCTCTAAAGTACAAATCCCGGATTTTGATATAAGCACTATAACCAATATCATTGAATACATTTCAGATTATGTCCAATGTTGTCATATCTATTTAGAATAGAATGTTATTTGATATTATTTATTACAAAAGCACATTCTGGGAAAGTAGAAATTTCTTTCCAATTGGTGGTACCCTAAACATTTTTCCTTGTTCTTGGAGTCCTCATTTCTTCATTGAAATTGGTTGAAATGAAGACTAAATAAGAAAGCACCCAAAGCCTCCGCTTTGTTCCCTTTCTTAATCATTGACAGGTGTAAATTAGCATATACATAATTTTAATAATTTTGTATAATTTGTCGGGATTTTCCCTTGAGTACAAGTCGTCCCACTGTATATTCGCTTGCTTTGGTTCTTTTTGACTGCTAAATATTATAAAAGAGATGCAGTTTTAATAATGGTACCGTATATAACTATGGGATTATTACTATTTGCTGTAGGAACTACAGCACTTGTAGCTCTTGCAAACAAGACCACGCTGACTGTTGCTAATGTGGGTGATTCAAGGGGCGTGATGTGTGATCACAGCGATAAAGTTGTACCTCTATCTTTTGACCATAAACCATATCAAGTAAGTATTATAAATTGTTTCATATCTATGTAATTGAAAAATATAGTTCTAAGGCTAAGCAATTAAAAAATATTATTTGAAAAATCATGTAATTTCCCAGGCACCCAACTCATGCAGAGAGTGCAAGCCAATATGCTTAAGTATTGGTCAGTTGTCTTGATTAGAAATAGTCAAGTGAATGACGCTTTTGTGCTCTTACAATTCTAGAGAGTTGTATGTAGAATGTTTCCTATAGCGAATGTACAAATCCGCCATATTTGAATTTGCCGCCGCAGTTGCATTATGGGAAATGAATGCCTCTATTGCTTGACAACCGATTGTGTACAGTGTTGCTGGGTGTTGTTGTAACTAATGTTTAGCACAGAAGTGGTCAATAAAGTTATTTTAATTGAATTCTTATCAAAAAATTAATATTAAACGAATAACTAGTGCAGAAAGCATGCAACTGTATTTTATTATAGAAATGTTTTGGAAATGAATAAAGTCAACGTTGCCGCACCCTTCCTCTGTCGACTGTGACTGTGTTCAACCCGTGTCCAGTCAGCAATCTCCGTACTCAGACTCATGCTCATACTTGAGCTTTCATACTCAAAATTGTGCTCTCTGGAGTCGTACTCGAAAAAGCATAATTAATGTCACATTTCGAGTAGACTCCAAACGTACTCAAATCTGAGAATCGTACTCGAGTTGCTATGGAACTATTTATGATGAGAAATGCAAAACCACGCAAAGTCGCGCTGATTCAGTGCTCCCTATATTCACATCGACTACCCTAGCAACGATGTTATCGTCAGCTCTCGCTACAATTACAAGAGTATAACGTGGAATGCTAAGTGTTCTGTAACTGTTATTCATTTTTTCAGTTTCAACTTTATGATACAATATTCTTCATTTTTTAATACATTTGCCAATTATTAAGCTTTACTTTAAGTTGAGTTCCTTATCTCCCGGAAAATGTCTCAAGATATTTGAAACAGCTTATCAAAGAAAGTCACTTGGCAGTCGGCCAGAGTGGAACAGCCAAAATCTCAATGTCTGATTTAGTCAGGGGGCCTTCTCCCCTACACTTGACTCATTTACCCCTAAAATTGTCATGGTCACACCAACGATTGACGGCATATTGAAATTATCTTTTTTACTGCAGTGGTGGGCCGGTGACCCAGGCACGGGAGTCGGGTACCATATCACAACCCTGCAACCAACATTTTTAAGGGAGAGTTCGAATTGCATATTTTCTTGACGGGAGTCGAATTTCAAAAGTTTGTACCCTAATTGCCAGTGGTGGTGTTCTTATCTAGTAAACCGGTTGTTCACGTCAGCCCGAAACTTAAGTCGACATTTTTGGGCCACATTTGTTTGGCTACTGGTCAACCCCTGTTCTCTCTTGCATAGAACCCATTGCCGTGTAGGCCTACACTGATGTCAAAACTTTGATACTGTATCTTTGCAATTTACCGGGATGTATTAAGTTAGCTGACATTTGGAGCACGTCTACACGCATTCAGATCGAGTTCATCAGTGAATGGAACGAGACGTCTACTCATAAATCGGCAAACAAAATCTGGAATATCATTTGGGGATTGAGGAATTATTGATGACTAAACTATGATGTGAAATATGACAGTGAAGCAAATTGTTTTTTTAACTTTCCTCATCTTTAGGAAACTGACAAACGGTTGCACACGCACTTCAATCACTGCAATCCCCACCCCACAGCTGCTTTTGACCCTTGTAATAACTCGTCGACATGGGATTAGCATTCGCCAGTTTCCAGGAATCGTAGTAAGAAAGACTTTAAAAATTGGCGGCAATGAAGTGCGGTGATACGGCGGGTTAAGTTGAAGAAGATTTAAAATGAAAACTATTGTCTCAAGCACTGAAATAGGGTATGAGGACTTAAATTTTCCAGATTTGCTGTTTCTGTCAGTGGTTTTTCGATATTTTCTTCTTTAGCTCATGGAATAATTTGTCTGTGTCTCACATCCGCCATATTTATTTTCGAGTACGATTTCAAGCATGCCGCCAAACCAAACTTGAAATTTGGAGCATATACTCGGAATTTTTACTCAAAATCGTACTCGAAATATTGATACACTTCACTTCGAGTATACTCGAAATTTGAGTACAGTGCTCGAAATTTCGAGTATAGATTTTTAAAGTATGACATTGAATACACCAAAGCTGAGTCTGTACTCGAGTTGAGTATGAAGTGTGAGTAATTCGAGTCTGAGTACGGAGATTGGAAACCGGGCCCGGGTGACATTATGCTCATAATCAGCTGCAATAATCTCTTCCGTATAGAAACTCTCACGCTGTTTCTAGGCGTACATACTGTCTCAGAATGCAATAGAGAGGAACTGGTGTGGGGCGTGCGCATTGAGATTTGCACATTCGCTATTGGCTCAACATAAGTATACTTGGAGAATTGGTTTCGACATTAAGTCAGTACAGTGTTTGACCAGTATTTACTTAATATTGAGATGTGCGTGTGTAGTTTACTCTTGCTGTCAGCTCAGTTTGTTGCAAATTGTTCAAACGAAAAGAGGGTATTTTCTTCCAAAAGGTACACGTACAGGTCTGTAAAACATCTATTATTGCAGTGCCAGTGTGGCCAGAAATTAATGTGATGGAATCTCAACTCAATAAAAGATCAAGGCTCAGTCCTTGGCTGCTGTAGTTATGTGGTTGTGTCTGTGAATAAGGCGCTTAAACTGCAGTGCTACAGTGGGACTCAGTTGTAAAAATATGTTTAAACCATTTCTAGGAATTGATTTGCAATGAATATCCAGAAAGAGTTGAATAAGTAATCCGTTCACCCTACAGAAACAAATCCCCCAGTGAGCCTAATGACTCGTAAAGGATTTTCTTTTTAACTAAGTTTGCATTGTGTAGTAATTTATGGGTAAGACCACTGCTTTTGACTGCTAAGTAAGAATAGTACTAATCACTATTTGCTGTGTTTGCATGCTTTTGATCCTATTCCAAGTTCATGAAAATAGTCTCATTTGTAAACCCAGTTTTGTCGTCCCATATGTTGTTTTGTAAAGGATTAACAAAACATCACTGTAAAATCTATGTGCAGTTATTTTGCTCACATAAAATCTACTCATCTAAAGTACTGCGGTGTACACCGCACTTAAAAATTAAAATGCCTTGACATTTTAGTGCTCACAGCTACTCTTACAATGCATCTGTTCATCTCATTATTTTCAGTAATGTATTTGGTTTTGATGAAATGCTTGGAATTGCAGACGGTGTACCTAGAGTTATATTTCTTTTGAAGAGTTGGTTTTTGCTGGGTCAGAAAGAAATGAGTGATAGTAATGAGATTGAAAACTTTCCAGGTTAAAGAGAGAAAAAGAATCGAGGCCGCTGGCGGTTTCGTAAGTTTTGTTGGTGTTTGGCGAGTGGCAGGAGTGCTTGCCACGTCGCGAGCGCTAGGAGACTTTCCTTTAAAGGAGCAGAACTTTCTCACAGCAGAACCTGAGATCCTCACATTCGACCTCAAGGAGCACAAGCCTAAATTCATCCTTCTAGCCACGGATGGTTTATGGGATTTTTTCACTAATGAACAAGCGGTGGACTTCATCAAACAGAGGCTGCATGAGCCGGACTTTGGTGCCAAAAGTATTGTTTTACAAGCATATAGAAGTGGATCTGCAGACAACATCACGGTTATGATTGTCAAGCTTTAATTGATAACGACGTATAGCTTGTTGTCCATGCACACACAATGTCTACTAGCTCAATGGTTGTATGGAGTCTCAACCAGAAGGTTGTGGGTTGCTGTAGTTATGTCCTTGAGCAAGGCATTTAACATGTGTTGCTCTGGTTGACTGGACTACATAAATGAATACCACTAACAGTCATGTCTAGTAACTTATCTGTGGAGGACTTGTGTCCTGTCAAGGTGGAATTGAAGACTGTCATCTGCTCATGGTACTTACTCTGCAGTAAGGATATGGCCAAAATGAGATTGATGGCTCTTGAAAGATTTATTTTCCTTGTGCAAGCTGGTGCATGCAACTATTATTATCTATTACCTTGCACATTTATGTTTCATTTGGATGCACTTGATTCACTCCGCGGGGTCATTCAAATCAATGGAGTGAGACATCTGGTTGGTTTGGTAGTTGTCAATAAGAACCAATCAATTGTCTTAGCCAGTTCACCTAAAAAGTGAATCAAATTCAGTCTATGGCAAGTGTTTTTTAGTTTTGTTTTGGGTCAGTCAGAGAAAGCAAAGTTTTAAATCAGGATAAGGTATCACTTAAAATTTTCTTCAATTGTATTATTAGGCGGGTTTGTTGCCAAAAATTGTCAGTTTTCTATTAGTATTTGCTACTTTGTTTGGCTGGATTACCTATAGTATATGTTTTGGATTGTTTTTGCTTTTCATTAGCATTGTAAAGGATAAACAAAACACAAATTTGTAACATTTTGAAAATGTGCAAAAGTGCACCATGAAGTGGTTACCTGTGCTGGACTCGCACATTGTGTTGATTTAGTGTTGGGCAAAAAAAAAATAAAGCACTCAACGAGTGGAGATTTTTCTTTATTGTCGCAAAGTATTCTTTAAATTAAAATTCAATTTTTGCTATTCTATTCTTTATGGAACAAAATGTGATTAATCTGCTTTTGTCGTGAGTACAGTCTGTGGAGTTACCTCTTAGTTAGTTTTTACTAAGTTACAATATTAACTAGTTGCACAAATAACTTAATTTGTTGTTGTTTTTACTAGTGGGCTTGAGATTCGCTGATCCATGTTCTTAGACTATCAATTATTCGTGGATTTTGTTCTGAAAACTTGGTGATGCGTAATGAGTAGTGGTAATGTTGGAAAAGTGTCTTCACTGTAAAATAGGCTTTTTGGGTGTTGGTAAATATGAGAAATTTATTATATATGTTGCGAACAATCATCAAATAATCGTTTTTCTCTACCACTGAATGTATTACAATTTTCCTTTACACAATGTCTATGTATACATTTTCTAGAAAATTGCGATTTTGATGCATTTACTCAGGAAATTACCCACTGCAGCAAGATCAAGGGCCAATTTCCTGAAACATTTCGGTCTTAACTGTGACTGAAATTGGGTTATCTTCTCTAATCTGTCTTTGTATAGTTCATGGGCGGCGCAGCACTGAAAAAAGTGGGGGGGGGCTAAAGCCCCCTCGGGCCTCCTGTGATGCACCACCTATAGACCACATGCGGCGTAACACTGAATAAGTGGGGGGCTATTAAGCCCCCAGCCCCCTATGGTGCGCCGCCCATGTAGTTTCACAAAATTTCTCAAGACCAAAATCGGTCTAAGCTAAGACTAAAGTTATTCTGCTGTAGAGTAGGGTTTTTTGAATTTTTGATCTTATATGACTAAGTGACTGCCATTACACTAACTGTAAACACTTAGTTGATATTTTCCACTTATGTTTTACAATCTAATGGCCCCAAATGGTGTCTAATTGAAGATCGTCTGCTGCTGATTCGGGAATTGCCAAAGCACCATAGAGACAATATAGTGGTACTTACCTAAAGTTCTGAAGTGTGAATTTTCAGCAATACTTGTCTAGTACCTTCTAATTTTAGTAAACATGTGTGCCATTACAAAAAAACTTACAGGTAGCTCCTGAATGTTGCAAATAAATGGCTATTTAGAGTTTAAACCACAAATATTCCAAAACTGAATTTTACTCACCGCTTGTTCAATTTTGTGAATCCACAACTGGTGACTAAAGCATTCTTAATATGGTCAACAGTGGCGAATATTGACTGTGTCGGTCTAAAGTTATTTTGTATGTATTTGGAGAGACTCCTTGGAACTGGTGCATCGTTTTTTATGCATATTTTGATGTAATTAATATTTGTAACAAACTAAAGTGACTATGTACAGATATTTTGTTGATGTCTAACATGTTAAAATGCTAGTCTTAACTGCATACATTAATTCAGTCTTTACTGAACAAGCAGTGGGTATTTAATAGTTTTGTTAATATTCTAAAACTAAAGAATATTCGTCTTACTTGTGACTGCAGAAATCCTTTTGCCTGTACACAGGTACGGTGCTGTGAAATGGCCACAAAGTTATTGCTGGTGTGATGTGCTGTGTGAACTGGCGTGCATTTGATGTAGAGAACATTATTTTGCTTTAACAGTAGTTTCTATACTTTGTATATCATTTTATGTCAACTCTGCTCAAACACTTGGATTCCATCAACCGTAATTTGAATATTATTAATAAAGTATACATTGTAGTTTGTATGCAATTTTTGTATTTTAGGCCATCCTTGAAATATTTCTCCATCATGGGTACCGTTCCCTATCTACTGTCAAGTAGGTTACAGCCACCTTCTGTCACATTAGAAACCAACTTACTGTCATAAAATTGATCTAAAATTGTTCCTTTAGTCAAAATGGTTACAGTGTCTGAACTTGGAAAGATGTTTGTTATTGTATGAGACAATGTTGTACAAGTTGACACATGACTGTGTCTCGTTTTATTCATCGCCAAAAACCGTGGCACATCTGAGTAATGATTAAGTCAAGATCAATTTTATTGGGGCAAGAGGTTCAAATTAAAAGTTATATTCTTCGTCTCAAAATTGTGTTTTTCACTGCAAAGTTGGTGTATTCTCATTTAGAAAATGGCAATTTTGATTTGACCTCGCCTCATAGCTACATCAGACTTTTTCAGAAAACAACTACTTTTAGGGTCTCAAGTAAAATTAACTTTGGAGCAGATCTGTTTCAGTAGTGTTGAACACCCTAAAACTTTTATAACAAGTCATTTGACGGCAAACATGACCAAGTTATTGTTCCCAGGACGGCACTAATTAAGTTGAGATGAAACCACAGATTTCTAACTTGAATAACTTGAGTTGGCGACTGAATCATATTCAAGTAATTAATGAACTTCATTTGGCATGTGATTTCAGCATGAGTAATAAAGAATGCTAACTGGCTGTATTAAAGAAACAAAATCAAAAGTTACACCCCGAAACACGAATCAAACAATGGTTTCCAAAGATTGCACTTCACGGGGCTTTTACAATCATTACATTTCTCTAATAGTGGAAAATATATGTTTGTCATTTCAAACAAATTGTCCCCTATTTTTATTAGCAAGTTTTTTAGTTAAGTGGCATACTGCCACTGCTACAGTAAAATTCGCACCAGTCATTTTTTCTCCAGTCGCAAGTTTTATGGCACCACTGTTCTAGTTTGTGCATTCCACTTGGATAAACTCTAGCTCTATTAGGACCCGCCTTATGTGAATTTTACTTCATTTTCACTTTCTTCAGTTGATCAACACATTTCATGGCTCTGATTAAAATTAAAAACTTCAATCGCATACAAAAATATCCTAGATGAAATCTGAGAAAACCTCAACATCACATTCAATTAAAGTTTATAATGACACAATAATAACACAAACAATTGAAATTAGTGCAAAAGAAAACAATTCAATTCATACACAACTAATGTCTTGGAAAAAACAAATAATTCACTTCAGGAATAACAATAACCGTAAACATAATCATAAAAATGTTCAAGTATAGAACAACAAATCTCGCATCACAAAGTCCAACTGCACTGATTTCAATGAAATTTCATTTCATAGGATTCAGATTAACCAACGCATCTCAATAAGGTGTCAAGATTTATAAGTATCTCATTTAATTTAATTTAATTAGTGCAAGTTTCAATAGAGAATTTTTCCACGAAGTCCAACTATTCCTCGCCACTATAGAACTTCATACACCAACCTAGCACGACTTGCAGCTGTTGAATGCCCACCATCAACCATTAGACACTAACTCATGATTTTGACTATGTTGCAGTCACACAAGAGGTCTCCACTTGTTCCTTACTCATATTATATTAAGTGGTTTCTGCACTATGGAGGAGCCGACATATCATTATTATTTGAGGCTTTGCTCGGTGCATAAAAGAGCCCTCCTGGTGAAGCCAATTTATTGAATCTGGTCTTGAGGAATGACGTCAGTTTTTGACACGCCCACAAATTCTAATCTGAGTGAGAAACCATCACAATGGTAAGTGACCTAAATTTAGTTTTTTTTGATAGAAGGAAAGTTTACATCAGCTTAAAGAGAATGCGCAGACGATAAGAGCACCACCTTAGGTCAACAAAATTTTGTAAAACGAGAAAAGCATTTATCAATATGTAGTGCAGACAGTAAAATTTACGAAATGGGAATAAAAGGTATTGATTTCTTTGTTTAGAAACTATCATTTCAAGCCAAAAACGGACAACTCTCAGTCGGGCAATATTAGTTGGCTCATAAAATCAAAAAAAAATTAATGTCCCATGAATCACTGGTCATTTAAACATCGGAAACAGAAAGCTTTAGTACACCTATCTGGACCAAGACATGAATTATTTTGATTCTTGACTTCAACATCATTGTCTTCACTGAATGGGTATGGATTGAATCGTTTTGTTGAATTTTTCTGAACATTTTGTCTATAGATTGGCACTCGCCCGACACCAACTGGCCTCTCTGCACTACACTGCATTCTAAGTGGCCAATTGTTTACAGATCTAAGCGTCAATGTGTTTTTTGTGTTCCTGTAACCGGAAACAATGCCGATCGGTTTTGAATGTTCCCTTTGGGCAGCACTTGGAATGTGAAATACCTTCACTGAGTTATGCAGATTTGAAGACGTAATACTGTGCGATTCAATAGATGAAATTGAGCTGATCTCCAAAGTAGGGTGGTCTTTCTTCGAGGGTGTGCTACTCAAGGCCACAGATGGCGCTTCCAGTAATCTTCTTCGAGCAGAATACTGGAAACTTTTGCTCACTCCATCATCACAATTTGAGGCTTCAGCAATGTCCAAACCTTGGCTCTGAAATACATTCTCTTGGTGTTTTTTGGAACTTCCATTTAAAACATGACCATTTTTATGTGATGGTGAAGCAACTTTCAAGGAATTCTTGGGAGAAAGAGCGTTTAAATTCAATGGAGAAGCTATCTTCCTGGAACTTTTTGGAGAAAAAAGTTTTAATTTGTCCATGAGCTGCGAAGGAGACAGCAGTCTGCCAGGTGTCATGGGAGGTCGTTCAATTTTATTTGTATCCCTCTTATTGTGCTTTGGTGTTAACGGCAAATTATTGAAAAACATGTAAAAAACAGACAGAGGATCGAGGCTCATTTCCAGGTTGATATTCACACCAAAGTCAGCAGGTGGCACAGAGTTTTCTATGGTTGTGACTTCACTATGGGACTTTTCTGACTTCTCTAAATGCTGTTCATGTTTCACATTAGATGACATTTCTAAGTCTGACGTAGGAGCTTTTTTGTCACCACCACTGACTGTTGACTGACTTGACATGTGTTTGTGACTGCTGGGGCGTTTGATATCAGTTGTGGCTTGATGTGTCGGTCTTACAACAGAGTAATCATCGTCACTGTCGGACAGCAGTTCACAACCAGAAGATACTTCGCCGCTTCTACAAAACAGGTACAATAACTTCAGTTCAATTTCATGCGAAAACAAATGCCAAAATTGTCATTTTCATATTTCCAAAGGCTGCTTACATTGTTAAAACATTCATAACTCAAAATTTATGACATCTGTTCAGTACAAAATGTACATTTAGAGGCTAATGGTTGTTCTGCAATGACTGAACGATGACCACATAATGGCTAACTAACTTACTTATCTTCCATCGCCGAATCACACTCATATAATGATGACACATCCGAGATATCTCCATCACTCCCCAGATCATCCCCATCCAGCTCACTTAGACTTGACCTAAGATCACTTTCACTCTCCTCACCACCCCTGTCTATTTCACTTGGACTGGACCTAGCATCATCATCACTCTCCTCACCACCCCTGTCTAGCTCACTTGGACTGGATCTAGCATCGCCATCGCTCTCCTCACCACTGATGTCTAGTTCACTTGAACTGGACCTAGCATCATCGTCAGCATCACTATTGTCGGTGATAGTGTCTAATAATAAACAAACATACCATTGACATTGGCAAGTTTAAAGTCCTGTTTGCACACAGTCTGCCCCAAAACATTTTCCACTAGTGCGACTTACCCCGCTTCAGAGTGGAGTGTCCACACAAAACATATCCGGTAGCTAGGGTAAGGCGGAAGTTGTCACTCTGTCATTGGCAATGAACACTTAATGCCAGCACAGAGCGCAAACGAAAACCCGTCTGTATGTAACCCCAGCTGATAATTACTTCCGCTCTACCCCACCTTTGTGATCAAACAGCAACAACAAGTAGTGCAAGGTACCCTAGAAAACGTTACCCCACCTCAATAATGTGTGAAGTTGTCACAAGAGGGGTAAAGCGCACTATTTTAAATACTGTCCAGACAGCACTTCAACCGAGTGACAACTCGCTGCAGGTGTAACTTGTTCTAGGGTAAGTCTGTGTGAGTACGCCATTTTTGGTGTCGTCTTCTTGGGCATTGTTAGTAATCAAATACAGATAATTAAGACAATAACAACATTGTGCAGCATTCAAACAGGAGAGGAGCAAAGCATTACCATGACGGCATGTTGGTTATTAGTTGTTTTGTAAACAATAGCCACAAGGGGGTGCTGCAATCCTCAGGATAAGAAAAACAAAGTTTCATCTAAATTTGTCAAGCCAGTTTAAATCCATCAAATAATATATCAAGTGACCCAGGCATCCATTCAATTTGTTAGTCTAGTTGACTTCAGTTTTTGTCCCTTTATGATGAGGAAACACTAGGATAGTCTTCCTATAAGAGTTATAGAAAATCCTGTGGAATCACCCGGTAAGTATTAAGCTTGAGTAGATAGTTACATGAAATAACAATTTCTAATACTATTTTCAAAAATTAATGATTAAACAAATTAATTCAAACCTGAGCGTACAATCCACCACACTCGTCCAAGTAAATACCTATGTTTATCTTACGTCCACCCATGAAAATACCAAATTTTCACTCTTAAACACCCACTCTCACTCCAACTTAACACAACGGGGACTCCCTTTAAAGCATCCATACCTTTGTGAATACTCTTCCCACTTGTATTTTAGCTCCAAAAACGTAGACCTCTCCTACATTTGATAGACAGTCAGTTCAGCAGCACCAAAACTTATTTGGAAGGCAAATACTCAAAACTCTTCTATTTTCACTCGATTTTTGCACACAAGTCTAACATAAAGGTAGTGGTGGGGTGTTCATTCAAATTGACAATCTGTCCAACTTCTCAAAAAGTCTCTAATTAAATACCCATGCTCACCCCCTAATTATTGATTTGTTCAATTTTTAAAAATCACCCATGTAAGTACCTGTAGTACAAATGTCTTCAGAGGTATCTGGCTCGTCCGAGTCCAAAGACACAACATCAAGTAGAAGATGACTAAGATCTGCAAAAGCAGTTACAACAGTTGCATTTACAAAGCTCCAATCATCATTTGAAAAGGTGTCCATGCCAACCTCAGTCTCTAGATACGCCAAAGCAAAACAATTCTCATTATCATATGTAGATTCGTGTTCAGTACTAAGTTCAAAATCAGCGCCTATGTAAACAAAGACATTGAATTAATCGACGTTTCGGTTTATTGTCACTAAACCGTTCCCAAGACAAATGTTCTCAATATTCCACTCAGGTAACACAGGTGGAGAACAGTCTGCACAGGTACACGTCGATTCATAAAATGTCTTTTGTTTACATATGCGCCGATTTTGAAGTCTGTACTAGTACTGATACTTTGGCCAAAATCATTAATGTGATCAATGTTCAGAACACTATGACATTTTCAACACTTTCCACTAAATCCTTCCCTCATGACCGACAATAGCGGGAACAGAGGTGGAGTGTTAGTAAGGCCGCTAAGTCATTGTGGAATTACAACGTTACCACCAAAATGGATATTACCAGTTATTTTTGCATTTAACAGAATTAGTTGTCATGACAGAGAAACAGTTTACTTTGTTTGATGACTGTTGTGCTGTATAAAAGCATGACAATTTTGAGACATCAAGTTCAGAAAACAGATAAAGTTTGAGTCTATCAGGTCTTTCTGACCGCCTCAAGAGGACATTTTGAACAGTTTGACATTTCTATCATCCACAAACCGTTTAATTCTCTCCGCAGCTAACTGGTTAATGTCAAGGACAAGACCCCCAAGGGTAATAAATCATGTGTTGTCTATGGTGTTCAGTGTAAGGATCCCCAGCGCTGACAGTTAGGTGAAACGAAACAGTCCATTAAAATGCAGATGTCACAACATCGTTGTCCTAGTTAAAGGGACAGAATCGATTTGTCACATGTATGGGATGGTGTTCTGGCGTCAATGCCACGCCATCTGGTCAAAACACCACCAATTAGCCAGAATAACACTAACGTCACAAGCCAAGCTGAAGTCCGTGAAATGCGGACGCAACGTCACTAATTTTTGTAAGTTTTTTTCTAGTATTAGACTCAAACTTTATCTGTTGTGCTGCATGTTTGATGACTGTTGTGCTGTATGTTTGATGACTGTTGAGCCTGTAAGTTTGACGACTCTTGTGTTGTATGTTTGACTGTTGTGTTGTATGTTTGACTGCTGTGCTATAAGTTTGATGACTGTTGTGCTGTATGTTTGATGACTGTTGTGCTGTATGTTTGATGACTGTTGTGCTGTATGTTTACTATATTTGGACTGGTTACTTGAGCATAAGTTCAAGTTATGTACCATAGCTACCATGTGACAACATTTTAAATAAGAAATTTTGGGCATTTGCAACGGTGTTCAAACCCCCTGAAAAACAAATAAGGGCAATTTCAGCAAATATTTTTATTCAAAATCATTGAGACTTGAACTGCAGTTGTTTCATGAAAACAAAATGTGAATAGAGTCTGTCTAACCTTTGTAAACATTAAAAGTGCATGAACATGATATCAGCATCAAGCATATTGACAAAAACAAATTTCCCAAAATTTTTTTTAAGTAAATGTTTAATGATGACTGAGCAAAAAAGTTTTAATTAAGTGCAGTGCCATTAAACAACCTAGTTGTGTCTGAATTTCCCTCCATAATTCCAATATGAAGGCCATGGACATTCCTCAGAACTCATAGAGAAAGTCAGCTGTATTGATACTATGTAGTTCAAGGTCGAATAACTATACAGTGCTGAAGCGACCTTGGGCACATCATTTTATGCATAAATTTGAACTGTAAACTCATGACTCTACCTCTCCTTCTCTCCACGGCAAGTCGACTGTGACCAAAACTTTGAGTCTTGATCTTTTTCAAATGGCCTAAATAATAATAATAATAATAATAATAATAATAATAATATAATAATAATAATAATAATAACAACAACAGTGATAATAATCAATGTAATTGAGCTAATAATAAAAATTAATTTAGTAAAAACAAAATATTAATTAGGGCTGTTCCAGCAAAATCTGTATGGGAGGGGGGGGAAGGCACTTTTATTTCGTACCCACCGCCCATATTTTTCATTTATTTCTCCAACCAATGACCCATAATTTTTTAATTATTTTTAATAGGTTAAAATATAAAATCCAACACTTGCAAACAAATTGCCTCCAGGAGGACCTGTTAAGAACTTAGATGATTGACAGACAAGAACTAGTTGT
>NMRA01000106.1:894158-911126 GCA_002633005.1 Phoronis australis | reverse complement strand
CTGTTGTGCTGTATGTTTGATGACTGTTGTGCTGTATGTTTGATGACTGTTGTGCTGTATGTTTGATGACTGTTGTGCTGTATGTTTACTATATTTGGACTGGTTACTTGAGCATTTGTTTAAGTTCAAGTTATGTACCATAGCTACCATGCGACAACATTTTAAATAAGAAATTTTGGGCATTTGCAACAGTGTTCAAACCCCCTGAAAAACAAATAAGGGCAATATTTTTATTCAAAATCGTTGAGACTTTAACTGCAGTTGTTTCATGAAAACAAAATGTGAATAGAGTCTGTCTAACCTTTGTAAACATTAAAAGTGCATGAACATGATATCAGCATCAAGCATATTGACAAAAACAAATTTCCAAAATTTTTTTTAAGTAAATGTTTAATGATGACCGAGCAACAAAGTTTTAATTAAGTGCAGTGCCATTAAACAACCTAGTTGTGTCTGAATTTCTCTCCATAATTCCAATATGAAGGACATGGACATTCCTCAGAACTCATAGAGAAATTCAGCTGTATTGATACCACGTAGTTCGAGGTCGTATAACTATGCAGTGCTGTAGTGACCTTGGACACATCATTTTATACATAAAATTTTAACTGTAAACTCATGACTCTACCTCTCCTTCTCTCCACGGCAAGTCGACTGTGACCAAAACTTTGAGTCTTGATCTTTTTCAAATGGCCTAAATAATAATAATAATAATAATAATAATAATATAATAATAATATAATAATAATAATAATAACAACAACAGTGATAATAATCAATGTAATTGAGGTAATAATAAAAATTAATTTAATAAAAACAAAATATTAATTAGTGTATTGAGACGAAAAATTCTAGCATTTACTTAACTGTCCAGTACAATGAAAAAAAAAATGTCTGCATTGAAATGCTGCTCAGAGTTTTCCAATAATAGAACTGTTGGTACCATGAGTACTTTTAGCAAATGACCACACAACAGCTGACTATGATTAGCACATGCCAGAAGTAAAACTTGCTAATTTTGCCAGGTGTCGCTAGTGAATAATGACATCACGACTTATGCGTAAGATCACACATTTCGTCCCTTGAAAATATACAGAGTTGGCGGTCCATGTACAATAGCCTATGGTGCCATAGTATCAACGTCTATCAGGAATTGTGTTGTTCTATTGGAATCATTGTTGTTCAGGGGAATGAGCAGATGAGCAGATGCCATTTACAAATGATGATTTTAGAACAGTTCAATGAGACATACCTCGATCTTTAACGATAGAAAAATCACTTAAGTTGATTTCGTCGCTGTCAGGAAATTCACGATCATACTGTAATAAAGAGCATATTGAATCATCACAAACAATCAATTTCCATTATCTGCCTTGCAGCTTTTTAATCCTTAAAGTACTACAAAACCAGCATTTAACAGGACCACATTAACAAAAGAAATCAATGCCAAATTTATTGTAAATTAGGGGTGGTGCTGGAGGTTGGACAGATTGGGGTATTGACTATTGGTACTGATTGGGGCAACCGGGGGTGGGGATGGGCTATTTCAGAACACATGCCCACGAGTTTATCTGTTCCTCGTATCTGCCACTGGTACCAACACTAACTCAAATAAAAGACATGTATGTTTCTTATATGGTAACCAGTCGATGTGAAATTCGTCTGCCTGTGTTACGTTTCAACTTCCAGACCGGCAGAAAGCAGCGCCAAGACAGAGCCAGAGGTAGCCTTGGTATTACTAAATATACAACTTTGAACCGATGTGGGTAAAAAAGTGGCAAGATAAAATCTGACGCAAAATTAGTGATCATTAAAAACAACAGTCTTCTTTTAGTAAGCTAAATTATTTAACACATCGACAACCTCCTAAGGTGTTCCTCTATGCGCAAAAGGTATTTATAACAACGTGACTTTGATGGTTTAGTCGGTGCGAGGCATAATTCGCCGAAAAGCTTCCGGCGTACAGAGCGCCTATAGGGTCTGCATCGCCTCTGGTTCGGGCCAACAGAGGCGATGGTCATTGCCTAAGTAAGAAACAACATGACCGCCGGTCCTCTAAATCGGACTGACTCACCCAAAACAGGACCTCCGGGGATCAAATGGGACCGTCACACCAGAAAATGGGACTGACGCATATAAAAACATGACCGCCCCACCAGAAAACAGGACCGCCGGGGACTGAACATGACCGCCGGACAAAATGTAGTTATCAAGGCCTTTGTACGATACTGCGGGTTATGACGTAACCGGTCAGCTAGCTGTGAAAAGACTCGCAAAAATAAAACTTGGTAGCACTGCGTTATTGAGCTCCGTTACATCCCCGAAATTTCCCACAGCCCGGGTATAGTTCTGCTCGTCACCTCGGTCACGTGAAACATGTAGCTAGCGAGTGGAGCAGGCGCATGCAAAATCTAGGAGTCAATCAACACTCACCTTGCAGGCTGCAGCCGCTTGAGTGAAAAACAATCTAATGAATATCATTTGTTTGCCTATAGTAACAAAAGTTTGTCGCGCTCGTGACATGAGCACGCGCCTGTGAGCCACAGGCCCACAGAGGTAGAGTGAGACTGGTCACTGAACATTCACCGTTTCCACTGTTGATACATTATAAAATTAGAATTAGGCATTGACTAGAGCATTTCAAACGATTTAATCTTGTATACCTTTTCAAAAATCGACGCAAAATTTGTTCTAGATCTCACAGCATTGTCCACTCTTGCATTGCGAATAATGGATTCGAAATCAATGGCAGTCGCCATGTCTTGTCTTGCGATACTTGACGCGCTTCGCCAACCGACTAGAGCGACGTCTTTCGTGAAAATGAATCGACTGACGTAAGTTTATCATAAGTGGACATTAAAGTTGACCTAGTTTTGCTGAGAGAGGACCTTTTTCACTGGAGCAAGCCAGTTTGTTCTGGTCTGGCAGTGATTGAGATCGAAAATGTTTGTCGGAAGATTGACAGGTAAGTTAAACTGAAATTAGAGATTTCTTTTTTGAGGCAAATGTCAGCAGATTTCTCGAACAACATTCTGGTTAATGTCAGTAACACGAGCCAAGTGTGGTCACTGTAGCCAACTGACATGATTACGTAAAGACTTCAGCAGTGTTCACTCTCGTCAGTGGTTAAGTGGGTAAACAGTCAGTGGTGTGGTACTTGCCGATGTCCCCTGCCTATTAAGGCTACTGCAGAAGATCGTTTTATTTGTACGTAACTCAAGTAGTTTGTTTCTTTGCATCATTGGATATAGGTAGCGCTGGTTTACATACCCGGTATACTCGGTATAGCGGTATGATACCGGGGTATATTTATCTTCTAGTCTGGGTCAATGGTAAGGGTGTAAGGGGTCCCAGAGTTCCCCTACCCCTGGCCTGACTGACCTGACTGTAGTGCAGTGTAGAGGAAATTCTTAGGTATATAATATAGTAAAGAATATGCTTGTGTGTCATCAGAGCCCTCCAATAGGATAAAGCCTGAAGACAAATACACGGGTTGGTTTTGTAAAACGGGTCCCCTGTGTGTGCTGCCTCCTCTTGGCTAGACAGTACTACTGTCTGAACCAGTCCAGCGCAGCGGCACTAGTCGGATATAATGGACCCTGACTTAGAGAACCAGGCAATCACTAAATAATGGCCGTTATTTAGTGGATAAAACTGGTTATCTAAATCAGGTCCATCATATCCGACTCGTGCCCTGCGCTGCTAGCACAGATGGTAGTCACTCAATAGGGCTGCCGTATGATGGAAACTTTTGGCAAATTATGTCTCACATTGACTAAACTGTCAAAGTCATATATTGCTGTCGCTATACCTTTTGAAAATAGAGGGCGCTGTTGGTGTTGTTAACTTTTCCTAGCTAGAGTGAAATGGAAGACTTAAAGCCATTACAGTCATTGCTTGAGGTCAAATGGAAAAGACAGTTATTCTTGAGTTCCAAATAGCCGTATCTTTACGATTATTTTTTCAGACTCGTTTTCCGGTCTATACGACACTTATTTGGGTCTCCACGTTTATTAATTTTCAAATCTTTTTCCACTCTCCACAATTATTTGATTCAGCAAGTTCACAATTTTTGTTTCATTCATTACAAATTTGTTACACAAAAACTTTGCTTCTGACACCGGGTATCGTACCGTGGTCGTAAGACCAAGTTAATTTGCTCTAAACCTCTAGACCACGAGACACTCAGTTCGGTTTTTGTAATTTATAAGAGCTATATACAACTCCACGTTACACACGGAAGTCACATGTCATACACATTAAAAGATTTTATTTGCTAAAATATACAACTGTACGTTTCAAAGCGCAAAATACTTGGACTCCCAAGCAAGGGGTTACGCAGCAGCCGTCTGTTTGACGGCCAGAATGTTATTTTGGAATTAATTGAAGGTCAGGNCTTATTTGGGTCTCTACGTTTATGAATTTTCTAACCTTTTTCCGCTCTCCACGATTATTTGATTCAGCAAGTTCACAATTTTTGTTTCATTCATTACAAATTTGTTACACAAAAACTTTGCTTCTGACACCGGGTATTGTACCTTGGTCATAAAACGAATTAACTTCACTCTAAACCTCTAGACCACAAGACACTCTGTTCAGTGTTTGTAATTTAGAAGAGCTTTATACGACTCCGCGTTACACACGGAAGTCACATGTCATACACATTAAAAGATTTTATACGTTAAAATATACAACTGTACGTTGCAAAGCGTAAAATAATCAGACTCCCAAGCAAGGGTTTACGCAGTGGCTGTCTGTTGGACGGCCAAGATGTTATTTTGGACGGGTTCCGATGGGATTGGTCAGAATTAAAAAAGTGTTGGTAAAATTTAAAAAAGCTTGAAATGATGACCGCTTTCTCAATATTTACGAATTAACTTCACTCTAAACCTCTAGACCACAAGACACTCTGTTCAGTGTTTGTAATTTAGAAGAGCTATATACAACTCCGCGTTACACACGGAAGTCACATGTCATACACATTAAAAGATTTTATTTGCTAAAATATACAACTGTACGTTTCAAAGCGCAAAATACTCGGACTCCCAAGCAAGGGGTTACGCAGCAGCCGTCTGTTTGACGGCCAGAATGTTATTTTGGAATTAATTGAAGGTCAGGACTGAAACATTGCCAGTATTCACAGAACCTCTTATCTGTGAGACAACTACCTGAGAATTGTTTAGTGTCAAGTGGCTAAAGTTTATGCAGGAATTCTAATCATGTTGAAAAGATCTAGTTTGAGTGGCTGATAACTTGTAAACCCACTCTGACAGCCATTTTTAGCTCCACGGTATTTTTCGTCAGACATGTTAATATTTGCTTAAATTACTATATGCAAGGTCATCGAAATTAATTTTATATAACAAAATGTCAAAGTTTACCAGCGAATGAAGTTGCTTTAAAATTTATAAAACATTAATTTTTGGGTCACTTATGATATAGATCAACTTATTATCATTGCCTTAATAGATTATATTTGCTGGACTCTCAAACTGCATACTTTATGAGTAGCACATAACTAGGGACCTGTCTTTGAATGAAGACCTGTGGTCTCACTATTAGTATATGGTAATTCCTCACTTATTTATTATTAATGACTTGTGAAATTCAATTTTGTCAAAATTTTTCCTCAAAAGAAAAGACTAAGAACATTTTGTATAATTACCAGCATAATTTGTGTTGTGTGCTGTGTGCCATGTGCTGTGTGTTGCGTGCTGTGTGCTATGTGCTGTGTAGATGCCCCAAAACGACATTTGGCAAAGTTTTCATTATTTTCACAATGATAATCAGTCTTTGAAAAATGAAAATTTTGGGAATTTTTTGTTTGAAATAATTAGAGAATGTCCATATTTTACATTCAGTGCAACAGCTCTTGTGTACATTCAGTCAATGACACACCAAATGTTGAATCTGAACAATGTTTTGTTCCTAGTGCTAGGGATTACTAACTTGCAATGTCCAAAAGGACTGATAACTTGACTATGGCAAGAGGACTCCATGACTTGATGGTCGTTTTTGAGCCAATTGAACAACCAATGTAGATTGTAAGTAAGTTAGGCAAAGATGTGCTAATCCTTTAACCGATGTCCAGTTTTAGTTGAAACCTGTTTTGGTGATGTTACTTGTATGGTTAAATTTCAGGTGCAAAGTCTGTGTGGAGATGTTGTCGTCAACTGTCAACACAACCCAAGATAACAACACACTACTCAATAGTCAGCAGGGACACTGATCCAAGATGGAAAGGTAAAATTTTCCTTGTCAATTTTAGTTTTTATATTGGCGATACATTCGTAACCGGGCTTAAGAATTATAGCTGTCTTAAATTACAAGTGGAACTTGGACACAACAACAATCTTCAGTTTCTGTAGATATGTGTTTACTTAATGAATATCTTCATTTTCTGTTTAAATGCAGGCTCACATAGCCTCGTGTGAAAGATTCATTTCACTGGGTCTGTTTATCGGTGAATTG
This sequence comes from Phoronis australis, assembly GCA_002633005.1. Lineage (NCBI taxonomy): Eukaryota > Metazoa > Phoronida > Phoronidae > Phoronis > Phoronis australis. The sequence continues at coordinate 904,655 of NMRA01000106.1, read as the reverse complement.
TTGCATTTAACTATTGTAGTCACATTGCAACCCACTCGCCCTACCCTCACTATTAATGAATCGCTCCATTTTGTTTAGACGTAGACATGGAGAGAGTGTCAGATGAGGTAGATGTGCTCATTGTGGGTGGGGGTCCTGCTGGTCTGTCGGCAGCCTGTAGACTGAAACAACTTGCCAATGCTGATGGCAATGATGAATTTAGAGTGTGTGTTGTGGAAAAGGCATCAGAAATAGGTGAGTTGATGGGTATTGTAATTTTTGTGTCACCTTTTGTAAAGTGAGGTGAACAATGAGCACTAGATATGTCAACAAACTCTTAATGAAATGTGATGCTTATTTCTGTGTTTGGTGAATTTTTGCCAATTCTGGATACATTCAGATGTTTTAAATAAAAGTGATGGTGATGATTCTGTTGTAAATGAAATGAGCAAAAATACAACGCACTGACATGTTGGAAAAAGTTATTGAAATGACCTATTATGTATGGACATTTTAATGCATTTTACTTTTCAATTATATTGTGGTAAAAACTGCACAAAGTTCTACCAGAATTTAGTTAATCATAACTCAGTCTTGTTTTTTAATTACCATTTTTTAAAAGAATAATTCTCTAGGAAGTAAAAACTTTTCAAATCTCAAATGTGGAACAAGAAACCCATTTCAAAAAGCCAAACATGTTGAAGAGCTGTTCAACTTTATTTTGCTCTGAACTTGGAAATTAATTTTTGTTGCAGGTGGTCACACTATGTCTGGAGCCTGTATTGAACCACGAGCTTTAATGGAATTGTTTCCCAACTACGAAGAATTAGGTGTAAGTTTTCAGGGAATGTCTGAGGGACAGCGGGTATTTGGAGGTTGACACCATCTGATGATTTTGAAAAATAGTATTATGAAAAATTCCCACCAATCTGGGACACAGCATAGTTGACTAGTGGAATTTCTTTGTTTTTCCATGAAGGACGTGAGGCATCAAATTAATGCTGCCTCGTGTTCCATTTCTACACCATGACTACCATCACATAATGTGTTGAAAAAATGTGAATAATCACAACAATGTTAAAAGCACTAGTTTCGCAAATGAAAAAAGGGAGTTTTTTGCAATTATTTTTATCCTAAGTTGGTGAGATTAAATCCCACAAAAAGTTCATGAGAAAATAGTTATTGTGGTTACAGCATATAGAGGGCGACGCGAAACCCAAATCCACAAAATGTGTTAAATTCTAAATTATAATTCTGTTGGAAAGAACCAAAAATTTGATGGAAACTGGCTGCATGGTTAAAACTGGGGAAAGGTCACCCATGGAATGAAATTTAAATTACCAAATTTGAACGCAATAAATAAAATAGTGTTGGATTAATTATAAGTTTGATGGGTTCATTTTCTGGGTCACCTCTATTCAATATTTTGATGCCCTGATAGTGCTGCCACCTACAGTACAAAACAAAAGTAATCAGACAAAATACAGATTCCTGTTATGACATCTAATTCTGCTAATTGTAAAAATTACAGGTAATAACTATAAGGGTGATAAAATTCCATTTACAGAGTGGCTTATCCACGTTACTGACTTTCTATGAGTTCTATTACCAGGAATTCGGCTTCCACCCAACTGTCATGTCAGGTAATTCTGAGTCATTTTGTCTGAATACCTTTGGCTTGTACTGTATTAGGTAGGTTTATACTTTATGAACCAAAATAAGAATGTTTTTGTGCAAAAGCAGAAGCCACTTCTGTACTATTCCTGATGTGCTCACCTTGTTATCTTGTGTTACTTTCACAGGCACCACTACACACTCCAGTCACTGAAGATGTATTCTCAATCTTGACAGAAAAACGAAGGATAAATATTCCTATTTTGCCATGTAAGTACAATTTGTCTTGTGTAACATGTTTCTACACTATTTGTTTTAGATTTTGTCTGATATTTGTCACCAAAAAGTTCACTTTCAGACAAGACACCTTTTCGTTACTAAGCGTACTTAACACAAGTGTGCTCTTCTGCTGTTTGGAGCAAGTTGTCCAATGATGGTTTAAGTCATCGAGAGGATCTGTTACCTCTACTGTGTTAAATGGAAGACTGTATTGTGCAATGATTTGATTTGCGGACTTACGTTTGCGAGGCGTGTTGCTGGTAATTCATATTGCAGTTATTGTTTATTGCCTCGCTGTGTTCGGTTCCCTAGTCGTTTAGGGACTTTGTTGAAGTGGTGCTGAACACGGGTAAAGCTACTTTTTCAAAATCTTCAAAAATACTGTCAAACTTGAGATCATTGACATATTACTGATTCCTAGTCCCTCTCCAACCTTAAGTTCAGTTCTAGGTCATGTAGATTGTCTTGAGAATTTTTTGTTTCTTTATTCCAGTTTTCCCAATGCACAACACTGGTAACTTCATTGTACGCCTTGGGAACTTAGTTCGATGGTTAGGTGAGCAGGCAGAAAATTTAGGTGTAGAGGTCTACCCTGGCACTGCGGCAGCTGAGGTGAGCAAAGCTTAGTTAAATTCAGTTCTGTGAAGCTTTAAATTGAAAAAATAAAGCCGGTGTTTCTGCTATGGTCACAAATGTACCACATTGGTAAACATCCTGGCTGGTACTGGAGACATATTTTATATCGTGGCTCAGTGTCAAAATTTTTATGTAACTAATACGCCAAGATCTGTTGAAATATGATCTTCTGTTACTTTAAAATTGTTACTTTACTTCATGTGAAGTGTCACACAACTTTACTGTTTTCTGTTCATTATGCATATTATACAATTTAATGTAAAAATTGTGATTATTCAAATCTTTGCTCTATTTTTCTGTTATCACCAAAATTACAATCATGCTGAATGATTATATCCATAGTGGTGAATTATGTTTCTCTGGCAAAAATTTAAATGTTTTAAAATCTGGAATTATGTAGATTCGGTGGCCAGTAAAAATGGTTTCATAAAATACATGTGGCTTGTTTTTCAGGTTTTGTACCATGAGGATGGCAGTGTGAAAGGGATTGCTACAAATGATGTGGGAATATACAAAGACGGAGCTCCTAAGGTAAAATAAAGCTAAGTAATAAAGACCAACCAGACGTTATTTTATCCAACCAAGAGATTCAGGCTTGCTTTTTTTCTCGTCTTAAAGTTGCATTTCATTAGTTCTGTAAATTTAGTATATTATGCGAATATAGCAAATTTTAGTGTATGGAGCCAAGACAAATTGATATCAACTTCTAAATTACATAAAAAATTCAACATAGTTTAAAAACAGTATGTAGAAATTATCTTTGTTTTGAAATTGTATTTTCAAGTTTATTTAGAAAATGACTGTCATTTTTTATGTAAATCTTTTGCAAAAAGATGTACAACATTGCAGAATCATACCGCACTAGCCAGATTTGTCCAAATGTGTCTAGCAATTGTCTTCGTGGTGTGTGACTCAGATAAGGTTTTATGTGTGTTGAAGTTATCTATCGCCTGTGGAAGACCAAAATGGCTGGTGGAAGTTATTAGCTTGATGAAAATATATGTTTACTTGCTTCTTGAAATGTGAGTTAAGAACAAGTTTGTCTGGCTTTTAATATTCAGCACGTGTTTAATCTCTCTGCAGGACACTTTTGAGAGAGGAATGGAACTACATGCCAAAGTCACCATGTTTTCTGAAGGTTGCCATGGACACCTAGCCAAACAGCTTTACACACAGTTCAATCTCCGTGACGAATGTGATCCACAGTCTTACGGTATTGGCTTCAAGGAAGTATGGGAAATAGATCCAGCCAATCACAAACCAGGGAGAGTGGAACACACAGTGGGATGGCCTGTGGTGAGGAACAAAACTTATGGAGGACTGATTTCTTTTTTTATGTTGGTTAAAGTCACTGTCAATCATCTTCTGATGTTGGAATGCCAACTTTCTTCTCAAATGACTTAACTCTTCTAGATCAGCAACATTGCTCGTTTATTCTGATTTTGAAGTTTAAAAATTTGAAAAACATTGTTTTTCAAGTTCCCCAACCTCAGCATATTAGAGGATTTAGTAAAACATTATGATAATTTTAGAATTATTAAGTATAGCATTTGAACTTTTTTGACAGTAAGATTAAAATTTATGTTTGACAATTCGTCGTCTAATTGCGGCATGTAATTTAATTTTTGTGATGTTCTTTTGTGAGTCTCTTGAACACTTCATGTTCTTGTGTATTCTACGGTATTGTTTTATATTTTATTGTCAGAATGTATGCATAACATGCATGCTTTGTTCACAGGACAGGAACACATACGCCGGCTCTTTCTTGTACCATTTAGGTGAAGGTGCGCCGCTCATTGCTATAGGCATGGTGGTATGTAGCAAGGCACTTTAATGTGTGTTTTGGATTCATGAAATGCTTTTGAGTAACTGATTGTACATGTGCCTAAGAACATTAGAAATTTCGTTAACTTTATAAATTTCTGTACAATTTAGATGATGTTGTGGTTGCACAACAATTTCTCATAATCTTGTTCATGGAAATTATAATACAATCAGTAGATTAATGCATTGATTACTTTGCTAAAAGTATCTATATCCTCAAAATTCACCTTTTATATCTTTAATTCATATTCTTTCTTTAGTTGGCAATGGCACATTCCTGTTTACTAGATTATCCTCAAAATTCTAATACTTAAATGGTTTTGCTGTGGAAATCAATGGTGAGAAGCTAACTTGTTATCTGATGTGACCAATCAGCTGTGACCTTCATTTTCATGCTCTTTGACCTTTGACATCAGGTTGGCCTCGACTACAGCAATCCCTACCTCAATCCATTCAAGACCTTCCAGAAGTTCAAGCACCACCCGTCTGTGGAGAAAGTGTTGCGAGGTGGCAAGAGGATAGCGTATGGAGCCAGAGCACTGAATGAGGGGGGCTTCCAGGTTAGTAATTAATATCTGTGACATCCCGGGGGTCACTCCCTTCACTGTTAGCACTGAATGAGGGAGGCTTCCAGGTTAATAATTAATATCAGTGACATCCCGGGGGTCACTCCCTCCCCTGTTGAAGTCACTCTTTGAGGAACGTGTTGTGAATCTACCTTAACTTAGCATGTGCTGCTGTTTATTCTTGTCTCACAACAGTCTTTTAAAACTGGATGTTTTGATAATTATACTGTCTACCATTTGGCTTTGGTGCTTCCTCAGGTAGATTCAATCTATTTGTTATAGTATATCAGCGTACTCCCTTACCTTAAGCTACAGACTTCAGATTTAGTCATCCTTTTGTGTGTTTCAGTCTATACCCAAACTTACCTTCCCTGGAGGCTGCCTAATAGGCTGTAGTCCTGGCTTCATGAACGTGCCCAAGATCAAAGGTACCCACAATGCAATGAAGAGCGGCATTGTGGGAGCTGAGAGTGTATATGAGACAATCAACAAGCACGCTGACAATTCACCAANCTGGTGAGTTCAGGTGCACTCTACATAATAGTCAAGTTTATTAATGTTACCTCTAAAACTTAATTTGTGCTGGCATTTTATGTGCATTTAAATTAGCGTTTTATCTTTGTGCTTTACTACTCAACTTCCAGATAAGGGTAGAGGACATTTGGAATTATTTTCATGAAATGAACACCCTTTACAAGCAAGGTTTTTTAAGTCCTGTATGCTTCTGCTTGGTTATAAAAACTACACCATAAATAACGACACAAACAACCACAAAGCAACCCAAGCTCTGGCTGTATTTCTTGGGTTGTGAATAACTTAGTCTTCTTTTTTGGAGATCACGGTCAATTTTCACCAATTTAGGACATGATATGAAATTTTACTTTCTCATTTTTTCAATAAAAGATATGTTGCACCAACTTCAATAATATTTTTCGATGATCAATGAACACAAATAATGAAGGAACTTTGGAAATAGAGCTAACTAGAACATACTTGCCATAAGCATTATATTGCAATGTATTGTTTAGCTATTGTTTGAACATGTGCTATGACATTTGTCCACATGCTGTGTACATTATATGTGTGTTGCTGTGACATTAGGGTCAAACTTGCTTTTCATAGACCCAAAAATACTCGCGAAAATTTACGATATCGCCATGCATTTCAAGCAAAGCACATAGTCTTGATTGTCTTTGGTGTACGAAACACCACCCAAAATTCATCCATCTATTTTTGAGAAAAGTTATGCTAGTTCTACTGGTGACTGGTGACTTGCATCAATTCCTGTCCAAAACCCTTAATAATGTGCGAGTCATCGTCATTATTTCAAAACATTTGCTTGTTTTTACACGTACTGAATTTTTTCAAAATCTTTTAGTTGGCCTGAATCCTGAAATCTACACGACAAATATGCAAAACAGCTGGGTGTGGCAAGAGCTGAAGTCGGTTCGCAACGTTCGTCCATCTTTCGACAGTCCTTTGGGGCTATACGGTGGACTTCTTTATACTGGAATATTCTACTGCTTTTTACGAGGAAAGGAACCATGGACATTAAGGCACAAAGGTATTCTCTCTGATTTTGTCTCTTTACAATCACTGACCATGCTTGGTAATAATTTTACCAAATTTTGCGTTCATGGACAGAGAGCAGCAACTAAATGTAACCACAAATTGCAGTGTTCTGAGAATTTAAGTTAATAGCATTCCTTATACAGCTTTTTACAATTTGACTGTAACACTGACTCTGATCATGCTTTCACTGAGGTATCACACTGTATCTGAAGTTACTTCTTTCTCTTAGAGAAGCACGGTGGTAAGTATTGTACTTAGAGATGGACACCTTGAGGAATTACGTCAGCCTGTGAGTTTCAATTTAGGCCAATTCTTTCTTGTAGACTGCAGGATGTAGACTGGAATGCCTCTTACAGCTTGTGGAATCAATTTGCCACTATCTTCCTTTTTTTCAGAATTAGACTCCAGTAAGCTGAAGCCTGCTTCAGAATGTACACCGATTGACTACCCCAAGCCTGATGGTGAAATTAGCTTTGATTTATTGTCGTCCGTGGCACTAACAGGCACAAATCATGATCATGATCAACCAGCCCACCTCACACTGAAGAACGATGATGTTCCTGTTAATAACAACCTTGCCATATACGATGGCCCAGAACAAAGGTTTTGCCCAGCAGGTAATATAACATTAGCAATGGTGGTCATACAGGTCAATTAGTAGGCTGCTACCTGAATATGCTAAATTTCTTCTTGGATAAAAGAAAATACTAAATGAAGGTCTTTTACCATCATAATTCACTGTGATTGTTTGCCTTATTCATTGAATTAAAATGATGTAAATCAGACTCTTACTGATTTCTGCCTATTGAGTTTGAGTTTTATTAAATTATGTGGTGTCTCTTGCATTATTAGGTATATTTGAAAGTTGACTGTTGTAATGCTATCTGTTTATTTTAATGTAATTATGAAGCAGGATATTTCTGGACTTGCCTATTTGATTTTAGTTTCCAGCTGCAATATTCTTTTTTGCTGTAGCTATAAACCCATGTTAATTTTAATATTCTATTTTTTCAAACTACTTGTTTATTGAGAAATCATTTCTGGGTTTGCAAAGAATTGACAGTTTGATATAGCTTTAGACTATGCTCTGTACAAAAATGATCTGCTTTGACTAATCGACTCATGGAACCTGATCTCAAACAATAGCACACTGAGAGTTCGTTTCATGCCAAGAAATAATTTCTAATTTGACTGTGGAAAATGTTGAGACCAATTTTGTAGTGGTGAGTATTCTAAATCAAAAGACAAATGTTTATGTGACGGAAGCTGGGAGGTTTATGGTTGCTTAGTGGCACTTGGCATTTGTGTACCATTCACTTAACGGTCACAGTCATTGTTTTGCCTTTGGTTTAGTGGCCTCCACCATGCCAGGGAATGAAGCTAATCCGTTAATTATGTAATGGCTATGCATTCTTGTTTTCAGGCGTGTATGAATACGTAGAAGTGGAGGACGGTGGAATGCGGCTGCAGATCAACGCACAGAACTGCATCCACTGTAAGACATGTGACATTAAAGACCCCAGCCAGAACATCAATTGGGTGTGTCCACAAGGTGGAGAAGGACCGGCTTACAACGGCATGTAGATAACTCGGACATATGTATGAAATGGCATTGGCGTTTTGAGGACTTTGCAATCTTATGATCAATGCAAACATTGAGTTGGGGGAATTTGTTTACTGTAATTTAATGATGGTAGCTATGTGCTCATTGGTGTATCACACAGCATTCCAAGAAAATGTTTGATTGCAGTCCGAGGAGCTTGGAAAATGGCTATACTCTCAATACAAAAAGCCTGGGTGTTTATTTAGACATGGAATGAGAAGAGTACTGTGATGCTTTTTCTACTTTAATTGACAAATCTAACATGAACGTCAAACCTCTTTTTCATTATCCATGATCTGCACCAGTAATGCAGTACTTCATATTAGGGCTCAAAATAGTTATGCATTATTGAAAAATGGTATTTTGTATTTTTTCTTGCAAGATCTTCCTCATCCTGCTACACCCAGACTCAGTACGACAGTGAAGGCACACTGCTTTCCTTCCATGGAAGGCAATCACAGTTAGAACTGTTGTCATAATCGTGTTTTATTTGAAATTTCTGTGGCATCAGCTCAGTCTAGCCATAGTTCAGTTTCTGGGATTGGTGAAAGCCCCATTTTTGTAATTATTTATTTGTGTTTGAGTTAATACCTCAATGAATCACAGGTGAGGTGTGATGTCTCATGTAATTTTTCATGGTACATATAACCTTAATGAAGAGTTTAGAGATGGCCTGTTTTTAATAAAACATTTTGTTTGAACTACGTACATATTTAGACCACTTAACACGATGAAATGAGTATTGTTCTTTGGTAAAACGAGGCGATGTCTGGGCTTTGAAAAGAACCGACGATGTGTTATTACTGAAAACTAGGCTCTACAAGTTAGCTCGTTACTGTGGGTCATTTTGTGCAGCAATATTCTAGCCATATTCTCCCAAGCCCAGAACCACTTCTAGCCATATTCTCCCAAGCCCAGAACCACTTCTTATACGATATGAACAAGCAGGCATCAGTTTTTTATGTGCAGTAAGTGGTCCAAGACAAGTTTTTGTGATATTGTACAATGAATCAACTTAATTGCGCTATGGCACTGATCCGTTTTCTCAAAAATTATTAAAATAGCTTTTTAATTAGTAATCAGTTAAAAGAAATTTTTATGGCAATCAGTGGAGAGATATGCGTTGGCGTAAGTAATACAACACAAGTATATATTTACATTTTTATTTTTTCTTCAGACATACAATGACTAAACATATTGTGTACTCAAAACAATTCTGCACTTGATCAAAAGAAAATAAATTCACTCACAGTTAATGCTGTTTGACCATGACTAAATTGCATCCAATTGAGTGTACACATAACATTCAACTTGACAAGTTTAGAATTCTTGAACCTATGCTTCTCAACATGTAAAATCAGCAATACATTCGTTACCGTAGAAAGCAGGGAATTAGACAAAATACAGTTTTGTTTAAACAGAATAATGTCAAATAGATAACAAGCGACTGCTTTAAGTGTCGACTAATGATATTTTCCCTTTTTGTTCAAGGTCATGTCGAAAAAAATGACTTTCATTATCTTAACTAAAAGCAATCTTCAGTATTCATAAAACATGCTCGCATGAAAAAATTAACATGAATAAAACTGCACTTCATTACCTCTCTGTCACTTTCTTTTTTTTACAAGAGAAGATAACATAACAATGTTCATTCTTACCACAATTCACGACTAAATGATTAAACATGTTAAACATGTCCTCATAATAACACGTGCGCATACATTATCCAGTGTACTGGACTATTTATTACTGACTGCCAGAGACTGTCTTCACACATTCATTCAACTCGTCAGTTCTGCGACATCGATGAAAATCGACGCAGCTATTGCAGCAAGCACTCGTCAGTGATTCTCAGGATCTCAACCCAGCAAGACGAGTTCAATCATCCTCTTCATCAGGTGAATACTGAGGGCTTGTGGGTGTGTACTTAGGAACCGACGGCGAGTAAGTCGGACTTGTGGGGCTGTACTTAGGGGTGCTGGGGGTGTACGAGGGACTAGTGGGGCTGTACTTGGGGCTAGTGGGCGAATAGGTAGGGGATGTGGGGGAGTACTTAGGACTTGTGGGAGTGTAGGTCGGTGACTGCGGTGTGTACTTGGGTGAGCTGGGGCTGTACTGTGGGGAGGTTGGGGTGTACTCTGGTGATGTTGGTGTATACTTAGGACTAGTGGGCGTGTAGCTGGGGGAGGTGGGTGAATACTTGGGGCTGCTTGGGGAGTATGTGGGGCTGGTGGGGGAGTACTTGGGCGAGGAGGGCGAGTACTGAGGAGAGCTGGGAGAGTAGGAAGGACTGGCTGGGGAGTAGGATGGGCTGGTGGGGCTGTATTTGGGACTGGTCGGGGAGTAACCTGGACTGCTGGGGCTGTAACTGGGGCTCTGTGGGGAGTAGTTAGGGGAGCTGGGGCTGTAGGAGGGGCTAGTTGG
>NMRA01000106.1:694573-893936 GCA_002633005.1 Phoronis australis | reverse complement strand
GGGCTGGTAGGGGAATACGATGGGCTAGTTGGGGAATACCCAGGGCTCTGGGGGGTCGCAGGAGAGCTGGGTATGTAAGAGGGTGATGTGGGTGAGTAGCTGGGGGACATGCCGATTGGGCTGGGTATGTATGGACTGCCTGGAGATGAGGGCGACCCAGGCTGGGGAGACCAGGCTGGGCTGTAACCAGGGCTAAAGCCACTAGCATCACTCTGGGCAGGAGAGAAGCCTGCCTGTCCAGGGGTCATGCCGCTTCCCAGACCAGGAGAGTAGCCGTACATGGGTGTGGCACCCTCATTCCACGGGGTCATCTGTGGGGCACTTGGGCTAGCAGCGGAACCGAAGAACATGCCAGTACCAACACCTGAAATGATCACAACCGTTTGTTAGAACGTACCAGCATATCTTGTGAATATCGGAAAAAAAATTACTTCTGCTTTAGTTGTAAACACCAATTTCATTTACTCCCATGGACACAAAACTAAAGAACTAACAACTCCATGTGACTTTTGTATTCTGGTAACTGGGTCAATTGTCCTAATGATGTATATGACGTTTACTTATAAAAAGCCACACGTTCACACAACTGTGGCTTTCACAGCATATCATAATGCAATCTGTCTAAAGGTTGAAATCATTGCTTTACCAACCATTATACACAAAAAATGAGATCAGAGGCTATCGGTTTATGAAAATCTGCTTCGAATCCCCATTCCCACCACAAGTCCTCTCATCCCATCACTCACCTGTGCCCATCATCCCTCCCGCTGCCAGTGGTATCTCCATACCAAACTTGCACTTCTCAGCATCCAGCATCAGGTCAAACGACCCCGTGCCTATCCTGGCCAGCTGACCCAACATGATGCTTTCAGACACACCCTTGACGGGGTCAAACTCGGCGTGTGCCGATGCCTCCATCAACACATCCACCTAAAGGAATTGTAGTAAGAACAGCGTAAGTATAACATACTTGAACTAACTAGTTGCAACGCGAACAGCAAGACCACATACACACTGTGACTTGTATACCTTGCCCTTTGGAGGCAGAGACAACCTCCTGTTAACCAGCTCCCATTTTACACATGTTTCATAACTTAACTTAAAAAACTAAATAGTCAATCGACTTTGTCGCAAGTTCACTCGATAAATAGACTGAGGTGCGCCAAGTTGCCTTGGCAATGTACACAGTTAACACACAACAAAGAAAATCCATTGACAATTACCAAGAACTGTTTTTTTTTTATTGTCTGATATTGCTCTTGAGAACTGAATCAAAATAAACAGGTCAATTGGCAACTCTTAATAACTCCTTCCCAACTCACCGTCTCCTCAAACGAGCACCTAGCCATTGCTCCTGTGTCTTGACGATTGATGCCGTGACGAGTGATCGCCATCAAGTGACCCTTGGCCGTCATGACGTCACAAAGCAGCGCCAGATGGCGGTAGTTGACGTACGAGCCGTCGAACGAGATGACATGATTCATTTCCTTCTCGATTGACTTCCTCACAGCCTCAATGCCAAGGCACTGGAAAGGAGACAGATTAACACAATATATAATAAATCAAAACCGTCACAATATATAAAATAATCAACTACACCTTCAGTAAACAGATTCGTTTTTACAACCCTTGCATTTGTAATACTGTACAGTTTAATGCAGTACTTTTCAACATACAAATTATACATTTGCAAACATTCCTCTTTTGATGTACGCTTTTTATCCAACGATCCCCCTTTCTTTTTCTATTCACTTTCTGTATGCTGACCACAAGTACAGTCGCAATTCCTCCACCTTAATCAAAACCCTCCAACAATGTCTTACCTGAACGCATCTCATTTTCCACTCATTTGTCTCCACACTTACTACCCTTACTTCAACACAAAAACAAAACAAACTTCACGAGATATTTATAAAAATAAAGATGTGTTACTAAGCAATAACTGGACAAGTGCACCAGCAATCAGCAGCTCACCGAGAAGATCTCCACAATGTCGTTGGACGTAGTACGGATGGGGTCTACGTCTTTCTCACACAGGACCTTGACCAGGGCCGTGCCGTCCGTTTCCAAAATCCAGTCAGCTACAGACTTGAACTCGCCTTCCTCCGTGATAAACGTGCGCTTCTTGCTGTCATCCGAGGTCGGCAGATGCATGTACACCTATTGTGCAGTTAAAATATATAGTACTTACACCAACCATGAAATCCTTCATATTCAACACAAACGCATTCTTTCAAAATAAGACTATCATTCTTCAGATGGTGAATTTGATAAATTATCAGGTTGCTTTCACCTGTTGCTTTTTTATTGTTGATTACAATTATAGGAAAGTATTTGCTTCTAGGCAAACACACCCCTGAGAGTATGTACTTTCCTTGCATTGTCACACTTTTGGGCCACAGGAAAGGTAAACATGTGCCAATTTCCAAATATACACCACAGGGCTTCACTGTCAGACATTACCTGTAGATTCCACTCACCTTTGAAATAGCCTCAATACCCTGCAGGGTCATGTCTGTCAACATATTAGATTCAATACAACGCAGGAACACATCATCTTCCATCTTGTCAACTACCTCTTCATCCTGAGGAAAAAATAAACAAAAGTTCAACAAACTACATTAAGAAATTAAAAATCTGTGTTGAATCAAACAAATCTTTGACTATAACAAATTGTTCATGTACAGTGGTCCAGACAGCCAGAGTTTGCTCATCGTGAATCCACTGCGGCTTGAAATGTATGTCAAGAGAGATGAGTCTGATTAAAATATGCCTACAACAGCTGAATAATTTTCCATTGCATTCCTAGTGACATTGTTGACTTAGATTCAACTAGAAAAGAGCTGCTCACCTCGCCCATTTTGCCATCTTCAGAGTTCATAATGCGAATACGCAACACCAGTTTCTCAGCATTGTCGTCATTGAATATGCAGTTCAAATCATCTCCAAAACCTGGAAATAGAGACAGAGATAGATTGCCAGCTTAGCCAAACCAACCACGTGTCATAATCAACCATGTGACATAACCAACCATGTCTCATAACCAACCATGTGTCATGACCAACCACGTGTCCTAATCAACCAAACTCTTGACTGACTTTATTATCTCTGCCTTTTCTCATAAATTTGTTTACAAAATTAATATACATGACTACTTAAACAACATGGTGCAATGATTTAAAAAAAAATTCTGCTAAATGTCTCTCTTTATTCATAATTTTGCAATTACTTCAGCAACACAAAATTACTGCCACGTAAAAAACCCTGATACAGGCATCGTTATCATCCGAACTGATCTATAAAAAAGAACAATGTTTAACGCACCTGCCGTGATCTTCTCGGAAATCTGTTCCATGGTCAACTTCTTGTCAGTCATACGCTTCCTGTCCAGCTCAATGCGCAGTAACCATGGCGATATCCTGGACGGGTCAAAGTCCGGCATTTCGTAATAGACGTTGACAAACTCCTGGTCCTCCGCGATCACAGTATTTTGTGGGTCAGGGTCATAGTAGATAGCCGTGTTGGCGGTCACCTTACGTAGAGTGGTGTGCTCCAACCGACACAACACATCCTGTTGGATATCAATGGACATTTACAACAACCATCCACATTAAAGCCCATCTGCTTATTCCCCTCCCTATCTTCTCAAAAGGTTTGTCTTGGCTACCCATGTTTGACTTAACACAAAGTCCCTGATTTTACAGTGTCTCAGTCCAAATGCCTCACATTGCACTATGCGGCTGCTGCTCTCTATTTCGCTTTTTGGAGTGAAAACTTGGGGGATAAACAAAATACATGGAAAGATCAGATACAGCTGTCAGGCAATGAGAAAACTAGAGAAAGTATTACACACTCAATACCAGTCCGTTTAAACTTTCAGCAACAGGAAATCACATCAAACAGGACTTCATACTAATCCAACTTAAGTTAAAATTCCGAGCTCAGACGTATTGCTGGTAGGCCTTGGCCTCATAATACATTTTATAATGCAAATTCACAATGATGAAACCTCTGATTTTATAACTGTTCTTTTGTACATGTAAAGTGCCACGTTTTTCAATTTCTCAAAAATGCTGTTATGAAATAAGGTGACCAGTCGATTGCCTAGACTGGTGTCACATAAAACTGGTGATCTGAAGACACTGTATACAAGCAATTCTCTCACCTTTGCTTTCTCAGCATCCCTAGCAGCCTGACCCGTCAAGAACACCGTTAGCGAGGGGGTCTTGGGCTTCTTGGAGATATTGATGATCTCCTTGAGACGGGGTACTCCCAGTGTGACGTTCTTGGCCGACACACCGGCGTAATGGAAAGTGTTTAAGGTCATCTGAGTGGCTGGCTCACCCAAAGACTGGGCGGCGAGGGCACCCACCATCTCACCAGGGTGGACCTGGGGAAGGGAGCGGAATGGGGGGTGAGTTAATTATAATACAATTGCAAGGACTCCGTTTCAACAAATATGAACGAACACTCTGAACTCTGCAAAATTTTTTCAATTTTTCCCTCAAAATAAAAGTATGTGAATGATGTCATCATACACGCCATCATTTTGAGTTTACACATGAAAAAACACAGGATGAAATAGAAGAATAAAGACAAGAGCAAGTTGTCTGAGAAGAAAAAGAAAAATATTAAACAACTATGTTGTCCATTGTGTTTTAAAAACTCAACAGTTGAAATTAGTTATTAAATCATAGACAGCTAAGATGTTCATAAAAACAAGTCTGCTCAACTTTTTTAAGCAACATTAAAATTAGATGGCCTGAAAGTCAACTTAAACACAGACTTACAATAGCCTGAGTAAACTTGGTCTCGATTTCACCAACCAGCCACTCGAAGGCCTCCCTTGATAGTCTGTATTCGTCTGTCAGTTTCTTGGTGCAGAGAGTCGACCGCACCAGAGTGTTCATCAGAATGGTGGCGTTATTGTTGGCCTGAATACTGAGTCTGTCCTCACCAGGCACAATGATGAACTTCTTGGTTAGATCACGCACATCTGCAACACGATAATGAAAAAACTGAGTTGACAGATTCATTAGACGAACCAGGGGCAAATACACACACAGCAGTGTTGCAAATTACAGCATAATTTAGACCACGAAATGAGATCTCTTACTATGGTCCACTAAGAAAGTTATTGAGATGGAAAACTCTGTTGTTTACACTGATAGCAAAAATGACTGCAGTGACCACTGGTAAAGGAAACGACTACTGCTGCTGTTGCAAAATGAATTGTAATCATGAAAATGAAATCTCATAGAGTAGTTAAATACCAACTCCTAATACGCAGACTTGGATTTCATGTTTTTAATATATTTCTACATAGAGAAACTAGAAACAGGTCATATAGTAAACAATCCATAATTACTATAATACCATTAATGATCTTCAGAGGGTCAAGGTCAGTTGGCTTCCGTGTATCANACGTTGACAAACTCCTGGTCCTCCGCGATCACAGTATTTTGTGGGTCAGGGTCATAGTAGATGGCCGTGTTGGCGGTCACCTTACGTAAAGTGGTGTGCTCCAACCGGCACAACACATCCTGTTGGATATCAATGGACATTTACCACAACAATCCACATTAAAGCCCATCTGCTTATTCCACTCCCTATCTTCTCAAAAGGTTTGTCTTGGCTACCCTACCCATGTTTGACTTTAGTTAACACAAAGTCCCTGATTTTGAAGTGTCTCAGTTCAAATGCCTCACATTGCACTGCGCGGCTGTTGCTCTCTATTTCGCTTTTTGGAGTGAAAACTTGGGGTATAAGCAAAATACGTGGAAACATCAGATACAGCGGTCAGGCAATGAGAAAACTAGAGAAAGTATTACACACTCAACACCAGTTCGTTTAAACTTTCAGCAACAGCAAATCACATCAAGCAGGACTTCATACTAATCCAACTTAAGTTAAAATTCCGAGCTCATACGCATTGCTGGTAGGCCTTGGCCTCATAATACATTTTATAATACAAATTCACAATGACGAAACCTCTGATTTTATAATTGTTCTTTTGTAGATGTAAAGTGCCATGTTTTTCAATTTCTCAAAAATGCTGTTATGAAATAAGGTGACCAGTCGATTACCTAGACTGGTGTCACATAAAACTGGTGATCTGAAGATACTGTATACAAGCAATTCTCTCACCTTTGCTTTCTCAGCATCCCTGGCAGCCTGACCCGTCAGGAACACCGTTAGCGAGGGGGTCTTGGGCTTCTTGGAGATATTGATGATCTCCTTGAGACGAGGTACTCCCAGTGTGACGTTCTTGGCTGACACACCGGCGTAATGGAAAGTGTTTAGGGTCATCTGAGTGGCTGGCTCACCCAAAGACTGGGCGGCGAGGGCACCCACCATCTCACCAGGGTGGACCTGGGGAAGGGAGCAGAATGGGGGGCGAGTTAATTATAATACAATAGCGAGGACTCCGTTTCTTATCAACAAATATGAATGAACACTCTGAACTCTGCAAAAATTTTTTTGTTTTTCCCTCAAAATAAAAGTATGTGAATGATGTCATCATACACGCCATCATTTTGAGTTTACACATGAAAAAACACAGGATGAAACAGAAGAATAAAGACAAGGGCAAGTTGTATGAGAAGAAAAAGAAATACATTAAACAACTATGTTGTCCATTGTGTTTTAAAAACTCAACAGTTGAAATTAGTTATTAAAGCATAGACAGCTAAGATGTTCATAAAGACAAGTCTGCTCAACTTTTTTAAGCAACATTAAAATTAGATGGCCTGAAAGTCAACTTAAACACAGACTTACAATAGCCTGAGTAAACTTGGTCTCGATTTCACCGACCAGCCACTCGAAGGCCTCCCTTGATAGTCTGTATTCGTCTGTCAGTTTCTTGGTGCAGAGAGTCGACCGCACCAGAGTGTTCATCAGAATGGTGGCGTTATTGTTGGCCTGAATACTGAGTCGGTCTTCACCAGGCACAATGATGAACTTCTTGGTTAGATCACGCACATCTGCAGCATGATAATGAAAAAACTGAGTTGACGGATTCATTAGACGAACCAGGGGCAAATACACACACAGCAGTATTGCAAATTACAGCATAATTTAGACCACAAAATGAGATCTCTTACTATGGTCCACTAAGAAAGTTATTGAGATCGAAAACTCTGTTGTTTACACTGATAGCAAAAATGACTGCAGTGACCTCTAGTAAAGGAAACGACTACTGCTGCTGTTGCTAGAAATCTCATAGAGTAGTTAAATACCAACTCCTAATACGCAGACTTGGATTTCATGTTTTTAATATATTTCTACATAGAGAAACTAGAAACAGGTCATATAGTAAACAATCGGTAATTACTATAATACCATTAATGATCTTCAGAGGGTCAAGGTCAGTTGGCTTCCGTGTATCAATTCTGAAGATCTTCTGTGCATTGGAAATCAAACGCTGAAGATTGCACGGCAGTACCACCTGAAAAAGAAAATTAATACTTAAAAAATGCATTTTCAAATCATGGCAAATTTAACTACATTAAAATGATGAACATGAGATGCTTACTATAAACTCAAAAACTCTTAAAACCTACCTTTAGAAATGCTACCAACAATTAAAAACCACTTTCCACAATAAAACTGATGTTAATTTGTAGCTTACACAGACTCAAATAATAATAAAAATTGTTGCTGAGGAGTGAATACAATAACCAGGGAATTCACAGGTTGTCACTTTATGCATTGAAAGTAGTATGCCTCTAAGCTCACTTGAAAAATGGGTTAGTTCCATATACAGGCACTAAACGGAGTCACTAGCTGGTAGTTAACAGTTATAATAATGAAGGGTTGTCATTAATCAATATGTTAGTCACAATTCAACGATAACCAACAAAATATCAGCAAATGTAATGCAACAAATGCACCATCCAACTTTATTCTTCCCTTTTATCCCACTGCGTCCACGCCCAACCACCTCTACACACCTTACTATCTCCCTTGGGAAAGATCTTCCTGATGACCTCACGGTCACGCTGCAGCTGTTCCCACTCCTTCTCAATCTCAGAGTGAATCTTGGCGTCACTCATCACATCTTTGATTACCTCGTCTGTTAAGCACTTGCGTAGTTGTCTGAAACCATACAGTAACTATTCAGTAAACTATAAACCTTTCTACTAATGCAATGCGTAAAGGGCAATCCTGAATACTTCATTACTGCGCAGAGAATACAATGAGTGCCTTCAATTGTCCAGCAGAAGAAACTGGTTGAATTAGCCAATTCTGCAGACTTCAAATAATTGTTTTTTGGATATTTGAATCAAGTCATGTTCCTACAAAAATTGCACCAGACTTTCTAGGTCCACTTTACCACATTTCTGTGAGGATATAATAAATATAGATCCTCAGGACAGATAACCAGATGATCCGCCATATTGGTAGACATCACATTAATAATTTCCAAACACTAAAATTTATGATTTTTCACATCTATTCAGTGCTTCATTAAATAAAAGATAAAGCTCGTCACCTAACTTGATGTTTGTTGAATTTGGATAGCAAAACTCTAGTTCTTTGAAATCATAGACAACAGAATCATGTCCAGCGGTACTGACCTCTCATTAGTTGGATCAAACTTGAACTGTTTTTCAAAGGCTCTGTGCGATGGCCGAAGGGTGGGCAAGCTCTGAAACTCGACCTTGGCCCCGTCCAGACCATCCTCGCCATAACGCAGCTGCATCACCTGCTCCACCTGGTTGCGAATGGTGCCATCATAGCGTACCATCACACTCTCCATGGCTTTGATCAGTCGACGCTGAATGTAACCTGCATGCATAAGGAGAGGGACTTGGAGCAAGCTTGGTCGGGAGGCTTTTAGTAAATGCTTTACTCGCATAGAATCCAGCCGACTTCTGATTCTTACATAAAACATTTATATTACACAAATAACCACTACTCAAGATGTAAAACATTTCATGGTTGTATTACATGCACAGAAATAATCAGGAGACAAAATATAAGCGAAAAAACATGCCAGAGTAAAATAAAAGCAATTCCCATTCCTAAAAATATCATTGGCCCATTCTTTGAAGCAATAATAGTTTTATTGGTTTTACTTGGAAATGATTGTATTGTTCCGTGATATCATACAATTGATAAAGGTTGAACAACACATTACCAGTCTCAGCTGTTTTGACAGCAGTATCAATGAGACCCTCACGCCCTCCCATGGCGTGAAAGTAGAACTCCGATGGCGTCAGACCGGCCAGGTAGGAATTTTCTACGAACCCACGAGACTCCGGTCCGTAGTCGTCTTTGATGAAGTGGGGGAGAGTACGATAGCGGAACCCAAAAGGGATACGTTTACCCTCAACGTTCTGTTGACCCACACAGGCAATAACCTACGAATGAAAGTGTTGTAGTGTTAGACAACTGCATCAAAACAATCCACATTTACCCATAATCATTGCCTGACAATAACTACTGTCAAACTGACAACATTTACTCTTCCACTTTGACTGAAAAAGGAGAGCAGACAATCACGCATGTTTCACTAGACATGTCACAGCACGTGCCACAGCAGTCGCAACAAATTCTGTGTTTTGTTAGAGGTGAACTCTCAGTAAGGGGCCATCATACTCCATATTTACAATCACACACCTGCGAGATGTTAATCTTGGACCCCTTTGAGCCTGCTACCACCATAGACTTGAAGTTGTTGTACTCTGACAGAGACTTCTGAGCACTGCTACCTGTCTTGTCACGAGCGTCGTTCAAAATACGGTTCACCTAAGCAGAGCAATGTAGACATTGTTATTGAGTCACCACTAATAAACACATCCATGCATAAATAAGAATTCATGTTCCTACCTTACACCCCTTTATCAACGCATGGTTAAGCCAATTAATCTCCATATGCGACATCATTATTCAGCTGTTTTTGGCCATAACTGTCATGTGCTATGACCTTCTTTGTCTTGACTTTGCATGGGTTTGGTCACTACACCTTACATTCATTAACAAGCCAATACAAGTGAACCATTACTTTATAAACAACAGCATGCAGCATTCATTTCTAACACATTATAGACAAGTTTGCTTCACCAGAAGTACCACGTATACCAAGGATTCTCGCACCATAACTGCACTTTAACACAAGTCACAACTAACGATATTGAAGTAACAGCTAGTACCTGATTTTCAAATGTCTGTCTCAGTGTGTTACCAGGAGTGGGTTCCAGCTTCTCATTGTGTGCCTTCTCAATCACCTCAATCACGTCAAGCTGGAATAGACAAAAACAATATACCACATTGTGCTCATAACATGTGCGTCTATGAACAATCTTCATGGTATCAAATGTCACAGCTGCTCAGAAAACTTCGTAAAAGGAACTAACAACAAACATATCAAGACCAGCATTCCTGTACCTTTAGACAACAAACTGTCAGCTCCTATAGGCAGACACACTAATGGTGCTTAGAAGCTTGAGCAGCCACTCTGAACACAAATAACAAATGAAAGAAACACACAAAGTGAAGACAATCAATGCTACTTGAATATAAACAGCCAATACTTTCTTACAAACTCCCTAACCTAGACACACACACACACACTTACCTTGGCCTTCTTGATAGCGTCCTGGATATCCCTGTATGTCTGCTGGTCGGCAATGGTGTCCCCAATACCAATGGAGTGTCCCTCCAACAGCAGCCAGTTGTTGACCACTGTCTGAATGTTGCCGTAAAATTCGCCTGCCTCCGTGTGACTAAGCTCCAGCGCCGCCATGTGGACAAGTGAGCCGCTCGATGTTCCCAGTGACTTTTTGCAGATGATGCCAGCGATCAGCTCACCATCCTGCACTAACACCTGGTGGAGATAAAGAGACGTGTCAGTTAGAGTGAGGACAAAGACAGGTCAACGTGAGGTAACGAGGTGAGAATGTGAAGTCAAACATAACATAGCTGACAATTTTTGATATGCTTGTTGGCAGCGGAAATAGACTGCTATCATGGTCAGGAATATTATGAGCCTGGTTCTATGAGAATAAAAGGCCTAATTCAATTTTAATATAATTAGCCAGCTGGACAAGGCAAAATGCAGCTATAAATTGAAAACTCATCAGAGAAACACACAAGTGCACATTTCCATAAAAAGATGCTTACAATTATTTTAAGTCGAATTGTAAGACAAACAAATCCCATTTACCCAAGATGATCAAACAACCATTGGCCTCACAAATCCAATGAAAAAAAAACATGCAGACTCACCTTGGTATCTCCCGGAGATATCCACTTGTAGGGGCCCTTATCTTCATCATCTGGGTGAGTGCTGTGCGTACGGATGCAGTTGATACGACCAGGAATGATGAGTGAGAACAGCTGTTTGCCCGTCCACATCGGCTTGGGTTTGAGGATGGCTGGCTGGGGCATGCGCCCGTTCCACGAGGGCAGGAACATCAGCAGGTGCATCATCTGAGCCTGTGAAAGAGTAACTTTGAAATGTAAAACAATACCCATTTCATTTATTGAAATGTCCCATTTATTCCCCGTGTATTGGTGAAATAATAAAAGTACTATAAAAATGCAACCTTGTGTTTTTGATCTAAATTTCTGAAATCCAGATATGAACAATTTTTAACGACTATTTTTAATTCCATTCATAATTGAACAATTCCTGCTCATTGACATATTTGTTTTAATAACATGCCTACACAATGTTAACCATGACAAGTCACAAGATCATTTGAAGTACGGACTACATCATTTAACTTTTCAATTTCTTCTGATCAAAACAGCAACTTAAACAATTGCAAAAATTTAGACAAACCTTCTCTAGAAACACATCCCTTTTGGTCATCTTGCGTACGGCACACAAGGTATCCTGTACAATACCCATGACTGGCTTGTTAGCCTGAGGTGTGATGATCATACGAGGTACAGCGCACAGCTGACTGATCTCTGCCCGCGTCTCTAGTGACTGCGGCAAGTGAAGATTCATCTCGTCACCATCAAAGTCAGCGTTGTAGGGTGTCGTCACACTGCAGAGGATGGAAATGGTTAAGAAATGTTTAGTTAATACTCATTCAACACCTGTAGAGCGCTGAACAAAGTGGTTTTTGCAAGTTTGACAAGATCATTGGAATGTGAAGGTGGAAGATAACAGTTCAAAAATGTTTTTTGTAACTCATCCAGCATCTTGACCTGTAGTGTATTCAACACAGCAATGCCCTTGCAAGTTGGGCTAGATGAAGCAAGTCATCCAGATATATTGCCATGTATTACATGAAGGGCATGATATTGGACTGGCTTTCATTTTCTTTATTGCACGCCGTCCAAAAGATTCATATGTAGTGATATGATCACAAAGGTCTTTGCAAGATAATCCCGAGCATGCCAAGGAAAGGAAGTGATGCCACTTTTCATGTGTCATTAACTATTACTATTGCACACAATCAAGGTATCAATGTATATGAATAATAACAGACAAGAAAAATCTACTCTGATGGTGAAACTGTACCACCACCTATAAGACTTAGATCATGTGAAAGAAACACACAAACAGTAATATCGTACTGCCTGGCTATAAACTGACCTGAGGTTGAGCCTGAATGTGGACCAAGGCAAAATCTTTGCCTTGTGACACATCATGGACATTTTATGTAGTGTAGGTTGACGGTTAAAGATGATGTAGTCGTTGTCTTGCATGTGTCTTTCAACCTGGCAAGAATGAAGGCCATCATTAACTCCAATCACATGTGAAAGTGTGAAGAAACACTAAGCACAACACTCCGGAATCCTGCCACTACGTGAGGCCACATGAACAGAAACTGACACTGAAATAAGTTTAAGACAACTAGCAAACATTACATCAAAAACGCTAATGGGTTTCTCCTCAAATGCTGGCTTTGCATCTCATAGTCACAAAAAGTAAGCACATGTCTCCAACCAGTATTCAACTAAACATTAACAGTTGTCACACCTTGTAGCCAATCTGTAGGTGGAGATCGCTGGGCTTGGGGTGGTACCTCAGATCTATCCTATTACCGTCATCCCTAAGGATGTACTTGGCCCCGGGGTACTGGGTGGCACCACGACGCACCAGTTCCTGCATTCTGTGACAAAATAATAGTAGAGTTTAGCAAGGTCAAAATGCAAGTGAACTTGTCAGTCAATTACTAGTCAAACGCATGCACTGATCAGGCACCTGAGAGAACACTTTTTAACTTACAATAATTGATGTGTGTGTGCCTGAAGCACAGGAGATGGTCCACAATTCACAATAAATATTTTCGTCTTGCAATGCCTTCATAAATCTCATGAAGAAATTCGTGATTGAAATCACTTCTGGTGATAAGAAAAACTTACCGTAATCTGGGAAAAAGTATGACGTTCCATAGAACCCACTTTAATATGTTAATTAAATTTAATAGCCACACTAACCTGTCTATGTTAAAAGGGGTCACAATCTCTGGAAAGGTCATGTTTTGCGCAATAGTCTTTGGCACGCCAACTTGATCGATTCGAAGGTTTGGATCTGGGGTGATGACTGTACGGGCTGAGAAGTCGACACGTTTACCCATCAGGTTGCCACGGACGCGACCTTCTTTGCCCTTGAGCCTCTGTTTCACTGATTTGAGCGGTCTTCCAGATTTTTGGGTTGCCTTAGAGAGCAAAAAGCACCAATGAACTTACTAACACAAGCAATTGCTTTGCACTTGTGTTTTGGTCACAGGCACCATTGAGACCATTTCCAGCACACAAAAACGCATAACTGTTACAGTTTCTTTATAGGCACAAAACAAAAACATGTAAAAAAATAAAGCAATGGACTTCACAAAGTTAATCAAATGCAAAATAATCCCGGCACAATGACCCTTCCGTACATACAGAAATTTTCCACAGTAACACTCTTAACAAGCAGCACACGAAGGCTTCAAGTAACAACAAATGGTTCTAGTTGTCCCAACACAACAACAAATCATACGACTCTTACCCTGGGCAGACCAGGCAGTTCATTATCAGTCAGCGTACAGACGTGATACTGAAGCATCTTTGTGTCTTCAGAGATGATGTGCGCCGCCGCTCCATTCAGCTCGTTTCTCTTCAGCTGGTTGTTGGCCTTGATAATGTCAGCCAGTTTGTGCGTTAAGTCATCCTGGCAGAAAGACAGGAGGAAGATATTAGCAAATGAAAAATTGCCATCCCGAGGGCAATGTCAAGAGACTATAAATCAGTGCGCACTGTGTAGACCTCTATAAAAGCAAACAGGATTGTAGACAGAATTCATAAAATGGTGATAACAGCAAACCACAACTTAACATTACATATCAAGTAAGAAATAGACAAGAATTATGAAAATCAGTCTCAAAAAGCTTTGACAGCTACTTTCATATTTATGAAAGTTAATTTTTGACATTTTTTGTAAAAGGGAGTCTTAAACCACGCGGAATTTTGGCACGTGCTTACAGTCCATCTTGTAATACCTCACCGACTATTGGCAAACATTTTGGAGGATGTGAATGAGCAAGCCTGAAAACCTTGTAAACCCACATTATCACAAAGTATTGCTGTGTAACCTTTACACTGTACTTCATTACAGTGTTTCACGGTTGGATATGGTGTTTCATGGAGAGCTTAACCCCGATGTACAATGGGATTTTCCCACAAAATATGTACGCTACCAAGCTTTTTGGCAGAAGAAATAACCTTATTTAGTATGACATCCCCCAAACATCAAACACTGATTGGGAGTGCAACCAGAACAATTATATACCTGGTTCCTGGCTGAGCCGTGCATGACAACAGCCGGACGAACTGCCAGTGGGGGCACTGGCATGACGGTAACAAGCATCCAGTCAGGACGGGCGAAGCGTGGGTCCATGCCAAGAATGAGGCACTCTTCGTCCGAGATGCGTTTGAAGATCTCGTGCACACGCTCGGCGGTAAGGTTGATTTTCTTTTCCTGGGAGTCTTCGTTCACGTGTTTCCACTCAGCAGTCAAATCAAGACCCATGCGACGGACCTGAGGCTGGTACCGGCCGCAACCGCCATGACTCTGAGGGGGTACAACAACAGTGAGCACTATGACTTGCACTACGTGAGATGTTAGCAACTAAAACACACAGCATTAATGAGATCAAGCTAAAACTTCAAATTGGGACAAAATCAAGGTAGCGATGGTGAATGTCCAAGTTAAATCAATCAACAAACTCCATACATTACACGGATTTTTAATATGTAATTATGAACGTTAACTTGTCATATAAAAAAAGGACTTCCACCCCAAAACACAAACTTTAACTCTGGTTTTCGAAAAAGGCACTGCAATATTCATTTTAAGATGCCACAAGTTCCCACCTTCGGTTAAGTAATAAAGACCAGTTTTCACTAAAAGCCGGTCATTGTTGAAAAATTGGTCTCAACTTGTTTCTTACTTGATTTCTGCGCTTGATGAATAACACACACTTCATTTTTATTCGCGGCCAGGCTTGGTGCGACAAATAATCCACTGTGTTAACTAAACTTATTGCAACAAGGCTGGTACAATACAGACTCAAACACCGCCACAGTTGCAGTAAACAGCAAGATATCTAAAGACGACAGAGGAAGTTATCTTCATACCTTCTTTGTAGTGTTCTCCGCGTCCTCTTTGTCAATTTCATCGCCCCCTTCACATATGTTCTTGCCTTTGCACAAGTCGTAAACATGCGCCATACGCTTGCGGGGTTGGCCTCGCGATTTGTTCAAAATGTCTTTGATCTTCGGATTATTCTGAAGTGACCGGAATAAAATCGCATTTCAAGCACATTTTCCAATAATCTGGCTCAAACAAGTTCGAATTGCGCATATGTATTGAAAACAAGAAATAAAAATTCATAAGGAATTTCAAAATTGTATGTAATGTGGAACTATTTGTCACTGTTTGTAAGATTCAAAGCAGTAAAGAGTTCAATTTACATTTAGAATACTATAAATAATTTCTGAAAGAAAACTTTTTGATCTGTGAAACACCATAATTCAACTTTAATTAACACGAGGCTACAGTCTGATTTTAATTAACTTGATATCACGCCACTTACAGGGTCGACAAGAAGTTTTGAGCAGAAGAAGCAAACACAACGCAGAACTTTTTTAGTTTTGGTCATGAAGCCAACGTGATAGACTGGTTTGGCCAATTCGATGTGACCAAAATGTCCAGGACATTCTGTCAAGTTTCCAGCACATGTCTGGCACCGTGAGTTGCGATCCACAGGTCCCTGGCGGGGGTCCATGAGTCCTCCCAACTTTGGACGACCACCTTCCATGGTCTCCGAGTACTGGACCCCTCCATCAGTCACAGACATACGTCTCTGTGGGAAGACACATTACACAGAAGTTAACTTTAACTTCTCAACAATTATCAACTATGGGATTGCTTATGAGTATCAGTTGGTAACAGGCAAGCATAGTGAAAAGTCTCGGTTTTTGAAAGCCAATTACTTCTACTAAATAACAAGCCTGCTACAGTGATTGCTTTGTTCTCATTATCAGGGATCACTACATTCAACTGTTTTACTACAGATTCATTACTGTTTACAAATAAAACAAAAATCATTGCTAATCATCAAATCAACACAAGAAAACGATAAACACGTTTATTCAAAAAATTTGGTACAAATACACAACAAAACTTGATGGTTAATTAAAAACTAAAATCAATTAATGACTTTTTTGGAAGGAATATTCGCGTCACTGGTAATCCTTACAAGTTACATTTGATCAATCATGGGACTTGACTTTGAAAACAAAAAGAGAAGTTGACTGAAACTCAATTTCAACTAAAAGTCAAAACTTGAGCACTTACAACTTCATCAGGGCTGAGAATACCAAACTGCACTCGTTTGCATTCACGCAAGGGTGCCCTTGAATCGCCCGTATACATGCTGATATCGTTTTATGGAGCACCACAATTCTGCTGGATCAGCACTTCATAACGCGGGCAGACTACTTCCCCGTGACGTGTTTTAGCCACAACTTAGAAGACGAGAATCTGAAATAAAAATGAACTTCAACATAATAAAGTCTCATAAAAGTTGTGTTGAGGTACTAAACAGTGCTTAAAACATAAGAAGTACTTCTTTAAGGAGGGTTTTTACAAGAAAATGTAGAAATTCGTTCTACCTAATTTTCTTCGTTCTCGCTTCCAGGTCAAATGAAAACGAATTAACCATAGGTGGCGCCAATGTGCCTTTATATACTCCGAGAATGTTTGGGGGGTGCTTCTGGAAAATCAAGAGTAAACGAGATTCTCGTTTTGTTTTTCACCAGGAAGAAAGGTGTCGCTGTTGCTTTGTTTAAAGATCCAACGACTTTCGCAACAAATCAATTGTAAACGCTTAACAGTTATCTGATGAGATAGTGAATCTCTTGCCTTTGCTTGTAGTGTATATATTGTGCGATTAGTGTGAAATTATGTGAAAAGGTAAGTTTTCAGTAAACGATGTCCCGTCATGGAATTTCGAGAGACGAAAGCCCACAAATGTCAAAAATGACAACTCTCAATTCATGATTCAGTATTGACAACAATTGTCTAAAACCGTGCCGTGCTTAAGTGTGGTGTTGTAGTGTAGTTATCAATAATGGTCAGCAGCTGATTTAGGGAGGGCTCAGGGCACTCGTTCCCTCTCCTCTGTTGGTAGCCGACAAAATTAAATAGTAGAAATAACACAAAAATAACTTTTGGCACCGGCTAAGTTGCGACTAACACTAGTAGTCAAGTAGTGGGCGGCGGGTACTTTTGTGTGTGTATTAAGGGGGGGAGGGACACAGTTCACAAAATGAAAATTGTTGAACCCTTTCATTCATGATACCCTAAATCTTCCACTGAGGTGAAAGGATGATCCTGTTAATACTTCTCCTAAATTTTGTAATTTTCCTTCTAAGTGCCAAATTTATTTCATACTTCATAGTGATGTGTTCGAATCATGGTCGTGTGCTAAGTGAACAGACAAAGCTCAAGTTCATTTTTTAGGTTCCCAAAGCTTAGTATGATAAAAACTTGAGGTCCCATAGATGAACCTGGAGACTTTAATTGATACTGTGGAAATAAGGTCAAGGGTTAAAAAATAAAATTAAGGCAAAAATCTTCACGAATGAAATGATTCATATTTATCTCTTGATGCTTTTTATGACATTGTTTTTCTTTCCCAGAATTCCCAAGGGCCACCATGAGATGCGGACATTAATTCTAGAACATGTCTTGTAAGGGACAATGCATTATTTTCCTCGCTGATGATCTCTATGTGTGGTCACCAGTGGCGGATTTAGAAGGGGGCCAAGGGGGCCATGCTCCTCCTAAAATTCTCCCAGATTACCTTTGGCAATTCGAGGGTGCGAATGTCTGATGGGCAAAATCTTGGCTACTACTCTGTCGTGGCCCCCCTTAACTCAAAATCCTGGATCCGCCCCTGGTTACAGATACTACACCCATTCTAAGTAAAATTCTTTGTTTCTCAGTATAAATTTCTTAATAATGGCAAAACATTGTCTGTTAGGTTTGTACATGTTTAAAATTGCCCTGATTCTGGGTGCCTGACACCTTTGTGCATGGTGGGGTTGATGTGCTTGACATAAACTATTGGGTCCCATGTGGTTTTGCCTGTCTGTGCTTGTTTTGCACCAACATACTGATGGAGGCAAAATCAATTACATCATTCGCAGCACAAGGACACATTTTTAAAAACCATTCTGTTAAAGCTCTCCACAAATATCTACATTTTTATGTCAGATTTGAATGGTTCTATCTTGATTTGTTATTGCACAGGATGTTAAGTATCATAAAGTAAAATTAGAGTCAACATTACCACTAGCCAGATGAACTATTTACCACTAGCCAGATGAGTGCCACCAAGTGTCCAGACCTGGTCATAGAACATTTTGCATAAAATTTTATTAAGTCTTTGAGTTCTTCCAACTCTAATCTTCCTAAAAATGTCCGAGGCTGTATGAGGTAACATTATGTGGCTTGGATCAGTTTGGTCCTCTTACATGGATCATCATCCAGGCAGCTGGTTCCTGGCCACCTCCGCCTTGGGAACAAAACGTCTTTTGTCCAATTTCCGCAAATAATAACACAGAAAATATTACCCATTTTTGCTTAAATTTTGAAAACTTGTGAAAGCAACAATATTTCAGTGATATATATTATACAGGTGGCTTACAACTTGCACATCCAGGACAAACCCCTGAAATGGAAATAAATGCAGTTTTGGCAGCTATAGTTAACCAGCAACTTTTTCCATACATCGTGTTTAGTATACTCTGTTTTATCAGTCAAAAAGTAGATTGGGTGAGCATTCTTATTACAGGCTATGTACAGTAGTTCCCTAAAAATAACATGACTACTGTAAATCACCACCTCTTGTATATGACATTCAACATAGCAATTACAATCAAACCAAGCAACAGCAAACCTCCTAGAGCTTTTAAAAATTGTTTGATTTATCCAAAATTCACCAGTGACCAAGTCTATTCTTTTGTGACATTTAATATTTTTTTTTCAAGTATGTGAAATCAAATTCTCCTACTCTAGAAAGTTCTCCCACTCTGGAGTTTTACATCTTTGACCAATTGAAATTCTCCTGATGTGATAACCTGTTTCTATACTGTTGGTGGTTAGGATACCAGTACCATGAATAGTAGCCAGCCAGCTGTATGAAGACTACCATCAAAATAGAGCTAGGAACCGATGCATGTAAAATTCGTATTGATCATGAAATTACATTCTGCCTGGGCATCATCACCTCGTCATTAAATTTAACTAAAATCAACATGTAGAACTCACAACCCACGGGGTGCATGCAAAGTTTGGGAATCAACCGACAGTCACCTTGCCTGTTAAAATGAAAAACAATTTAATAAACGTCATTTTTTTGCATCAATCACTCTCTACTTGTGTTTTCCATTTCAAAATATACTGGGTACAAGATTACTGATCCTGCTGGCCAAGTGTCAGGCACTAATGATCTTGACAGTGTCTAGTGTTTGCTTTTGGCAAATTCCCAATGTCGACTTTGATATGACTCAAATTGCATTCAATTAGACATTCGCAGTGATGCACTCACTGCAAAAATGGCTACTTACCCAGTTGATGGTAATATACAAGATATTATATCATCCCAGTCAAAAATCAACTTCAGGCAGGTGCAAATATGATACATTTTGTGTCTAATTTGTCATTTTCTGGCATATTCAAGGCATTCAATCCAACTTCAGTATAATTTATTTGCAAGTTATATGTACAAGTGTGTTCCACAGGTGCAGTAGTCTTTAAGTTTGTTGAAGTTTGCTGATGTAGGCACTCTGGCTAGGAAAAAACATATTTTACATTAAAATGTGTCGTAAATGTAAATGCACCAAAATTAAATGAATTCAAACCTCGTTGTACCTGGCTTAGCATTTTTCGTTCTCCACAGAATAATCATCAAAATGGAAGTACGGATAATAATTGTTCTGATTTGGACACGATATGATAGAAAAGTTCAATTTCATTTCTTCTTTTTAATAAAAATTTTACTCCAGCGTTCCTAAGTATGTAATTGCCTCCAGCTATCATGTAGCAAAAATTTGATCTCTCACAGTAAAGCTTTGAAAATTTTAGCAACCAGGTATTTTTGTATAAAAGTAAAGATGTTTTATTAAAATTATTTTACTAAGAATTTTAATTGAATTGTTTTGGCCAAACACCATGGTTGAAACTTTTGAATGCTGTCAATGCCTTGGGTCTCTTTACAATTTTTAATTTTGCTGCCAAAAAGGTTCATATGCCTCTTTCTGCTTGGGTTGCCATAATTCCGACGCAATGGAGGTGGTTAGCTTGAAAACATGACATCATTTTGCCCAAACAATAGCGACACTCTGAACCTCTACTTCTGTCTTAACTAATATCCTCATTCAAGTCAAGCTTTTCTAGTTAGTTGAAGCTGAGCCGTTGATTTTATTTTGTGATATCTGTCACATGACTTGTCTTGTGCTTCCTCATCCGTGTTTCGTAGTCTGATGAGTTATTATTGATCACACTTTCCCAGACTTGTGTACAAGCTCATCAACAAAGTCTCATTTTAATTTCTTCCTCAGACATCTTGTGTGGGTGAAACTTCAGAGCGTGCCTATAGTCCAGACATGCTGTATTCGGCGTTCTTCAGTCTCTTTCTCATCAACTGCTACCTTTTCGCGAATGGCGCCATCCCTGATGGGGATCCAAGTTATACTGCCAAGGACTCGCTAGAGGGGTGCATGGCGTCAATGACACCTCCCGGTGTCAGTCGGTGGGAAAACAACACTGGGGCAATCGCCATGACAGTAGAATGGCAGTACGGCCAGGTAAGGAGTGAAACATACCAGATTACGGATGCTGGATATAACGTACAGTCTTGTAGTTTATGTGTGCTCGCGTGCGTTTTAAATAAATTTTGAAAATATATACTAGTAATTGGATTTCTTTTTAAGTTGTTTATGACTTTAGTTGCACATTATGGATCAAATTTTGTCAGACAGACTTGTACAATCATCCTAAAGTCTACAATGTGATGAATCACATGTAAAATTCTTTTGAAAATTGAAAGTGCTACAGCAGTTATGTGCTGATTTTCTTTTAGCTGTTTTTGCCATTCATTGCTCACTGTCTGGTAAATTCAGTTATAAGTTGGGAAGTACTGTACATCATTATTTTCCATGCAGTTTAGTTTAGTTTCAAGATTTCATTAGATGTGAAGTGCTCAGAAAACATTCTTGTAAGTGATAATGACTCCCATAGTTTATTGATCATTGTAAGTGATAATGACTCCCACAGGTTATTGATTATTGTAAGTGATAATGACTCCCATAAGTTATTGATCATTGTAAGTGATAATGACTCCTATAGGTTATTGATCATTGTAAGTCATAATGACTCCCATAGGTTATTGATCATTGTAAGTGACAATGGCTCCCATAGTTTATTGATCATTGTAAGTGATAATGGCTCCCATAAGTTATTGATCATTGTAAGTGATAATGACTCCTATAGGTTATTGATCATTGTAAGTCATAATGGCTCCCATAAGTTATTGATCATTGTAAGTGATAATGGCTCCCATAAGTTATTGATCATTGTAAGTGATAATGACTCCCATAAGTTATTGATCATTGTAAGTGATAATGGCTCCCATAAGTTATTGATCATTGTAAGTGATAATGACTCCCGTAGGTTATTCATCATTCTCATTAGGTTCTTGTCTGTGACTGAATAATTATCTTGTCTGGTTTGTGAGTCTTCCGTAATCACTACTTAGAAGTAATAAGCTGGAAACGGTCTCAGATCTCAACATGGTGTGACCGTGTTGCTAATGTCTGTATATTCTAAAAAAATGGCAATACTCCAAATGTGTCTTTTCTGACATTCAAGTCGGAATTAAACGAAATCGATTGCGTTCAAATAATCTACGTAAACTAACATTAAGTACTATGTGAAAAGACAATGATCCAGAACAGTGAAATGGGAGAGCACAAGGCAGCAATAAGGTTATATTAGGATAAAGCAATAAGGTTTTGTAACAATAAACATGAATATGAGCTCTAAAAACTTTAAGTTGTAAGCGATGAAATTGAAATCCATCTGTCAAAAAAAATTTTATTTTTGTATCTAGACTAAAAACATGATTGTTTATTTGAAAGTTATTACATCTGAACAACATTTCAAACCTGGTGGTGGTTGTTGGTCACAGTGAAATTCAGGTGACTTATGAAGCTTTTAAGGATTCATTGAAAATGCTCGTTTTGCGTGATCCAGTTACTGCAGACATCCCTGGTTATTGCTCGGCTTTCAACATGTTGTCAGTTTATTTAATCAATAGGTTTTCATTAAGATCCTGTAAGTGAATTCCGCCTTGACAAAGTAGAAATTGATTTTAACCGTAAGTCAATTTATATTAGGCCGTTGTTGTTAGTAAGTTAGGTAGATAAAGAAATTAAAGGTTCATTGAAAGAATATTGTATTCGCCTAGGGTAATTACTGCTGATATAAGTGGATAATGAAACAATGTTCATATGGGTTTCTGGGTTATCCGCATAATTCAGCCATAAAATGCTTTTCAAAAGCGTATTGGGGATCATTCACAGTTCTTGCCATTTTCCAGCGTGTACAAAATGTTTGCTTTAGTATTGAAGGGGGTTGCGGCCTGCTGCTGAACACTTTTTATATCAATACCGGTGACGCAAAAAGTTAAAATTAAATACTTTATTTGCTGTGTTTTCACATCATAAAAATGTAACTAGGCAGCTAATAGCTTTAGTAATCGCTTTGATTCTTTGACAAGAACTAAGCTCAACAGTCAAGTGCTACAAATGTTAAATAAATACTTGCTTTAGACTTTTTGAACTAGGGAAAAGTGGTTACCGTAATAGTTATGGCAAGTGTGTTAATTTGTGATTGTCTTATTACAGTATACCTGCTTCAACCAACAGACATGTTATGGTGTCACGGGTGACCATGGTCATGACCCGACATTGGTTCAGATGGTCCCCATAGAAATACAACAAGGTCTAACTCTTAGGTGAGTGCCAGAATACTTTTGAAATGGTGATCACTATCGATCCAGGTTCCAGTAGTTGTTGATTCTCTTCGCAAAAAATGATTGCCTAAGTTTTCTTTTATCTATTTCTCAAACCAAGTTCGTAATAGATGTTTTGTTGAGAAAGATTGGCAAAATTTTTGTCTTTCGTATTTTGTGGTGAATAGATGAAGTACTATTGTATCTGATTAATTGTTTGATTTAAGGAAAGAAAGTGATATCATTTTTGCTTTTTTAGATTTAAATCAAGTAAAATGATGGGTCCCATGAGAATGTACAGAGTGACACAGGAAGACTTCGCATCCTGCAGTTTCGGGCATGGGACTCCAGTCGTGGATTCTATGACCGTACAAGCATTTGAGGTCAACTCTACCTTTCTCCAGCCTGGCCACAACTATTTCATAGGTGAGTACAAGGCAGGGTATTAAGAGATTTTCATCTTTGAAAAACGTATGGACAAGCCATTGCTGGTTTGTCAGACCTTATTGACAAGTATGTGTATTGAACAAAATCTCTACAATACAAAATTATGGATTTTAACTGAGTGAAAGGATATTTCCTGAAATTAGAAATCCTAAAGAATTTGATTTTTGACATTTTACCAGTTTGTCATGAATT
Source organism: Phoronis australis (assembly GCA_002633005.1). NCBI lineage: Eukaryota > Metazoa > Phoronida > Phoronidae > Phoronis > Phoronis australis. The sequence goes on along the minus strand of NMRA01000106.1, from coordinate 869,766 downwards.
AGGTTATGTGACTATGTCTTTTTCATGAAATTTAGCAAAAAACTTCAAAGGTAAATTGATAATAAAACAACGGTATCAATAACATGATGAAAATTTGTTAGATGTGAGTGCTCATCATGTTGGCTGTATAAGCTGATAGTTGGAAGATAGAAAAGCGACATTAGTCTGTATGAGGTACTTAGATTCTATATTTTGTGTTTTGTTACAGTTCAATGACAGGCAATAGAATTAAGTGACTATAAGCAATGAATAGTTTGGACTTCCACAGCAAAATGCATGTTCAGCAAGTGTGACTGGTGAATTTGTCTTTATCCACTAAATTATCATCAAAAATGGACTATTAGAAATTCTACTTGTTTTAAATGTACCATCGTACCACCTTAGAATATGACCTGGTGGACATTAAAGATGTATTTGCATGCTCCTAACAATGCTAACGTATAGCAGGAACTAAATGACAATGCTATTTCAACAACATGCAGTTGTATTTATTGACAACTTGTAAATGTGAAAACAAAAAACTTTGCAAATAAGCGACCTTTGCACTAATGACGTACCTTGGAGGCTCACATAGCCTGCATCATGCAGTGTTATTCCTCAACACCACGTCACGGTACTCACTGGATACGGTTGAGGGATTTACACGGATCATTTTCAATACAAAACTCGCTCTTAAAAACATTTGGAAATTTTCAATATACTTCATGTTCACATCATCGCTATAGGCTGTTTCTAACTAATTTGACCAAGGTGTCACACAGATAAGAAGTTTGCTGGCAAGTTCCACTTTAAAGGTGAAATTTTATTTTCTCATTTTTTCATGTAGCAGCAGATTAATGCTAACCCCTTTTTCATGTTCAAGTTCCCAGCAGACAATTTTAAAAAATTTTGTGGACATTCATGGCAATGTTAGGGTCTCCTGAAAATGACGAAAATGGCAAATTTGTAAATATTAATTATTTCTTTTTGTCTGAAATTAGTGAGGTTTTATCGTCAAATATGATTTATATGGTACAGTAGTCATAAAATAAAGATTGGTAATTTTTGTTATTTGTGCAGTAGTAGTCAGCCCGTGAAACAACAAAAAGTAACAATTCCCCAAATTGTTTTGTGCAAAATAACCAAAGAATTACCAAACAGTAACATGCGCGCCCGCCTCGGAGAAACAAAAAGTGCGAAAAAACGAGACACAAGTCCACTAAAAAGGCATAAACGCATAATTCACAGCTCGGGATGTGGCATTCTATTTTTAGTCCCCCCGTTTTTTGTTTGTAAAAGGTCCACATCGTCAGAAATTCAAGCCTCCCCAATATTAAAAAGGCGAGGTGTGCGGACGGGTAACTATTCTTGTTTAGTTGACGCGTCTATCAGTTTTCAGTTAAGTACAGTTTATGACTACATTAACACTGTTTTTATGAATCCCATGAGTAGAGTGTCAGTGTGTAGCTAATTGAATGGAGAGTCAAAAAGGTTTTGTTCTTTATTCATCAAAGTCAGATAACGTGTACAGCGGAAGCGTTAAATCACATTGACGTGTATTCTCTGCAAAGCGTGATGTAACATACTTTGATATTTCAGTAATATAGTATTTCACCACTGTTTGCTTTCATCCACATTATTCAAGTAGAAAATTTGCCATCGTGCTCGATGACAGTGTTTTCCACAGTGGTAATAATTCACAGCCTGAATGATCATGTTCATTGACAGTACAAACATAGCTACGTGTCACTAGAATGACTTGAAGCTTGTACACCATGGTGTGGCATTGTTACACAGCTTAAAGGATTGTGTGACACATTTGTCATACAACATGTTACAGAGACTGGTTCTAGTTTTGGCATCGTGCAGCTGATTTTCTCTAGTTTTAGAAGGTAGTTGTTGTAAAATGTACTTTTCAAATGCATCCCATGGTTCTGGTTTTGCTTTTTCTGGGGTTTCTGAAAGTGACATGTCAGCGAGTATTAAATGAAGGCTGTGGGAGACACAGGACATAGTTCATTTCAGCCCACTTTTGGTTTATCTACAAGTATTTAACCTTGCCATTCACTATACATGCGTTAAGTCCCCATTCCACGTTTATGTCGCTGGCACATTTTTCATTCATAGGGTTCTTGCTTCTGAATGAACACCCGGGCTTCCATTTGAGATATCACAAAAGTAAAAATGTGCCATTTTCCGAATATTTGCTCTTTTGACTTGGAGTAACTATCAAAAGTTCATGGTTTGCATGATTTTGCATCATTTGCCCGGGCTTCCATTTGGGATATCATAAAAGTATTTCCGAATATTCGCTTTGGGGTTAACTATAAAAAATTCATGATTTTTATGTCTTGAAGATGTTTCTCTAGCTCCTCACAAATTCAGCGTTTGCATTGCACTGATGTGCTGTTGGGTAATAAAAGAAATCACGGGCCTAGTATATTTGGTAGGTTAATTCCATCAACATATCCAACATAAAATAAATCAGTTTTTTTTACTGTGCGTTCAGTGAAATTATTGACAGTTAATGCAATGTTGAATCATCAGAGGCAATTGTGAACCCTTTGCCCCATTGGGAAATTGCACAGTCTAGTTGTTGGGTTTTAATGCAGTGCTGCTTATTGATGTGGTTTGTGATGTTTGTGCAATGTCTCCAGTGGTCTGGTGTGGTACTTTAATACTGATTTTATCAGTAAAGGGGATGTCACTACTTGTGTACAGTGGGGACTTGTCTCTGTGAAACTTACATTTAGTTTTTGATTAGCAGTCAGGAAGCACAGAAAAGTGTGATGAAAAGTTCTCTGCATCCTCATAACATCTGTCTTCATCATTACAAGAAATTTATAGATGCAGTAAGAAAGGCGGCCATTAATTATTTTTTTCCGTAAGAACCCAAGTTGGTGAGTGTGCTTTAATAGTTTTTCACTGAACAAGTATTCCCATGTGAACGTTTACAAGTATTCCCATGTGAACGTGTCATGCAATAACGGAATAGGTGACAGAATCAGTGAGAGTCAGTAGTATTTGTCTCGGCTAGGTTATTTTGTTTTTTCGTATTCCCTTAGGAACGTATTGCGTTAGTTTTTGTTTTTGAATATGCAGTGGCACGTCCCACTTATTATTGAAGGTTACACTGAGCATCAGGTCATAAAATACTGACAAAAGCGATAATTTTGAGGACATAGTTTGGTTGATGTTGTGACACCTAATTGTTCATCGCGTTATTTTGGTTGCACACGTCTACAGACTCTCTTTTGGCCCCTGTGGACTCGGCCAGCAGATGACTGACTTGTCTAATCGATTTTACGCTTGCGCAAAATGTTGTTATGAGCGGAAATTTGTATCATCTGGTCAGGTTTTTTGTGTTGTTTTTTCCAGGAAATTACTGGAAATTTGGCTCTGAATGGTTTATGAATTATAATAAAATACTTTGATAATAATAATAAGAGGCACTTTGGGAACTAAAAGGAGGAAAACTGAATTAGTGGTGTGGGATAATTTTTGTTTGTGTTTTATTTGTTTTGTTCTAGACAAGTTAGTCCTGCTGAGTTTTGAGGCAAAATCAGATCAATATTTACGATCAATAAACTTTGTTTTTTTTATTTTTAATTACAGTCTATGACAGACGCTAGATGTTTTGCTTTAAATATGTGCACGGAGTTCCACAATAAGACTTCAGCACCATCCTGATTTAACTTAGATGAGCTGAGCTTCAAAAGTCTATCACTAATTCATTGTCTGCTAACTACCAAAGCTAGTCTGAAGGATTCAAGTGATTTCCTAGTTTGCATCAATGCTCCGTGTCAGGTTATTTTGGACCATATCGGCAACGCTGTGCATTCAACTTGTTATCTACGAAACTATAACATTTAACTCCGTAAAAGTGTAATTTATATTTTCTAGAAATAGAAGGCCTTTCGAATTCGATTTTTATTTTAAACAATTCTGCCATTGATTAGGCGATCACGTTACCATGATGTCTTTTCAGTAAAATTTAGCAAAAAGAGCAGAGGCACATTCATGGCATCAATAACATGATCAAATTTGATATAAATCTTCAACATGAAATCTCAAAGTTACTTTTTTCTAAATTACCATTTCATTTTTTATACAAATTCTGATTTTTTCACAAAATCATAAAAGTCCTATTTTTTATAGATCCTCTTCAGTTATAAAAGTGAATCATTTTAAAAACAATTTGTAATAATTAGGCAAACAGTTCGTAAAGCATAGAATCTGAAAGTTTCATTTAAATCTGGTCAGCTATTACTAAGATACGTTGTTCCAAACTTAGCCAAACTTGGATATTTTTCTTAGGTCCTGCAGATTGTTAAACTGGAGTTAAGTTGGTGTAAAAATGGCAGGGGGCGGGCCTTTGAAAAAGAGTGTGACATTAGCAATGCTAGAAATAATCTTAGTCATCCTGTGGTATGTAGCAAGTGTTGACAAGGTGTTGTTAAGTATTGATTATGGGCAGTGTTGACATCATTATTCAGGTAAGTTTCTGGGGCTGGAGGTATTGATTAGTCAGTGTTCCAGACTGCATACCAAATGAGATGCCATTGATCTGACCAGCACACCTGTTTGATTGCCCACCTGGATTATTCACAGTAGGTGAACGCTGCCGTGACTCATCATGTGGTTGGGTCATATGTCATTTTGGAGATGAGAACAAATAAACAATCTGTTTCTCCTTGATGCTGGCCATGGATTTGCACTGAAAATGTGATTTGCCGTCGTGTTGTGTAGAATATGTTGAAATAAACTCACTTTATGTTTTTGTTGAAACATTTCAGTTTGAACAGGATATGCGTTTGTTCTGGTTTTCTCCTGTACATGTCACACCTAATATGCTGTTGTTTACACCATGGTACAAACATTGACCACTGGTACATTATAAACTTGTATTTTCCTCTCATTTGCTTAAGATAGGGATTTTGGATTGCTGGAGATGGGGCACCATGTGCTTTTAATTTCAAAAAAATTCCATCTTAAAAATAAAAAATTTGTTTTGTTACAGCTAAAACCAAAAACTCCGAGTTTAAGTGTGAATACGGATTACGTCTTGATGTTTTGGTGAAAACGCACATCTGCTCTCAGGCAGATAGCATACCCATGTGCTCCGCTAGAGGGCACTGCCATTCCCGCAGAAAAGAGGTATGTGTTAAGTTTTTATACGGTATGTTGTAGAATGTTAAGGTAAAATTTTACAATTGATATTTAAATTATATTAATAGCAGAGAAAGTCTATTCAAGACATTGGTGAAAGTGATACAAAATTGTTTTATGAATGGTTGATTTTACATTATTTTCTATTTACGTAAGTAACGTTTTCAAAATAATATAGCGTTAACTCGCGGGTTAACGCCCATGCCCATGTAATCGCCCATCCCCGACTTTTGGTCAATTTTCAGTTTAAGTGCCCACTGATTGGGTAATCACCACCCCCCTGTCTCAAGGGTTTCCCAATTTAAGTGCTCAGGATGTTAACCTGCGAGTTTAGGGTGGTACTTTTTGTTTCACTGTATTTTAGGATACTGAGCTTTCCACCTGGTCAACAAAATAAATATTTGAGCATATAAAACTTTGCTTAATTTTTTAACTTTCCTTCAGTGTTCAAATGATAATTTTGCTCTGCTTAAAGTATTAGAAAGTCTTGTTCATCTTTTGTGATGATCATGGCATTGTCTATTTAGACAGGACGGACTTGTAATTTACACCAGAGTGAAGTTGAGATCAGTTCAGATAATGTCAAATGCCTTTTCGACATCTATAAAGAACAGGCTAGCTACATATTGGCAATATTTCTTTAAACCTATAGCAGTTACACTTGTTTTTTCTTCATCACCAATATCTGTACTTAAAATTGCAATAGAACCAGCCCCTTCTGTCAACTACCAGCTTTTGGCTTAGGCCATGACATCAGTTAATTGAGTTCCAGATGGATTATTGGAACCAGTTTCAGTTCAGACTAAGGATATTTCATTGGAAGAGCAAGTGTGACTGCAAAACAGTTGCTTTTAATACTATAACAGGGCAACTTTAAATGTTTTTTCTTCAGGATCATTACTTGTGTGACTGTTGTCTTGGATTCGCGGGAAAGTTCTGTGAAGATGTTGATGGTTGTGTCCATTCCACATGTAAAAATGGGGCTACCTGTGTTGACGTTCCTAACGATCCGACCGGAACTCAGTTCACTTGTTCCTGCCCTGCAGGTAAGAAATTTAGTTCCATTAGAATTAAAAATTAGTCTGAAAATTTCAATCTGGGCTAGTAGATTTACAAAACTGTATTTTTAAAATCCTTGATGACCATGTGCATGGAAGCAATGCTTAGATGTTTTCAATTCCATGACTGTGTACTTCCTCCAAAATTAGAATTTTGCCACAGACATGAATTTTTTCTCAGGAAATTTGTTAATTCATCAATTTGCAGTGGTCTCAAATCAAGATTTTCTTGCAAAACTGTAGTTACATGATTACAAACATATTGGGTGCTATTTTTGCATGTTCTTTGATCGAGGATTTTAAAAATAATTGCAGTTTTATGGGTCTGCTATAAAATGAATACTTAGAATGTTTTTATGAAATTTAATCCTTGACAAGAAAGATAATGTATAACTGCAACAATTTCATTTTTTTTGTAAACTCATAAAAAATTGAAAAATAATTTTGATTATTTTGGACTTATTTTTTAATTTGTAGCTGAATGGTCACATGTGAATATGTACCACTGTTGCATACATTTAGTTTGCCTATTACATATAAACACTGGTGCTGAAATTTTATGCAGCGCCCAAAGAGAAGGTTCAAACATGATACTTAATATTGTTTACTTCACTGTGTTTAAGCAGTAACCAGGTTGTAAAGATACCAACTGTGTGTTATCAACTAGTAATTCAAACTCTCAAAGCAATTTGTTTACATTGTTTTCCGATTATCAACAGGTTTCAATGGAACATTTTGTGAGAACATCGTTGAGACCATGTGTGACCTGCAGCCATGTTTGAACAACGCGACGTGTGTTGGCAATAAGACGCATTACAGCTGTCAGTGCACTCATGAGTTTAAGGGGGAGCGTTGTCAGACTAGTCGTAAATACTGCACGTCCAACCCATGTGTGAATGGGCTGTGTGTGGAAAGGCCCCTCACTGATAGCTTTCAGTGTTATTGTATTCCAGGTAAAGCCAATACTTATTTTTGTTAAATCCAGTGGCCACTGCTTTGACTGTCGCAAATTAGTACCTTAGGTTGTGCACAATATGTATTATTCACTTTGGAATTAAAAAGATAAACAGTTATTTCTTGTTTTGAGCAGTTTCACTTGCATTTGTTTTTAAGCATACGTAACATATTCCCGTCTACCAGAGTGATTATATTTGACCCTGTTACATGCAATAGTGATTTCAAATGACATCAAATGGCTCCTGGATATTTATAAACAGCTATGAATTGTGTTTTTGCTGGGAAGGAGAAATGGCTTAAGACCGTGAATCTTGTTTTGAAACGCGGTGGTTGTGGATTACGAAATTTGAAAATGAAATGGTGGATTAAGTAGATGTATTGTTTTTCTGTAACTCAGGTCACGGAGGTCAACGCTGTGAACATGAATACAATGAGTGCCAGTCCAATCCATGCAAGAACAGTGGTAAATGTGTGGACAAAGTGAATGGGTTTGACTGTGTATGTAGTAAGGGATATACTGGCAAGGACTGCTCACTCAAGGTATGTTGGACTGTAGAGTCAGTTGACCTCTTGAACTTATGGATGAGAGTGAGACGGGTCAGACTGAGTACATGTCATGTTTGTCTCTTATCTGTTCGACACGTCACATAATCAATCAGTTGAGCTCATGTTCATTGCACTCACACATATGCTGTAAGAGTCTGTAATATGAAACTTTTAAGCTTATTTCAAAACTCATTGGGCAATACCATTGAAGTTCTCAGTCTGACGATGAAAGTTTAGTGAAATCATCTATTCCTGTACAATATCAGACTAGCTGGTCAAGCATTACCCAAGATTAACAAGTTGACTCATTTTATTTCCAGATTGATCTGTGCTTACCTAATCCTTGTGAACGCGGTGTGAAGTGCATTGACTTTGGCAATGATTTTGCCTGCATATGTCCACAAGGCACTAGTGGTAAGATTCAAAGTTACACTGGAACTCTCTAATTTCTTCAGTTGTGGGATTTAAATGTTCTGAAAGGAATTGAATTAATTGAAAATGGTGAAATAGTTGCTGAGTGTTGAAATACTTCCTTAAAAAATGTAATCACCAAGACATGAACTATCTGAAAACTTGTGACATCTGGGTCCATGGTCTAATCCCCGAACTCATCTCAGTCTCAGACTCGAAACAAACCAGTCACGTGGCATGATTTGAGTACAAAGTTGTAAGCGTACTCAAAGCACACTATGCTATTGCCTGATTTTCAAGTTTCGATGACAACGATTAGACCCCAGACTCGGGTGACAAAACAATGAATTTTTGGTACTTGCACTGCTCTCTAGAAGAAAGGAAATTTACAACAGCTTATTCATAGGTTCCTGAAATTCATTTGCAGGCAAGCACTGCAGTGTAGATATCAACGAGTGCGCGTCGTCGCCATGTCAAAATGGTGGTACCTGCGTCGATGGGCACGCTAGATATACATGCACATGTCCACATCTGACGTCTGGCCTTCACTGTGAAGTGACCTGTAAGTTGCAGGGGGTAGTCATGTGATGCGTAATAGCCGTGTCAGATTTTATAAATGTTATTAGATATCTGTGGAACAAAACTTGGAAGGAGGGTTTGTTTTAGTTTTGATTGTTTGTTATTTAGTCACTCAGCAGTCTATTATAAATGTGAATTTGTCTGAGTGTGTTAGATCCCTCATTTACAAATATTTATTCAGTAATTGTTTTATTTGTTTATTTATGTGAAGGGGCCCTTTTTTGATAGCAGCCAGACCCTCAGAAGGTCTCCTAATTGAATACTGTGTTACGTGTTATGTAAGTAGAAGCATGCCTGTCTCTCTATTGATCACTTATTTTTTGACAAGATAATCTGACTTGACATATTTTGATGAACCTTGACAAGGAGATTAATGGCAAGGATGTGAAGTAGTTTTTGTCTCATTACATGAAACTAAACAACATCCCGTCTGCAGTGCCAAATAATGATTTTGTTATTTTGTTTATCGTTTGCAATTACTTATTATTAATTATTTTGTTTCAGTGGATGGCTTTGTGAGAGACAAATCATTGAAGGAATCTCGTCCATTTGGTAATGAAAATGCCGTCGCTGACACAACAAGAGGTCTGCACGTTGTGATTGGAACACTAGGTGGAGCTCTGTTCCTGGTCCTCCTCATCTTAGCCATACTCTACTGCCGCATGAACAAATCCCGAATTGGGCTGGTTGCCAGGATACGAGAAATGGCAGCTCTTAGAGCCAACAGAAAAGTCCAGTAAGTACACATATGGGACACCAACTGATACCATGTTGCACTCAATTAGCATTTTGAAAAACAGTTACATATCCCCCACAGATTTCAAATTAATAACAGTAAACCATTTTATGATATTCATTAGCTCTGCCAAGTAAGTTTTAGGAGATTTTGCTTTAAAATTTGCTTCATGGTTAACTATGCTTCTTTCATTTCAGTCCAGAGTTTGATATCCCATTGGAGACCGTCTCTGAGCCATACCTGTCGCGTGCTGCCATCTATGAATGTACTCCTGTAGAATATGTTGACAGTCCACTCGACATTCCTCTTGTGAGTAACACCCTTAAACCCAAGAAAGTCTGAGCACGGCCCGTGCATCGTCACCGTTGTCAAAAATGACATCCTCTTGTTATAAATGACTCATTTCAGTGTATCATGATAATATTTCCTTTCTTTTGTACATGATTTTGTGTTATCGTATTTGTACATGTATATGTCTGTTGATTTGCCAAGTTTAGTTTTGTCCTAGTTTTGATAAGACCTTAGATTCCTGTGTACTCTTTGACATTCTTTTACACACATTTAAAGCTACTTTAAGCCTGCGTTCCATCAAAGAACCAAACTTAGACCACCTGCTGCTGTAAAACTGACCTGTGTTCCATAGATCTGGTTTATTGCACGAAAAGCAAGAACTCACAGGACTTCGCTGTGTATTGCAAGCAAAGTGTGTGGTCACACTAGATTCCTTAGCAGTATTCTTGCTTCTATGAAACTCTAGCCTTAATTTGTACCTTACTTAGATGAAAAATGGACTGTGTTATTGCGTAAGGCTGTGCTCAGCGTCTAAAATGACTCACAGTGGCATGCCAGTTTGTTTGAAGGAAGCCTAGAAATCTCTGAGTAAGAAAAAAGTGTAGAACAATTTCGTAAGTGTAAGTGTAAGTGTCAAATTATTTTGCGACTGAAGGGGGTTTATCAACGCTTTATGGCTTAAAAGGTTTTAAAAAAACTTTGAGATGGCTCTCAATCAATCATCATTTGGAATGATTTTAATTATGCCTTTAAGATTAATTTCTGTAATTTCTATGTAAATTTTATGATGCAATTTTGCACAATGTAAATTGTAAAATATTTAGGTAGTTTATGTGATTACATAGCAGTGTTGCACTGTGTGCATTGTCCACTGTTTGCTAGTATTTTTGATGAAGGTGTAATACAAATTGCATCTATTTTAACTAACTTCTTGCGTTAGTATTGACATGCAAGGTGTTTTTATTTTAGACTGTATGTTTTAGGAAGTCAATGTAATGCATTTTTTCACCCATTTCCCCGAAATAACTGTTATTTATTGTAATCTTTAGTTTTCTTGGGAAAAGACTTCTAGTTTGCAGAGATACCGGAAGGGTGAGATGTGCCATTTATTGCTAGAAACACGATTTTTCCATTTGGTATTAGTAGCTTTATTATTGATGAACATTCTAATTGGTGGCAAGCTGATCTCATGTCAGGCATCAGTTAATGTGAAAGATGACCTAGGCTCATGAGAAAATATAGAAATTTTGATATTTGGAAATTAAGTAGTGTATTTTGTGTCCTTCCAAAGTAAAGTATAATTATTCTATAAGCCATAAGCTGACGACAGAAATGTATACTCAGGTGGCAAACACATGGCTAACCCAACCAGTGAATCTTCTTTCTGCACAGAGTGAATGCTGAAGTCCTGAACAGTAAAGTCAGTATTGTTATTCTGCCTTACTCAGGTAGCAAACACATGGCTAACCCAACCAGTGAATCTTCTTTCTGCACAGAGTGAATGCTGAAGTCCTGAACAGTAAAGTCAGTATTGTTATTCTGCCAACTAATTCTGATTCGTGTTTGAAAGCATGAATTTAATTTTCTGGAGATTTACGTTCAGAATTCAAGCTTTGCCATATAGGACGTCTATTGTTTGCCATCTGCTGAATAGTAATGTTCTCGACATTTATATCTTTAAATCAATGGATCCCACTCTGTTGTTTAACTGCTGTTAGTGTGTCCCACCAGATATGAATCTCTCTGTTAGTGAAATGCAATTCACTACATAACCGTTATTTTTGATTGTTTTATTGTATGCATTCCAGTTCCAATAAATTATGATGGAAGACAGATCAACAGCTTTCCTCTCTGGTGCGACTAACTCTTTGCTGATATTCAGTCCAGCTTAGTTTTTAATTCTGAAAAAAATGTTCCTTATTTCTTTTTGCGTTGGCACTTATAAGTTTTTCATTATCCCAATTAACAAGGTTGGGACTTGTCTGTTAAAAATCAAACCATACCAAAACAGGGAATTATTGTTAAGTCAATCTAGAAAAACGTAGTTAAGTTGACAAGACCTCTTTGTAGTTCAACATATATTTCAGGAAAAGAAACTGAGAAGTTTTTACAACCAGTAATTCCTCATAATGCAAAATAAGCAATTATACAGCAACAATTTCCATACAAATAGTGGAATGCTTCAGAAACATAAAATTAAAATAGAAACAGTTGTGCAATAAATAGTTAACTTGATTGGAATTCATGCACATTTTGGCAAAATGAGCCAAAACAAAGTAACAACACATCCTTATGGGATTGAATGGAAACTACATGTCTTGACCAATTGAGCAAAACATTTTAAAAAATTTCTCAACAGCATTTGTACAATTTGACGTAAATAAGATAGAATTAAAAAAAATCAGTATAAATATGTTATAAATTACAGTTGTTTAACTTCTCAAAAAAAATACAACGTTAGCACACAATCCTAACATTTAGTATGTTAGAAATGCTAATAAAACAACATGTATTGCTTTGCTACACACAATCATATCAAAGAACAATGAGGGTTGCACTTGATTCAATTTGCCTGTTCCAACAGCTCAACAAGCCACGACATGACTGGTCTGTAAGCCAGAAGTTGACCTGGAGAACCAATCAGATACAGACTTGCAATGGAAGTCTCCTATGGAGACCCTTCATCACTTAATCACAATCGTGACTTGGCTACAAACTGAAGTTAAAACCAATGCACCAGGCTTAAGTACATTATTTAATTAAAATTGCTAGCTCTTAATAATCATCATAAAAGCGAAATATAAAAAAATATATACATATCACAGAATTCACAACTTGCTCATGCCAAAGTGAGGTGCTACGGTAAGTGATAATAATGTACAGTATAAACAGAAAATTCAAACGCGACTTCACAATTCCTGAAGAAGATGAAGAGAAAAACTGTCACCTCCCATCACTGGCACCATCCCTTTTCAGAACAAACACACGGTCACCATACTACCTGGCATAAATTAAAATTATTTTAAAATAGGACCGAACTTCACTGATCCCAACACGCGGACATTTTTCTGTTCCCTTCGAATGATTTACAGCAGTAATCCTAGATTACTACTTGATTGGTCGTCAGTTTATTTTAACAACGTCCATTCTCAAACCCCGATCTAATCGTCATGCAGATGAGGCGACTGTGGTGGAGGAGGTTTACTGACTGATGTCTGCTCAGGTAGCACAGTCTTATTAAACACATTGGACGAAGGCTTTACAGACTCCCTCTGTTGTTTTGACTGCTCTTTTGTTACAATGTCCTGATGCTGACTCAGCCATTCTTGTTGTCGTCTGATTTCAATCTCTTGCTGTCTTGCAGCTTCCTAAAACATTAAGTAAACAATTTTATGTATTGTTATTTATATTGTAAGGATATTTATATGGGGCCACCTAACCTTAGCCAACAAATATTAATTTCTGGGTAAATTAATGTACTATTAAAAAAAAATTATGGTATGGAATAAAAATCCAACGTATTCTGCACGAACACGGAAACTGTGTGATAAAAACTTCAATTAATCCTCAGTGTATGGTAGCTTTTCACAAATCAAAATAATTACAGATAAAAGTAATAGGGACCCTTTAAGTGACTGTTGTCAAGCAAAATATAAGTAATGCTGTACAGCATATAATTCTATGCATCTAAGCTGGAGTACAGAACCCCATAAAAGTCCAATCAAATACTGACAGATACTGTGGCTATCAAAAAACTTCTTGACATGACTCTTGTTAACATAATAAAACTGTTGTGTTTCAATCAGACCGTGAAGGCAACATTTTCATGTCCATACCAAGTAGTCAGACCATATCAATATCATTTACTAGCAATAACACATTACTTAAGTTTAATTTCACAATATCAAAATTTTCAAACTTTTGGCAGGGGTCATTTTTCAGTTTTCTTTCAAAAAGCCTGCAAATGTACGTACATCCTCCTTCATTTTGTTGACCAGATATGACACTTGATACATCAGCGTCTCCAGCTTGAGCTCTTTGGAGTCTTCTGTCTGCTGCAGACTCAGAGCTCGGTTCAGTGGGAAGAAATCATAATTTGTCTTCTCCAGCTGAAATGAGAATTAACGATTGATTAACATTGGGCTGGGCATGTGCTTAAGGATCCTAGCAATTTTGATACAGTGTTTCAAACCAACAGATTGCTAATTGTCTTCAAGAGGATTTTGGTAACATGGAACAGTTCATTTGCAAGTAAAAGTTCTTCTACCATACGTTAGACTCGTAATGGATATTTTGTAGCTGATCCAAAGCTTTGCATTTATAACAACCAAATGAAAAGAAACCAGTAATACACTATTTTACTAAACAAAACCAGAGGTGCACCCAATTACTACATACTTTAAGTCTTCTTCACAAACATGATGTTAAGGTTTTTTGTCAGCTAAAGCTGTATTATACACTGTCTATATTCATCTGTACTTATCAGGCAATGTAGGCTTAAACAATTGCACTCTAAATTTAAACAAATAACATAAATTAAACAAATAAAAACGTAACAAGTTTGAAATAAAAAACGTTCCTCAACATAGGTCAATTTTGATAGTATGTTTACTATTCAAGCTGGATACAGCACCACCTCTGAAACCATTTTGTTATGGTTTTTAAATACAGACTGTACTTCGGGAGCAAGTTTTCTGTTATACAGAATTTGTTGAATGCACGACACTTTTCATTGTTCACGGTCTTTATTCCGTTGCGTTCATACTTTCTGAACAAAACTCTACTCTCTACTGAACATAGATACAGTAACTGACCTAGCGANGTCAAAATAATGACGATAAATGCATTTAACAAGTTAAATTTAATTTGTCAGTTAAAGCTGCATTATACACTGTCTATGTTTGTCTGCTATCAGGAAATGTAGGGTTAAACAGTAAGTTGTTGCACTCTAAATTTAAACAATTAAATTAAACAAATAAAAACATAATAAAAACGTTCCTCAACATAGGTCAATTTTGATAATATGTTTACTATTCAAGCTCGATACAGCACCACCTCTGAAACCATTTTGTTAAGGTTTTTAAATACAGCAAGTTATTGTTCCTAATTACATATGATGAAGTTTACAACTTCAGCTTGAACTACAGTACAGGACAAAAGTAATCAGACAAAATACCATTTTACCGTCATGATGGCTAATTCTGGTGACGCCAAAAACTACTGGTAATACCAATTAGGACGGCAAAATACTAATGACAGAATAGCTTAGCCACCTTACTAACTTTTCCGTTATTTCCCCTTCATTCTCAGTCATGAGTGTAGACTATAACGATGAATTTGCTTTCAACTGTCCATTATGTCGGGGAATTGCTAGTCATTTTGTCTGAATACTTCTGGCTTACACTGTATTGTCACATGCGTGACTTAAAGTAATCTGTGTTCTTACCAGATTAGCCACATGAAGCTCCAAAGCACTGTAGTCATTGGAACGTGTCTCAGACAGATGTATGAAGAAGAACAGATACGCCCACTGGTTATGTTCATTCTTTACATGGTGCTCAAACCCCTGGATAATAATGTCGTGTGAACAAGTGTTACACATCAATGATCACAAAAATCATATTTTCTCTAATTTGAACTGAAACGAAGTTTAAAGATCTAGATAAGTTCTTGCCAGTTTCTGATAAAAGAAGATACATAATCTTTGTATTGTCAAGTAGTGTGTTGTGGCAGAAGACCTCATGTGTAACAAGGAAGATTAACTATTGAAACATTATATAAGAGTTTAACTAAAATTCACGATTATTTTCAACTTACAATGCACAACTTACTTTTGAGTTTAGCACCAGTTTTTAATCGATATCTATTCTATTGTTCTGCCACAATATGCTGAAACAACTTAGGTAATCAATTTGAGTAGGGATCAGTCATGACTGGTGGGAATTGAATTAAATGAGTCCATTTAAACGTTTCTGTATAACAATTAATCTTGTCAAATTTACATATTCATACAATTAATCTTGTGGTCTCACCTCTCCATGGTGTTCAAAGTCATAGCTACTTCTGCTACAGATGAAGCAGACGTTAGCCATGTCCTGGTCCGTCTGCCACTGTAAAAACAAGACAACCCTCAGTTACAGCATGGAGTCTGGCGATTTTTACTCTGGTAAATGTTATGTAATATAAGGTCCTCCAACTCGTAAGTGATCACACTAAAAGGCAATTGCCTTATCATGAGATGTTTTTGTATATCTACAGATCTGATTTGTTTTCATTGCAAATCAATAAATCAAACATTTTATGAATAACAAATAAAATACCTCTCTGACACTGTGTAAAAACTGATACAAGTGATGCTTGATTCAGCACAAAATAACAGAATAGTTTATGTTCGAGGCAATAATACACCATTAATAATGATGTCACAGAATTTAATGTCCTCAACACTTGTCAAATGTTTTAAGTCATTCTAATAAAAATCAACTTCAAGAGGCCAAAGTTCTTCAACCCTCTACTCTGTATACTATGTGAGCCTGATTTGTTTCTGATTAGAGAATATCTGGTTCTCAAAGAAAGCATATTTAACCCTAAACAAATATAAATACCTTGCTGTCTCTCAATTCAGAGAATGTGTCGACAATGATACCAAAGATGACATTCAGACCAATAGTTGTGATGACGATAAAGAAGGCCAAATCAAACAGAGCCTTGAGTGCATGCCACTCAAATGATTTGCCGTCCTCGATTTCCGAGAAGTACTAGAACAGAAGATGGAGAGAAAGATTACATAACATGAAAGTTACATTAGAAGTGCCTGAATATTCAACAAGAAGGCATATGGGCTACTGCAATAAAACATTTATCAAGAACAACGAATATAGAATAGAATACGACTAAGGTCAATGCAGAAATTCTAAAGTCGAGGTAAAATACATCAACCATCAGGTAAGAAGAATAACTATAACAATAACTAACATCATTGAAATATTGTCATACAGTGACGTTGTTTAATCTTAGACAATTCCATTATTAACTTGATTGTGGTTTACCTCAAATGGCCCCATGATGAATCCGCGGTGTACAACAGTCAGATAACATTGATACATTGTCTCGCAGTACAGTCCTTTAGAGGACACATACAGATCACGGAAGAAGACAAAACTGAGCAGAGCGAAGACATAAAGGACGATGAGGATGAGAACACCAACCCAAATGAGCGACCAACCTACAAATGACATTGAGAATGAAGGAAAATATAACCATAGGTCTAAGTGTTTTGACATACTTTGGAAGAAATACATAGCTGCCAATACGCAATATTAAAGAATACAGCACATGAACTGCCAGCTTCATAATTCTCACAAAAGTTTATCTTACAATTTAAGCATCTGCCCAACACAATTGCGCCTCGTGCTGCGGTTTTGATATCCAATTAACACTAAGAAGAAAGTAAAATTGCAATGTTCATGAGTTATGCGAGTTAGTTTAAGACAAAGCCAAAGTCTTCTAACCCAATTCAAGGCACAAATACCAGAAACTCAATAAATGGAAATTGAATCTCCGCATGTCATCACAGTTCACCACTGAATATCTGACAAAATTGCATTACTTACAGATAAAAAATTAACCATAAGCTTAAAGTACTACCAAACACGATTAAATACCATTTAATGAACAGAAGCTGTATTATTCTCTCTTAAGTTCACCAATTATACCAACTTACAACAGATTTCAAAAAAGACAGATTTTCAACCAAATAATTTCAATCACTCAAAAATAATGGCACCTTGCTTTAAATGTTCAATTAGAATTAAACAAACATACCATTCTTGGTGATGGCTTTGATGACCCGACTAAGCAGCTGATTATTATCAGCTAAATGGAGGAGATGAAAGGCAAAAGTGTAACCATACCATATCGTGCCAGTGATGGACAGAACAAAAATTGCCTGGAAAGAAAACAGAAAAGATAAACCAGTCTGTAAAGTCTTCGTCCAATAAGACTGTACTACCTGAGCAGAGGTCAGTCAGTAAACCTCCTCCTCCACTGCAGTCGCCTCATCTGCATGACGATTAGATCGGGATTTGAGAATGGACGCCATTAACACATGTCCTATCTGTTAATTATTAAAATAACTGGACCTGATCAGGGCAATATTCACAACACAACACTTACCACATAATAGAAAGTTTTGAAGCTGATGATCTTCACTTGTAAGTTTGATTCGCGTTCCACTTCATCCTGGTCTGTACTAGCCCCACCTTGGGATCGGCTGGGTCCACATTTTTTTCTGTAAAACATAAGAAGTCATTGTTACTTTGAGGCTACCATGGCTTGTAAGTGAAAGCTCATACAGTATAATTCTATCATTGGTTTATCTACATGTAACACATTAAATCATGCAGTTTCTATAATCAACGAAAGGAAATGGGTTAATGTTTTCAAAGTTTCGATTGATTACGCATTCAGTGAAAATGGCTCGTACAATTTATGTTCTGCACTCGACGTGGCACATCATATCCATTGTAGAGCACAAAATTTCCCACAATTCCAACCAAGAAGCTAAGCAATCTTGACCTTTGACCTAAAACTCTTATGACCAATCACCATGAAGACACCCAATCTCAATAAAGATCTAAGACTGAAGAAGAAAAAGAGGAAATTTCAGCAAATCTCATTTCCACCAATGGTATCCGAGTACTTGCCTGAACCATTCACCGATGGCCTTAAAGTTAGGTGGGCTCGGCGTATTGGACAAGAAGTAGCCAATCAGAATGAAGAAGGACAGAAGATTGTGCAGTCCAAACAAACAGTACTGCAAGATGGGTAGATCTGTCCATGCAAAAACAGGTGCTGTGGCACTAAAAACAGATAAAAGGTAAATTTAAGCAATACACGTCAGCATCATGTAATCAAGTTGTTTAAATTCGTTGTCAAGTATTTCAGGTAGCCAACCATAATCATCGAAAGACACAGAAGTGAAACTTTTACAAAAATCTTGCTGTACTCAACTTTTGCATAAGCAAAACTGAATACTTAACTTAAGATATTTTTGCGAAAAATGAAATTTTTTAATTAATGAAATGTAAGTAAGTAAGACAATGAGTTTTAGACAATTTCTGCTCAACTGGTTTCCACTCACACTTCATAGTTAATAGTTCCATTATTGTAGACAGGTTGCCGAACTCCAGCGACGATCGTGATGGCAATGACGATGCTGAGAAGGATCATCAGGAAGTTAAACATATACCTGAAATACACAGGAAGTGGACGTCTTTTATGATCGATCTTAAAATGTCAACAAACACTGTCCTTCAATCAAAAGACTGTAATTTCTTCAAAGTAAGTTGCTCGATTCTTCCATGCATGTGTCATAATTGTTAAACGGTACAATACTGACATCATGCCAACAACCCACATTGAAACTGTCACAGGTACATGAGCCATCAGTAAATAATAAGACTATATATTGTTATCAATGATACAGCCACACTTCACAAACTCTGATAATAGAGTGACGTAAGCCACATGGTTTCCAGAGAACCTACATGGGCATTTGTCTATCAATGACTAGCGAACAAATAGCTTAAAGTAGACGTCAAAACGGAAAACAGAATACGAATAGTGACTCAGGCTAAGAAGCGACAGCATGTCCCGCCACACAATAACATAACTTTCATGAAAACAACAACTCTCAAATGATTGACAGCAAACTTTGACACCCACAATCCCTGTATGACGATATTCTAGAGGAGATGAAGGTTTTTCATGACCTGTTAAACAGCATTTTTTGACAGGCGTGGATGTGAAATAAGTTTTTAGATTTAGGAACTGATTTGAAACTCTCCAAGAATGCACATTTTAGATTGTTGTGAGTCATGAAATAAATAATTTTGGATGTAAGAACCCACTTTACTCTCACACGAAATGCTGCTGACAAGTTTTATGTTTATTGCATTGTAAGATGAGAGTAGCCAATCACACTAAAGATATCTGATATTCAGTCTTTTTACTGCATCACAAAGAAGGTTTACTTGGTTTGAGCTGTTGTGAGAGATACTTAAGATAAAGAAGTTGATGTGTATAACATGTCACTACTTGACAAAAAGTACAAAAGACTTAATAAGTGCATCTCAAAATTTCCTTAAATAAAAGTGGACTTCTAGATTAGGATAATACTTACCACTGCCTGACAAAGAATTTTGCAAGACGATACGATAAAATTTTCTTTTGTATCTTAATGTCCTTCATAATGTCCCGCGACCAATCCATGAACTCTCGTATCTTGTTGCTAGGCGATGAACGATCCACTTCATACTTGAATTTCTCTTTAATTTCCTCTCGTAACACAGACTGAAGAAAATAAACCAATCACAAAACATTATTTTGACGGGTATTGGCTACTTGCACAACTTTGTCATTACACTTGAAAACGAGGCATTGTGTTTAATCTGCAATGGATCTCCACGTTTAGTGCATGTGCACTTTCATGTTTGTGTTGTTAAAACTGATGCTTAAGAGGCATCGCGTCCTAAATAACAATGCACAACAACCATTTTTTGCAGCGCCACCAAAAGTGCAAGTAGTGAATAAAGAAATGTTCTACTTTACAGAGGCACTTAACTATTTGGCCACGCACAAAAATGTTCTGTTTTTCTTTAACTATCGGAGGATGGGAGTGAAATGTAGGGTGAAAAACCTAGGAATAGAAAATGGAATTAACATAGAAATCTAAGGGAGGTCGCACGCGCTCAATTCAATTTGACGTAAGTTTCCCAACCTTAAGACCATGATACTGGAGTTTCACCAGTTACAAATTTGTCACCATAGTATCAAGGCCTCAGCCCAGGGTTTTCAGATTTATTTCACCTGGAAAGTGTTAAGAAAAAAAGCTCATTTTGTAAAGCAAGAGAGACTGGAAAATACAAAATCTATAGATTTCATTTGTGGAGCAGGACAATGAATCGAGGAATTGTTGAAATGTGTAACAAATATCAATGTAAGAAATGACAACTGGGAAACAAGAATGAGATGATGGGCAAAACTGGGCATTGATTGCCTTCAAATACATGTTAGGCAACTCACCTTGTCCTTTACCCTGAAGTAGATCTTGTTGAGCACATCATGTTTGAGTATCTCAATGGACAAAGTACCCTGCTCATAATATAACCAGGCATCGTGATGAAATTCTGTCTTGACCAGACCTTCAATATAAGTAATTTATGATAAAATTAATTACATTCATTGCAGTTATGTTAAACAGCATTTTTAAAAGATACATATCTATGTTAGAATTGGATACAAGTTGAGCATAGGTTACAAACATTCTACCTTGTACTGTACATTCTAGGCAATAGATGAGAATGTCTTGGAAGAAATTAATTCAACATTCATTCAGCAGGTGTCTCACCTTGTTTTGACACTTGGTCGGAGAGATCAATCATTCGTACCAAGACATGATAGTACTTGAAGCCAACAGTAGTTGTCAGCTCTTTAAGATCTTCATCAAGTGTTCGAGACTGCAATTCAATTGGGCACATTAAATAAATTTCTAATTAGTAAGATTGACTTAAATAAGACCACTTTTAAGTGCTTAAAAAATTAAGAATTAATTCAAAATCAATGGATGCAAGGCCAGAAAATTAATTGTGATTATAGGTCTGCACTGCAATACCCAATATATGTAATACCGCAGTAAGCTTTTTATGAAAATAACATAATATACCAGCCTAAACAACTACTGTTTACAACAACTATGAATTTTCCTTAGATATTAAATAACGTTGCATTTCGTCCTGTTTAGCAGGTTAAAAAATGAAAAAGGAATTATGCCGTTTGTGCTCATAAAATCAGTTTCATAATATTCCTTACCATGACAGAATTCAATTTCCATTACCAACTTAAGCAACTTAAGTCACATGCGTACATGCGGTATTTCTGAATGCACTATTTTCGAATTTCAAGTTTTAAGGTTGGCAAACCGCCAGTAACAGACATGGGGTCTATCATGATGAGGAATATTGCAAGCCCTGAGACTAAAAGCCTTAATTCCATCAATTTGTGTTTACCCCAGCTAAACAAGACAAATTGCACCCTTAAGTAACTACACCAAAGACGCAAAAAGAATCTAAACATGAAATTAATCAAGTTAAGACGTTCACAAGATCTAAGTGAATGGGTAAGGCACCAATTAGACCAATCAAGCACATTTCTAGCATGTGTAGCTTTCACTGCAGCTATAAACAACTATCACAATTGTTAAGCGGATAGATTAAACAACATATTAAGCCAGGGTGTCAAAATAATGAACAACCACTAAGCTCATACTTCAAGGCTAACCACCATTAATGTACACAGACAACCTGTTTGCAAGCAATATTTAAGAAATAAGCTCGTCCACTACTGAGCTCATCAATCCAAACTGTCTCAGAATTAACGACCAATCAAATTTACACAAACAGAAAACAGATTCTAGCTCATCGGCCAATCAGAGCTTGTGCTATAATGAATGTACAGTCAAAATGCATTGTCAAACTATTTGCCCAAACAGAGCTCTTGTTGCATGCTTACCATTGCAAAAAATACAAGTAGATTAAACACCCAAATAGTGACAAAGCATAAAGAAGACGGCAACTACTAACTACAACATAATTGAAGATAAATTCACCAAGATGATCTTACATCTGTGAGATACTCCTGCATAACAATAATAAACAAATTTTGATATAGACTCAATCAATGCACTACAGTGTCAGTCACATCTTGGAAGAAAGGTTAAGTTGGACCCTACAAAAATCTCTGAATTTGGATAACTTTGGAGCATCATGTGTAAGAAATAGCAGATTGAATGTTTCAGATGCTGTGCTATAAGCACTGTTCTACAAAAATTGTTTTTAAATTGTTCCACTTTTGCACGAGGAACTATAAAAAGGACTTTTATTATGATTTTCATGAAAAAATCAAAAGTTGCATGAAACGAAAATGAAATGATTTAGAAAACTGTACAGCATTTTTGACATTTGAATTTGAATATTAAAAAAAATCAAATAAATTTTGTTCAAGATGTTATTGATAACATTGTTTTGCTATTAATGAACCTTTCTTTTTTGCAAAATTTTACTAATAAAAAGACATGGTAGTGAAAGGTAGAATGTCAAGAATCAAATTCTAGAGGCTTTTTACAATCAGAAAATATATATAAATTTTATTAGTAAATTAAAACCTAAAGCTCTGTAGGTATTTTGCTAAATACACTACGTAACCTTGAGCAGCATCTGAACACATCTCTATGTACTGAGATGACTTTGTAAAGTATGATATAGATGCTATTTGGATCTCACGGGAATACCCACTCAAGCGTCGGTGACAATTTTTTCAATCATTTTGAACAACTATTTCCATTAAGGGAGGTGTGCATTCTTCAAATTCTTTATTATGCCAAAACATTTTACGTGTACGAAAATAAGGTCATCTTTCTTGAAAGCCCCACACGGCGCCATCTTTTGACAACCATTGTCAGTTTTGATTCATGTTCAGGCAAGTTTTTAAATACAACTATTTAGAGTTTTAATTTAATAACGTTGGTCTTCTATAACAACGATGTAATGGCTAACGTAAGAAAGATGGTCTGAATTTTTGTTTTTAGGAGATAAAATTCCTTAAATCAAAAACAAGCCAACAGCGGCATGACAGGACAGTGTCTTCTTTGGTTAACAAGGGTTTGAACATTATACAACTCCACAAATTTTTAATTTGTACTTCAAATAAAAACATATGATCTTTGATCACAAAACTATGCTATTTCAAATACAGACCAGATCTAAATCAATTGCTTTCACTTAAGTTTTGAAAGATAAGTGCAATTCACCAAAGACAAAGATCTATTGTCTTCATAAAACCCATGACGCTGCCAAATGACGTTTTTCTTAAGAATATAAGGTGAAACGTTGTAAAGATGAAGTTTCCAACCCTCGAGCTTATTATTCAATTTCTTATTTTTATAATAGCATTTCTTAAAAAATCTTGCAGCTATCAAGCGACTCATCACTTATTCATGATGTAAAATTAACATGCCACACACCTGACTACTTCTAAAACACTCAATCATGATCTCGTGAAGACTCGAGGCATCCAGGGACTCCACAACTTCCTGGAATTCAAACAAGTTCTAAATAATCAATAACATAACAAATGAAACAGAATTTCCTTCGTGTATTCAACAACTGAATTTAAGAGTGTGTAAATCATTTATGATATTGAATGAAAAAAATAGAAACCAATCACCATTGCACAAGACACATTTTCAGCAAATAATATAATGCAACAATGAAACTTACCGTAGCCAGCGTAGTCTTTTTATTTGCTTGAGGGATATTCTCTTCTATCATTGACTTGATCAAAGTGACAATGGAAGACTTCAGTGTAAGGATCTAGGTGAAAGAACAAGTACACAGTAATTGCAGATGTGTTCTGTGATCAACTTCACTGTAGACACATTGTAAATACAAGAATGTTTACAGCACAAAGTGGTCAGCATACTATGTTAATTAATTTATTTGATATTTTAAATGATGGGAAGACAGCTGTCGGACCATTTTGCAAAAATAATCTGTGATCACAGACGCCATCTGTGGGTGAATGGTAACTCTACTCAAGCAAAAGTAAACAATAATATATTTGCGAAATGCCTGTTAAAAGCTTCCAACATCTAACTGAAAAGATTATTTCATGGAACTGGCATTGTAAATTACTTAATGTTAATTTATACTTAATGTTTCAATGTCTAAACTCACCTCAACAGGTGTACACCTCTGGAAAGCGCCCCCACGCAGAATGTGGTTGATGTAATCACATACCTTGTTGTCAAACACAACCGATTGGTTTTGGGGATTACCCTGTAATATGTCATTAATCAAAGTAAACAGATAACACATAAAGATAAAATCATACAGGCCTCTTATGCCACATGTTAACAAACAACAACGAAAGTCTTTGAAAGACAGTTTACATTCAAATACGTACAACAAGTGCTACAACATGATACAGTTGGTTCAGAGCCATAGAGACAACAACAACTTCTAGAGAATTCTAGACATAATTAAGTTCACAAACTTTATGATTTGGCTGTGTTAACTTCGAAGTTAATTATCACCAAGTCCCTAGAGGGCAGTGACCTAGGAGATTCACTAACAAGTATATGCGAACACTCCACAAAACACACAACAACTCATTAAAAGACAATGCCATTTAACAATCATTTCTTAGTATACTTACAGATGTGAACTCGACAAGTGTGTCGAAGATCTGTGTTACCAAATCCACGGTGTTCTTGTTAATGTTGGAATAAATCAGACTAAGGAAGCGCGCCGTCTCAGCAACAAGATTAAATGACTTGATGTTATCTGGTTGCTCACGCAGATAGTCCTGAAAGATCAACCAATTAGACATCCATGACTCAGATTATGGCTTGGACCGTTCTCAAAGCAAGTGACTGTTCAAGTGCATTAACACTACAGGTTTCAATTGGCAGTTGGCCACAAGGTGTCACTATTCCTTTCAGCTGGTTACAAAAGGTTTGATCATGGACAGAAATGTAGATGGAAGAAACAGTAATTCAGAATAATTGGCAGCAATACTGGCTGAAAAGAAAATTTTTGATTGATGGGATTACTCAGTTACTCCCTTCATAATGCCTCTGTTTTACAATATTAACCATTTATCATAATTAATTATCTTCATGAAATATAATTCTAGTTATGGGTATTACAAAGACTCACTCCAATAAAATTGATAATTTTTTCCTAAGTTTTACAAATTCATTTTGAGCGATTTCAAAGATCCAGTGGCTACATATTGACATGTGATTACTCTTCAAACAAATCAATTTTCACCTTATAAAGCACTTCAAAAATTGTGCCACCAAATCCTAACTAATGGAAATCTTTAACAAATACATCATTCTAACACAAAATACTACCAATGCATACCTTGAATAGTATTTATCCCACACCTGAAATCATTAAGCGTTAAACTCACCTGCAGTTGCTTGTTCTGTCCATCACACATCAGACCCAGCACCCTCAACACTAGTTCTATATAACCATCATCTTTATATTCACTGTCTTCATTTTCCTGATCCAGCAGGTATGACTTCAAGTCTTCCATATCATCTTCCTCAATAACCTAATAATAAAAATTTCATTGAATTTTCTTGAATTTCATTCATTGTCACAATACTTCACCATACAACAACAAATAAATTTAGATTGTTTTTAACTATTCATTTATTATCACCAAGAATTTGACTTCGTAGCAACACTTCAGCAAACACCAATAAATAAATTTAGATTGTTTTGAATTATTTCATTTATTGTCACCATAAATTTAGCCTCGTGACAATACCTTACCAAACACCAACCTGAGATTCTTCACTTAACCACAAAATGTGGTAAACTCTTATTCATACATTGTAAAAATTTGAAAACTGCAATGACGTGGTGTGAACATGTTTTTTACTGTGAATCTGAGTCAAGAATTATCCATACATATGTAGTAAGCCTTAAAAATCTGAGTCAAGAATTATCCATACATATGTAGTAGGCCTTAAAAATCTAAGAATTATACGAATTCATACACCACAAATCCATGGAATTTTTTTACAATCATTTATTTCGATAATATACTTTAAAAACAAACTATGACTTAAGTGTCAAGAAATGGAATTGACAATATATCTGGGTAAATTCGTTGTGAAGCTTTGCACGAAATGAACAGAAACATTACCATACTTTTTTATTCCATCGCTAAATTAATGCAAAATCCACTAGGTAACACATAATGGAAGTCCATGGTGACAACTGGATTGAACAGATTGGTAAACTCTTAACAAATCAGAGCAAAATATGGCAGAAAAGGGAAGTTTTACTTTCTCACTTTGTCATTAAAAGCTGTTAATGCTTCACTTGGTACAAGTTCTATAATTTAGCAACTATTTCGAACTAAAAAAGCTGCAGGCATTCACAACAATTTTAGACCACATTAAAAAACAAAAACAGGCAATTTAGACAATAATTTTTGTCCAAAAATGAGAATTTACCAAAGAAATTATTACTTTACGCCGTCCATTGCTTATTTTTAAGTTGAATTTCGACTAGAATCTGGTTCATATAACACCATAACACAAACTTTTATTGCAGTAAAGCCGTGTATCTCGGGTTGTGTAGTTTTTACAGTTTTCTCACAACATATAGTGAACTGTTACAACACTGCAGCAAAGCTTTGCATCTTTGTCCCATTTTTGCATTCCCCAACAACCTGTACTAACCTCGGGCGAATCTACCTTGATCTCAATAGGGCTCACTCGGTTATTATTGGTTAAGAGCGGCTGTTTGTCTTCTTTTTTGGATGACATCATGGACATCTCGATCCCGTTCTCCCTCGTCCGCTGCCGACTGGATAGCAGACGACTACCCAAGTGAGCATTGGAAGTCAATAGACCACTTCCTGTACTAGAATTCAGACTTTTCTGACTGCCAAGACGTGCATTGCTGCCGTATCGGCTCTTCAAGTTCTTCTGAAAACACACAATGAATTAATTATCATTACTACTGTTGCAATCTTACAAGAGTTACATAACGTGAGCATCGTCGGACATTATTGTATAATACAGTTAACCTGAGACTGCACTGATGAAGAAATATGTCTGCAACATACAGCAACTTGAAAGTTGCCAAATCTGTATTTTTTCACCATTTGGATTGGTTTAAAATTGTTTGGGAGTGAGACTAGACAAGATTTTAGAGTTTAAAGGAAGTTGTTGTAGATGTTTCAGGCTTTCAGGGAGACATCAACAAATATTAATCTTTTTTCCTTATTTTATCATCAACAATATTCTATATTTTATCTCTTACCCATTTACAAACTACTTCAAAACAGTTTGCAGACAACCCGTGAAAACGTGCTCACTGAGGACACCACCGCTTGGCAATTAAGAGGGCTTGTACACGCCAGCACCATCACAGCTAAATTTGGGTGTACAGAAGTAGCAGGCAAGGTTTGAGCATGTGACGTGAAGCTTTGCAAGTTTACATACCTTGGGTTTTTTACTGGGGGCAGCACCAAGACTGGACTTTGACCTTTTCATGTCCATGATGGTTGACCCCAGTTGACCTGCCAGTTTATTGGCTGCCATGATTTCCTGCAGAAAGATATCGATTGTAATAATCAAATACAAACAATTCACTGAAAATTATTAAGTTCCTAATTTTTATGAAATGAAATACACCAACACCTTTATGCAAAAATACTCAATTAAGTACACATTACAGGTAGAGTTAATGACTAAAACATTTAGTAAAACACCTGGAGCTAAAATATCTTAACATTCTAAAATCCCATATTTTTGGTTTATTTAGTGTATTACATTCTCAATTTAAAGTGGCAAATTTTAAGATAAAACAACAACACATTAGGGCGAAGCTTTCAACTATCATTATGTATTCATTGAAACACACGTAATGGAGCATTTTAACGTCATTCAATTTCTATAAGTGTGGCTTCACTTCATGTCTACTTACAGCGGCTGCAGCATTCCCAGCTTGCATGGCCTTTGCAAGAGCTTTATGTTGAGCGAGCGCCTCCTCAATCTTGGCCTGATGTTGAGCCATCAACGCACGTCTGCACAGAAAATAATAAATTCATTTAGCTGTATGAACAAAGTATAAGCATATTATAGACCTAACAGAGGTGCAGAGAATATTTAATACTGACAATAATTTTGAAAGATATTACTTCCAATCAGCTATCAAGAGTCGAAGGCATCGCGGTAAAAACAGTACACGCCAAAAGTAATTAGACTATATATCACTTCCAATCATAACGGATAATGACCCAACTTGACATGTCACGACCAGTCATTACAGCTCAACTGGTGGTGAATTTTGCGTGCACTCAGCCATTGTGAGAGACAAATTCTGCTTGCACTAAGCCATCACAATACAGAATTACGGTTTATTTTGTCTGATACATTTGCCATGTACTGTGTAATGTAGTAATTCAATACTCCTCAACACATTTTGATACGGCTGCATCTTTTATTACAGAAATCAAACACTGCCTCCATCAACAATTTTACTGGCTTTTTGTATATTTTTATACTTATTTTGTTGTTTGTACTTAATACTTAATGTTATTTCTAGCCTGTTACTTTTGAACGCCAATCTTCCTAGACTACATAACGTTTGTAATTTTATTGTATATTTCATATTTCTCTATTACACTAGTACTTTCTCTTATTTATAAATTGAATATATGACCTATTATTGCCTATGTGCTGCTTCGTTAATATCAAAGAACATAGCTTTGTGGACCCTCGTGGGCTCCTTGTGTTTTCATCACACAAGAATTACTCTAAAATTAAAGATTAACAGTGTACTATAAAATCCTTATACGTTATTTACTTGTATTCACTTTATTGTAATTGTACTTATAGTCATAATAAATGACCTTATATCGCCTACCTCTTTCTCCTTTTCATTTCTGGTAACGAGCTTGCGACGCACGTATCATTTATCTATTATTCGGGACATATGTCAATCATAAAACACAATCTGGGTAAGTTTATTCACAGTTCAATCAACTCACTTCTCTTTTGTCGCAATGGCCGACAGCTGCATTCTGTTTTTAACAGCCACAAAGAACTTTTCCTCGCGTGTACCAAAGAAATATCTGATGAGACTCTGCTGAACACCATAGTTTCCCCCGAAGAGCATACTAGCCAGGAAAGACAGCACCTCACGGATAATTTCGTCACCATTCATCGACAAGTGGGGCAGGACCTTCAGAATAACGTCGTGTTTGTTCAACGCGATCTGAACAGCCTCTATCTTTTGCAGTTGCCTACAATAAACATTTAGAAGTAAAACAATAGTACAAATAACAAAACACTTCTAACAGCACTGACAATGATAACAATATAAATATTAATTATCATTTTATATCTGAAACTGGCATATCATATATAATCTAAAACACTTTCTAATACAATAAATAATATTAAAGTTAATTACATCAAAAAAATACAATCACTTAAATACAATCATAAAACAGTAAATTTAATAGCCCTTTTGCAAACATGAATTATTTTAACTTTAATCACTTGATTTCACCTTTTCCAGTTTAATCATCAACAGACAAAGCATCAATACACAAAAATTCATAGTAAATAACAAGTTAATGAAAAGTAACTTAAAAAAGGAACAATCGGAAGCCAATCTGGTGTGCACATTATGTTTTTAAGTTTAAAGTAGAATGCGAACTACTCGACCTACTACTGTTGTTTTATGAGTATGAGTAGAATATCAAAATCAATATCTATGTCCTTGCCTTGACTGCAGAATATTTTGTTTCCACCACCATACAGATCACTGTCAAAACGCTTACTTTTTGTTTGACTTCAGATCCAACTCCCAGTCTTCAGGTAACTTAACAATCTCGTTGTGTATCAACGCCCGTAACAGCTGCAGACATTTGACGTCCAGTCTCTGCTGCTCCACTCTGTCCTTCTCAGACAGCGACGTGTGAGACGCAGATATACTGCAACAACAAATAAATGCAGGGATTTACTTAGCACTTTAATGACTGGCCTTAGTTCATTTCCTGACATTACACGTGTTCAGTTTGCAAAACAAAAACCGCAAAAGTCACTTACAGAGGTCCCAGATTTTGAGAATCAGTTTCTTCACTAAATAATAGGCATTAAACAGGGCTATATTACGTGGACTTAACAAACTTGCAAAAACGTAAGATCACACAAGACTTCGTGAGATACTGTCATGCCTTACAACTGAAGCACGTAACCAAGGATTTTCTCAAGAGTATCCTAAGTATGCGGAACACACCTGCAATTTTCAAACCCAATGGGGACCCCTTAAGTGACTACTGCTATACAATCAGTGCACGTGCACTAGAATTGTAGTCTGAGAAATAATGCAGCATGAATTTGGTATCTGTAGTTATACTGTGGTTGGGTAACAACAGTTACAATTACATGCATAGATGCATAGAAGGTTACACCCTAGCCAAAAATTAGACTTCTCATCAATCCCTCTTAGAATAGGTTTGTAGAAATCTGCGAAATTAGTATCACGGTAAAATCTCACTGACTTCGGGCTGTCAAAAAATTATTATTTTTTCCATTTTTGAGCTCGTCCAATTTTGAAGAAACTCCAATGTATCCTGATAAGGACAGAGAGATTTTACCGTAGTAATACATGACTATACACACAGCCTTCAGAAAAAAACATCATTTTGTAATGTTTTTACAAAATCAAAAGGGAATTATTTAGAATGAAGAATTTCGTCTTTTCGGGAAGTCTCGCAAAAAATTCTATGAAGCATTTTGTGCATGGAGATTTTCATTTTTTCAAACTCAAAAGAGAGTTATTGAGAATGAAGAAATACTAAATCTTCTTTTGTGAACTCTTACTCAAAAAATCTTATACGAGTGAACACTAGTGACGCATTTGCACATGGACAATTTTACTTTTTCAAACTCAACAAAGAGTTACAGTACATGCCAAAAGTATTCATACAAAATGACCCAGAATTCCCAGTCGTGATGGCTGGATAGAAGCTGAATTCACTGTCAGAGAAGTCTTCTCTCATGACCCACAATGAAGGACAATTCACAGGAAATATAGTGAGGTGGCTAAGCTATTCTGTAACCAGAATTTTGCTAATATAATCTCATGGTAATTACCAGAAACTTTTTCTGTCAGTAGAATTGGCCATCATAACAGAAAACTGCATTTTGACTCATTGCTTTTGTTGTGTATTGTTCACAGAATGAGGAATTACTTATTAATTTCAAGTGTTCTCTAAAGAAGTCTCTTACAGAAGAGTACGTTTGTGAAGCGTTCGGGCATGCAGAAAGATTACTGCAAAGATAGCGGCAAAGTCAATTCATCCACTTACTCAAGCTGTTCCACAAGTTTCTCCGCTAAGATGTACATTTGCCCAGCTGTCTTAGTATCATCAACAAACATGGCAACAAATCGTTGAAACTCCTCCCCTAGAGGGAGCTCATCATCACCTCCAATCTCGGTATATTCTGAAGTAAAAAACATTTCAAATACTTTCCATCAAACTTAGCACATTGCCTGAATGAACAAATCAGCAAAATCTCACACTATAATTTCATTACATTTAAGATATTTATAACTATCATTTTCAAGTAAAACATAATCAATTTTAGTAAAAACAGGTATTGGCAGAAACTAGTACTTAACATCCTCAATGTCGAGGTAAATATAGGCAACTAGAAAAAAATAGATCTTTTCACGATAATTTTCTTCTTTTTGTTATATTCCAAACTTCGTCCTATTTAAGACACTTAGAACTCGTACCTCTGTCACTCTGTATCCCCAGCTGTTTTTCCACTGTATTTTGTCCTCCATATGCCATACTAAAGTTCACGGCAAACACGTTCAGCTGGGCATTCAACTCTTCCTCCCCTGCGTACTCTCTCTCATATTTCTGTAAGTATTAACCAGAAAACTTCTTTCTAGATTTTTGAAGAACTTATGTTTCGTACACAAAACCAGTCTCATGAAATATCAAGATAACCTCATAATATTAAAGTAATTATTGAAATGCTTTATAGGTAACCATAATAACACATATTTAATAAGAATGAATTATTATTTTCAATTATTAATAGACTAGCTGATAAGGTATCATTGGGTAATACGTCATATCTGTGTTGTGCTTCTGGTGTCAGACTCTGACAATAAAAACTCTTGTTTGAGTAGTGACAGATTGGAAATTTAATCAGCTTCAATTTTTACTCTATTTATTGTTACAATACTGTAACTAGGTAAGCAGTTCCATTTGGTCGAACTTGAAATATTATTGTCTCCCTTCACACTACTTTCCCTTCACATTATTATTGACTTCACAATACTCTCACTTCAGCTTGTAAAATACTCTTAATGTCTCACATCTTATTATAGGGGTAGCTCATTATTTTATAAAAAACATTTATTTGTAACTGAAAAGATTGCGAGTAAAATCGAAGAGCAAGAGCTTTGAAATCGGTCGTAAGAGGGGAAACAATGACTAGAATACTTTCAACAACATGAACTACATTCATTAAAAATAAAGACTTTAATTGATAAGAACCGCTTACAACACTACACTCACAACAAATTAAAGTAAGTGAAAGAAAAATGGCACATAACAGCATTTGGACACGCCCGGCCGATTCCACAGTTATAAACGTTACATGCATTATATAATTCAAAAATACTCCAGAATTGCCCTGAGAGAACATCAACAGGGCCAAGTATCGTCTGTTTACGGATAAGCACATACAACAGATCTTAGTAGTGATGTCCACAAGGAAAGATTAGAGGAATTCAGGTTCTAAGCTTGGCAGATGTAAGAAATTGCCCCTAAGATATACTTTAAAATTCTATAAATATATAGACGCTAAGGTTGGCCAATAGTGAAATATGTCAAATTACGGAAAAATCAGGTACCCCAATTGGGAATTGAACCACAGGTCTCTTAGACTGCCGGTCTAGTGCTCTTACCGCTGAGCTACTGAAGACCACATATCAGTGTGTAGTTACTGTTTGCAGCCAACTGTTATGTCATACATAGTCTGCAATATTTTCAACAAAATGGAAGGGACCAAATATTGTGGAATAGATTAGTTTAAGAATTGATTATGTCAATAATCAAAAAAATCCTAACCAATAAACGATTCCACTCATACAGTGGAGACAACTGCAAACAGCTCACCCAAGAAACTTATCTAACAGCAATCCAAATTTCCACCCAGCTGGTAGGAGAATGAAGCCTTGTAATCAAAACTTATTTTCACACTAGGAAAGCAATTTCTCACACACTGCCACAGTTGAATGTACGAAAATCATAGAACTTGTTCTAGTCCAAAATACAAATTTCCAGCACACAAAACATTGCACACAGTGACCTGCCATCCTTGCAGCTATTCAATATTTGAAAATACAAATTTCCAGCACACAAAACATTGCGCACAGTGACATGCCATCCGTGCAGCAATTCAATACAATTTTACCATAAACAAAATATTAAAAACCTTCAAATCAAAAAATCACAAAGATCTGCAGGTGCTTACATACCACGTTATAGGGTCTGTGCCCCATAGAACCATTATTAATTCCTTGTTGATTTAACCTGACAGTTATGTAAGCCTGTATTACAAGACAGTACAAAACATCAAGCAGCACGACTAATGTCCGATCAGTCAGCTATTCTATGCATTCCAGCATGTGACTACATAATTATTTTGAAAAAAAATATTATTAGGTTTATCTCCAAAAACCTACCCTCCTAGCATCACTTTTGATGTCCTGAACCACTTCCTGTCCGCCATACTTCTCCTGGAACTGTTCCATCACCTGCAAGTTAAACAATGTTTGTTGAGTGCAATGTAGTGTCCTATAGAGAATGTTATCATTGAGTTGAACAGATTGTTCTGTAAAATTGTTAACTGAATTCTAATTCATCTTGCACGAATCTGCCACAAGAGGATATTTAAACGTTCATCTGAGCAAATTACCAAACTTTGACGATAATACAAAAATGGTTTAAAACAGATGTCTTATGAGTATAGTAAATGAGATCCAACTCAGACACAAATCATAAAACAAGCTAAGACAGCATAAACTAATTAAAGTGGAAGTAAGTCACAGTCAATAAAAAACAACCACTCATATAAATGTACATTAAATGAGTGTTTTTCTATTCAATGTTCTGAATTACTAATTGTCGTAAACCCACACCTATAAATAGACAAATAATAGGTAAACCTACCATGGGTGTGTTTCATCAAAGTGACTTAAAGGAGACTTAAGAAAGAAATTTGGTCTTTGATCCTCCCACTGTACAACTGACCTATTGCCAGGATTTTGAGTGACGGCTTAACTGACCATTTAGAATGCAGCATTATTGACACACCTTTGTTTCCAAGCCGCCATTTTACCCAACAAACAACACGTTGCCTGGTAAAACTTATTGTTTGTTAGTCAACATTACACAAGGGGGTGGAGCTTGCGATAGGTCGATTGTTGAATTAAGGTTTACCCAATAATTTAAGAGCCAATCACAGTCCAGAAATACTTAATTATCTCGGTAATTAGCACTTATCTGAATAATCTCAGAGACGATGAAATTTTGCTCAAGTGAGATTCAATAGTTTTCAGAAATAGAATGTTGTGCCTCAGACCAAATTTCTAGGTTAATTCTTAAGTCACTTTTCACGAAATGAATGCAAAAAATACACTACCATACAACATGTAGAAATCTGAAGCACAAAATAATTTTATAAAATCTAAAACATGGCAACATGTATTCACCTTCGACGCATTCCTTGAAGGTAACAAAGGATCCTGACAGCATAAAACAGTAAAGGATTCTGCTTAATCACAAACTTAATAAACTAAATGTCACTTAGTTTCATTTGTACTTCCTTAAAAATCAGGGAGGTAAAAGTCACCATACAGCGAACATCAACAACACAGTGACAGGGTCTTATAAACAAGGCTGTGTATAAAGGCTGTGAAGGGCCTTATAAACAAGTTTTGTATTTAGCCAAATAACCACAAAACTATAGATTTTGCCCAGTAATATTATGTATTTTCTGAAAGTAGAAAGCTTGTAGGATTTTATTTTTAACTTTTCTTACTAAACTGACATTGATTGGATGACGTGACCATGTCTTTTAAGTAAATTTTAACAAAAATGGAACTCTTGCTATTTACAGCAATGACAGAACAACGGTATCAACAACAAGACAAAATTTCCTTTAATATGTAAATGTTCAAGGTCAATCTCAAAAATAGTGTTACGGTTTTCTAAATTATCATTAAATTTGCCTTTTCGTTTTATACAACTTATGATTTTTATAGTGTAATTTTCAATAGTCCCTCATTCCAAACTGGAAAAGAGTACATGGAGCAGAATATCTGAAAGTTTCACATCAATTCGATCACCAATTTCAGAGATATGACGTTGGAAACATTTGGACACTATTTAAGGCTCCTAAAGAACCTAAAGTAATTTTTTACTATCTGGCAAATTAAGAATGAGCACTTGTTAGAAGTGTTTGCCATAAAGTGTCAGATTCATTACATAATTAACTACTAGCAAGTCAATTACTTGGCTAACAATGAAATGGTTTAATTTATACAAATGTCTGTGAACATTTTCACAATGTACTAAAGCATGGATGGCAACCATTTCCTTTAAAACTTGACTACAAGGAGGCACATGCAAGGAAAAAGTGTCCATCAGATACTTTCACGGGGAAAGGACGCATTCAGCTGCCCTAAGCAAACGTAGCATTGGACACAAGGAAGTGAATGCATGCAGAACATTGGGGTGGGCCTTTTGCTAGGTAACTCATGTCACCTCTCTATTGCTGCCAAAGGGGTGGGCAGGGGGACATGATAATAAGTGCTGAAGAATATCTCTTTAATATAACCAGGAATTTTGATTTTAAGAAAAAGAAACATCAAAAATTTTGGTTTTCCCCTTTAAACTACTGGGTTTATGGGTAAGTTTTTAGAGCCATAAACTACTGCACCTTAACAGGAAGTGTGGAGGCGGATAGTACAGAGTTCATGCAGGCAATCATGACCTTCATATGTGTACTGCTACTGACAAGAGGACCAATCACATCGGAGAATGCCTGAAATGAAATGATAATACTTAGACATACAAAAGGGAAAAGACAAAAGTCCAACAGAGGTCACTAGCACTCCTGTAACATGAATGAATGAAAACACTAAAGGCTGGTAAGACATATCAAAAAACTATAACTCTATCCACATAATAATTCCATTGGTGTTTTATTACAGACTGAGAAAGCATCTTCCAATTATAGTACCATGATAACAATAATACAATAATTCAGGTGCTACTGCGGCTGCTACTACTACTAGCAGTAATAAGCAATAACATAATAACAGAATGATAATGTAATAACTTAATAATAATTACAAATAGTAACAATAAAAATAACAATAATAATAATATCATCATCACAGTAATAATATATCAATAGTGATATTGAAGATGATGATACTACGGTAATTCTTCTTGTATTTAACACACAACACGGCTCACAGGTGGAATTGTATTTTGCCAATATATCCACAAAGAGAATTTTAGTTTATGACTAGCTTGGTTTGTACAGTGTACGTGTCATGATGCAACATTTGATAAAGTGTCTGCCACTAACACTACGGAAATTGGCTTCAGAAAACTAGAAAAATGACAATTTTGGCAATTTTAGGAGAAGAATCACTGTTATGATGGTGATAGTGGTGAAAATGACAGTAATAGTCAGGAAATCATCATTGTACAATGCAAGTTCCTTGTTCATGTAAGTATCTCACCACAAGAGTGTTGGCCAGTTTGTCTACATGGTCAGCCTCTCCAGGGAAGTTCACTCTGTCTGGAGAATAGTACCCACGGAAAAACACCTGCAACAACACACGTACTGTCAATAAATTTAAAAAGTAAATGGAGCAAGATCATCAAAACAAAAACAAGCAGAAAATTTAACCTCCAGCCTGTTAAAATTAATAATTACATGAAATGGACCCAACAGTTAAGTATTAAGATTTTTTTGAAAATTGCACCTGTCCATTAAATTGAACCCATTTCACTCCATATACATCATTGAACTTTACATTTCAAAATCCTTTAGCCAATGGTTTCGCAAGGATGTTTATTGAGAAAACTGCAGTGTATTCTGCAGGGAAAATGACATAATAATTATTAACATTCTGTTTAATACAGATATTGACTGTAAAAGATTGTAAATACTGAAATTCTTGCCAAATCTGAATATTTTACCTTCAAGATGATGACTAATAATATTATGATGCATATGGTGTTTAACATACCTGAAGGAATGGCAAGACGGCTTCAAACATGTAGTGAAGAGATGCGTGGTAAATATGTTCATCTGCATCTGTCTGTTCACTGCAAGCAACGAATAATATCCACTTAAACATCACTTTAATTTGTTAGACGTGCCTGATGTTAAACCATTCATAAACGAAACAGTAAAATTATAACAGAACTTGTATGTTATGATTCTGAATTTCTGAAGATGGCACAAGTGCTTGCTGAAAAGCATTGAAATAGAACACAAGCTAAGATTTCTTTCAAAAAGCGTCCACAGGGTTAAGTCTACATAGTTGAAAATATTATTACTAAACACTTCGTAAAATAAGATTCCAGGGAATCTTTCGAGTCAAACTATTTGTGGATGGTACAATTCCACTTAAATAAAAGAAAAATAATGAAAAAGATAACTTTCTCTTCGTTCATGGACTAACAGTTCTTGAACAAACAAAATATAACATTTTTTCCAAAAATCATCACATAATATTTTGAATGCAGCTCCATCAACTAAAACTACGATACATTTCAATATCTAAACAACAAACTAACTCTGCAATTCCACACCAACTGAACCAAATAATATTCGCACAATACAATAACAACACCACAACAAAGATTTAGAAAAATCACGGGATATAACACCAATTATAACTAAACATCAAAAGATTATCAAACAATTTACAAATAGAAAAAACTAAAATTAGTAAGTACTAAGTAGCTTATTTGGAATCAATACTGTTTGGGTGCACACAAAATACTCAGTTCAAAACAAGATTTGTCTGTCTTACGAATGAATTATTAAAGGTCATGGAAGGTTGGTATGTCAAACTCTGGGGGCTCAACCAATCACAGTGCAACACCACACCTGAATGTAGTAACCACGAATACACTTAAAGTTACCCTATCTCTAAATTCATTTGGTGAATTAAGGAATTTGTGACCTCTTCAAGATTGCCTTGTTCCATCAACATCCTTTAATCATATTCTGGATTAAATGCTCATCAATCAATAAGTCTGTAATTTGGCAGTAATCTTTCTCGTATACATATTTCATTGAAGACAAGACTTTGATCTGTTTTTACTAGTAGTTTAATTCCAGTTCTTTCAAACTCTCTAAATAGAGATCTTGTCTTTATTTAGAGAGTTGGAAAGAACAGAAATTAAACTAGTAAAATCAGATCAAAGTCGTGTCTTCAATGAAATATATATACAATCAATAAGTATGAAATCACTTGGATTTTTATTGATAACAAACACCTAACATGGCTTATCAAGTTCCTTCTCATAACCTACTATTTATCTAAGCAAAACAATGACACCTAATTACAAGTCGTCCCCCCCGTCCACATCACATTGACTAGTAAGGAGACTCCCAGCAGGGGGCGGTACTGCATCGTCATAGCGAAGATACAGCTACATTTTACATTTTCTACAATTTTGAGTAGTAAAGAAAGACAAAACTTCAATTAAAATAATGAAATGAAGTAAAAACACTATTTGTGGATTGTGTCTTCTTTTTTAAATGGACGTAACCGGTTTTACGTCCACAAAATGCCTACTAAGATTGTTGAATGGAATGGACATCTTGAAGTTGTCAGTTTCGATGAGAGCTATAAAACAATAAGCTAATGTTGTTTTTGTAA
Source organism: Phoronis australis (assembly GCA_002633005.1). Classification (NCBI taxonomy): domain Eukaryota; kingdom Metazoa; phylum Phoronida; family Phoronidae; genus Phoronis; species Phoronis australis. Next base: position 830,437 of record NMRA01000106.1, on the reverse strand, counting down.
TTTTACTAACTTAAAGTATGAAAACATTCCCTGAAATCAAGGCCAGGCAGCTTTACCAGAGAAATATCCTCAAAATAACCTGCCTTTTATTGATTGGGGTTTAATTCTGCAAATAAAGCATCGCACCGTCACCACTGAGGTCACGAATTCGATTCCACTTTGGAGTTGAACCCAGAAAACTGCTTTTCTCACTGATATTGACACTTTAAGTCAGTAAATCTTATCGGTCTTACAGCACTACTAACGTCCTATAAACACAATCATATTACAGTACAAGACAAAAATAATCAGACACAATGCAGTTTTCTCACAAAAATTACTGGTAAAAATTATTGCGGCACCAAAATTCTAGGCTTAGCCACCCCAGCTACTAACTTTCCTGTTAAATCAACCTCATTTTTGGTCATGAGGGAAGACTACGATGATGGTGAATTCGGCTTGATGCTCAAAACCGCGTAAAATCTCAGACACTATAATTTTATTTTTCAGAGACAACAGCAATCTTCCAGAGGTTATGATGCATACTGCGCAGGACAGTACACTGCATCATGCACAACTTATTTTAGCAATGAATTTTAAGTTAAGATTAATCCAAATCTAGGCATTTCAGTCTGTTTTTACTTTGGTTTCCAATTCCTCATAAATGTACACTCATGCCATTGTTCCCTTTTAGAAAATGGCCAAAGTTTTGTTAACTGTCCGCAACAGAAAGACATTACGAATGATAATGGATTCGTGCCACAATCCTTGTCTTTGCTGGTGTGCTATAAGAGTTAAACTGAGTCGTGTTAAAATACTGTTTTGTGAGAATGTTAAATAAGATTGCTTAAAACGTCACCCTGCACTTAGATGCTGTTTGATTTCCTTTGGGAATTCTTTTGACGATTACTTTTGTCACCAACTTTCAAATTTAATGATTTATCAGAAACTCCAACAATAACTGAATGAGAAATGTAGCAATAATCTGAAAACATCAAGAAACAACAGCAACTAAAATGAAAATTAATATTAAACAGAAGAAGGATCCACCCACTGATTAGACACACTTGAAGGTTCAAATGGGATGTAGAAGGAGTAGTGCCACACTAAGCTTGCCAGTGATATGTGCTTTGACACAGCAGATCAGCATACAAATCCCGCCTTTTTCCATATATGGTTTGACAGACAGATGTCACATTTGCAATATGGTGGATCTATGGGTGGTTCTGTGTTATAAACCTACCCTCAATAAATGACCTCTTTGTTGACATTCCATTTTCTGTCATTATATTTTGAGACTGAATGAGTAAAATCATAGATCCACCGCAGAATAGGTACGCAAGGTAAGACAGCACAGAATTTTTCCAAACTGACTTCTGAATTTTACCGACATGTCGTGTCAAGGATGCAGCTTCGCACATCAGCAGTCTTCACACAAGTTATAATAAACATGTGAGTATTTGAGACAGAAAATGCTGAAATATCCCAATTATCCCAATTGAACCTCCAAGCGGTGCATGAACTAGCCATCTAGAAGCATAACTTACACACTTGTAGCACCATTTATGGGGGGTAATTTAAATTTGGATTCCAGCCTTTTGGAAGCTTTGCCATTGTCACTGAGAGAAATTGAGTTCACAAATCAATTAATATTCAGTAAAAATCTAGACCACAAATAATAAAACAAAATGAAAATATATTATATTTACATCATTGATATCTAATGAGAATTTTCAAAACAGATTTATCAGCTTGACAAAAATATTTGCCATAAACAAGATTCTTGTTGCACTTAGTGCTTCAAATACAAGTCATGTTCAAATGATTCGAGGGATTATACAATTGAGAAAATGAAACTATTTTTACAACCCAAAAATCTGACGAGACTACAATAGATTTCTTTGGTCAGTAAAGCGTAAATATTTATAAGGAAAACCTAGTATGACTCATCAGAGGAGGAAGAAACACCAAGTTTTGATTGAAATCAATGTTAAAGAACTTATTTAATAAAGATAATATTTACAGAATAGTACAAAATTCGTGTTAAATTGAAGCTTATTGAAAGCAATGGTCATTTTACGGAAAGAGTTAAAAATACCCATTAACAGGATTTGAGAAAGATGAAGCAATTAGCAAGTATATTTCAGAGAGCACCTCAATAACAATTCTTAAAAAAGACAGTAAATCTCATTACGATTAAAGAAAGATTGCAACTTTTAAATTGCAAAAACAATTCAAAATTAAACAGTAAGCTGTTTCCGTCAAATTGGTAGAATCTGTATTTCAGTGCGTGTTACTGCTGACAAAACAAGTGATTGATTGACGCACTAGTCCTATTTTCGTTCTCCTCACCTTTTGGACGGAGCCTTCTTCAGCATGTGTTTAACTTTCTCTGGCTCGTTCTTGCAGTAGCCATTGAGGGCGCTGATGTTGGCATTCAGGCCGTTGATGTATTGCCACACACGGCTAAATTGAGAATGACATATCCAATCAGAACTCTCCTCATCATAATCAGCAAAATGTTAAAATTAATTTTTTAGATTACCATTTACTTCCAACAGTCCTTTAATTTTTTTTTGTATATTATACTACAATGATTTTTTTCAATGATTTCACTTTGCAAAATGTCAACCAATGCATCATCTCTCACCCTATCTCTCTTCCTGATCTTTAACCTATGCTCAAGTGCATACAATTTTCAGTGCATTTTGATGTCTTCATGATTTTAAATATCAGTGAGGTGGAAAACAACACCGTCTGGCTTCTGCCGAGTAACCTCATAATTTTGGAACAACACATGGTGTATTACCTGACCAATGTTCATTGTAAATATGAGCATTACAAAACATTTCCAGAACAAATGGTAACTTGATATTAACAGAGGCATTAATGTGAGTTGCCTGCTTACCAGAGGGTGTGGTTATTTATGTGACAAGATTTCCATGCGACTTGAATGTAAACATTTGTAAAGGTAGGGCAGTTGTTTCACTAGCGCCACCTACTGACTTAAAGTTCCTCGGTGTTATTTATCTGATCAATCTAAGGAACATAACCAGCCAGTCAATGACACCAACCTCAATGCAATTTTACAACCAGAAACACTGAAATTTAAAGACTCACGGATCGTGAGGCAAGTCTCCTGAGCCACTCTCTATCATTCCACCGGCCGTGTTGAGGTATACCCAGAGAAAGAATCGGAGATATGGTCTCTTGAAGTTGTTACTGATGCTCTCGTTGTTGAGAATGTCTAGTAACTCATCAACCCCAAATATTGTCTGACAGATTGACTCGATGAATCGGTTCTCACCCTGGAATACACATAGTGCTGTTATATAACACACCAATGAATAGCAAAATTAAACTCTTTGTTTCAGTGTTGCTGATTTCTAACATTCCAGCAAGCAGTCGTGCACCTAAACACACATTTATGGATTTATTCATGAAAATTATTTTTCCAGTAACTATGGTGATTTTTTTGTTTATTTATTTGAAAACATAATGTTATAACATGCATTTAATAAAACTGATTAATGTATGTGCGCACATATAAAATCACGAACCTGCATCCAAAGTAATGTGCTTTTGTACACTTTTAATACAGCTTCAACAATCAGACAGTGTTAAGTTGAATGCAAGTCAACATCAACCATTTTGAAACCGATACGTCAAGTATCCCTAACAAACTATTTTTGAAATTTGCTTCTCAGCTGTACTGAAGCACTTTACCTAAAGAAGCAGGTAGACATTCAAGACGTAGGCACAGCTTCACATAAATAAGGTCCATGGGTCTAAATCTTCACTTCTAAGTAGAATCAAAATCCAGATAAATGCTGATCAGTATTTCACAGAACAGTAGTAGACGCTAACTTTATAACTCAAAATGATATCATGTCTGTATTACCTCTGCACACGTAGCCAGTAAGTCCACCAATGAAATCAAGTATACCAGCTCCTTTCTGTCACCATCAACAAGAAGTTTCTTCCTGTAAACAACAAATTAGTTATATATCATTACAAATCTTCTAGTTGCATGTAACATACTGAACTGTAAGTAACAAATACTTATAACCCAAAGATGTTTAATGCATGTTTTCGTATTTATCAAAAGCACTTATCCTTACAGACTGTTTCTCATACAAGAAGCTTGCGTATGCATACTTCCACAATTAATCAAATGAAACAACATAGAACAAAGTAGAATTTAATATTTCGTCACTTCGGAAGTTCCTAAACATGTATGACATTCATGTGCATTGCCTGTTTGGGCAGTGTGGAAGGAACAGAATTAAAATCAGTAACATTTGATACAGCCGAAGGAGTCATATTGCCTTTAATGACATGCCGTCAACAAGTCATTAAATGTGATACACTACAAGTCTAAGCTCGACATGAGAAAACATCCAAAAATGTACTCAACCCCAAATTTAAAGAAACCATTAAAATCCACGTATCATCTCAACATGACATGCCAAGACAAGAAACAGATAAAATATTTCATAATTAGACCTCTAAGAAGCCACAACCTTAATAACTCTGCCAGACTCAGCTCAACTTACCTGTCTTCCATTGGTTGGTCGATTATGTATGCGACCTCCGACCTATACTGCATGAAGTAGGTCATCACATAGCCCTGATTTCTCTTCAGAGGGAGGTCCAGCTCTTCCACTTTCACAACGGCATTCAACAGGTCCAAGAACTGTGGTGCTTTTGACGTATGGCTGGCCACTAAGCTCATAATCTTCTGGATTTGATGAGGTAGAATCTTCAGACAAGTGGTCTTATTGCCGGTGAAAACCTGGATACAAAATTTATAACTATCAATTTCAGAAATTTGGAAACTTTAAAATTCATTGCAGGTCTGACTTTAAAGATAGCTATTGTCAATACCACAGGAAGCAATTGTTGGAAATAGCTCATTTAATGACCAAAGGCAACAACTTTTTTGTTTGCTTTTTAAAACAATACAAAAAGTTGGCAATATATTTTCAGTAGGACTTTCATTTACAACAAGAGGAAAAATTATTTTATACATTAACTTTGGAAATCTAATTCTCAACATGCCCCCTGTTGGCTGCATCAAGTGATGTTTAAGTCAAAAAATTTCTATCTTGACTTCCTTCAAAACCAGGATTTCCTGCAAAGCACACTGATTTATAACAGACTATTAAGTAACACAATTTTTTTTTCTTTCATTTTGGTTCACTTATCACTGGATTCTCATTTTGAGTTGTTGCTGGCAAAGAAAAACTGATTAATGAATCCTACCTTATTGAGTACTCATACGATGAATACAGTACAACTCAACTGTTTATTTCAACTGTAAAGACATGATGTGGCCAAGCAATAATGAAAGCTACTTACTAGCAGAAGCATCTACTGTCACATACCTCAGTGATTGCGTCAGCCATTTCAGGTTCTGCGCCCTCCACCTGCAGCAGTGAGTCTAGCCTGTCAAAGAGCCGTTGTTGAACGACCTCGTTACCACGAGCCATCACCTGGAGTAACTGGAAGCACTTCTGGAAGATCATCTGCACACCGCGGTATTGATCCTACAACAGATGGCGCTACAGTGCACTCTGGTGATTTGGGACAACAGTTAAATGTATGATGAGCATTTTATAACATGCCTATAAATAACTAAAACAAGTCGTTTTTAAGTAAACGTACAAAAACTTACAAAGGAATAAATTTGAATACAATAGTGTAGTTCTGCATGCAAAAATTTTTACAGTAAAACGCAGAGAAATCAGATCTGCAGGATTGTGATTTTGTCCAAGTAAAAAGAAGTGCAAGTAAGGGTCAAGTGCACAAACTGGAAAAAAATCAACTCCGGGGCTTTTAACTTTTGGAAGATTTAGAGTTACAAGAAATTAGGTGGCAAAATATCAGTAACATACTCACCAGTAACCTAATGTCAATATCCTGTGATATAATATCAAATATATCAGAGAGTATCTCGTGATTGTACAATATGCTTTGGCCCATCGGGTGAGGCTCCTGCGGCTCATCCGCCAGACAACAAAAACTGGAAAGAGAAGCAGACAACATATCACGTAACAAAGCCAACAACTTACAGAATGCTATCAACGCCAGAAATTTCTGAAGCAGTCTTATGCCATGAATGTTTTGGGAGAAATTTTAAGAAACTCACTTAAAAATCAGGACTTTTATAGCTCTATATTGCATTAAAATTGTGTCCATTTTGTCAATACTAAGATGCATGGCAAGTGATGGTATGCTCTTTAAGATCAATATCTTATTGCTTCTCAACACCTATACCAAGGTAACAAGTCTCACGGCACACACCTATTCATTTTATCCAGGATATATGCCATGTCCTTGGCCTGCTCATCATTCAGCTTGCTGCCAGCCAATCGACGGAGATTTGGCAGCATTCTACGGAGCTCCCCCAGTACTGCACATGACGTATCCGTCACAAGAACCTGAAAAACAGGTCAACATTATAATGCTACGGGCAAGAGCATCCAGCAAGGAAATATCCAGTTTGTCAAAAACAAGCAACCTATCCAACTGATGGCTATGCCCTTTGCATGGAAACTATTGAAAGCAACAAAGCTTTCAATTCCCGCATAATGCGGACATTTACCATGAACAAATAGTGATCATTTTAATTCGTTAAAAACAAATTGACACAAAATGACAAAACAAAAAAATCATTAAAACTTACAAAACAATGAAATTTAAATTAAACTATAGATCAGTAAATCAGAGTCACAGATTCAATTTGCCTCGATCAAAGGAGTGCAGATTGCAGACATAAGAAAAGTATGTTTGCTGCCTGCAAGAAATTGCCAACAACTTATACATTATGTTTCACAAACCTGTATCACTACAATACACTACACACTGAAGATGTGACTAGGTAATTAATGAATGGTAAAAATTTTCCATTACAAGGAGGGGATGACTTGACAGAGTTAACACTTGAAAATACATTCATAAAGTAAAAATGTAAAATATGAGTAGGAAATTGGCCTCATTCGTTTTCTTTTTTCATCGTCACTTTTTAGGAGTCTAAATCTTGAAATATGAGTGCAGAATATGTTGCCACTGCGTGAAGCGCTGATTGAAGAGAATGATTTTATGTTTCTGTCTCTCTCACCTGTGCCTGCACGGCTCTTTTGAACAAGTTATCATGGGCTGAATAAAACCTGTTTAACAGCGCCATCGACTGGGTAATCATCTTATTGTATTGGTACTGGGATAAGTCCTGAAAGGAGTAGTTCATGGAAATTATGTAACAATTCTGTTCTATGATAATTTGACTGCTCTTTAGTGAAGTTACTTTTAAAAAGGAGTGGCAATGTAAAAGGTGAATCATAGTCCCTGTTCCAAAATGGCAGACTGGCCAATAGGAGCGCTGACTTTCAAGGCTAAAAATATTATAAACATCAGCACTCTGCAAACTACTGACGAAATAACCTAATTAAAAGCAGATTTTGAACTTTTCAAAATGCCAGGAACTAAGCATGTGCAAACTAGAGACACAGTAAAAATGTTTGTCTGAGTGAAGTTATAATATTAATAATGGACAAGAGTGAGGATTTCCACAATAGTCAACTCTAAAAAAGAATTATAAGAACTCTAAAATAAATGCTTTTTGATCCTTGCCATCGTATGTATTGCATAACAAAGACATTGAAAAAATATTGAAACATTGAAACTTACCACCAAAATATCCTCTAATGCCAAACCCTTGAAATAGTTGGACTCCTCAAATATGTCTGTCAGTGTTCTGAGAGCAGCTTTATCAGCACTGAAATTAAGCAAAGAAATCATTTACTGTCTCACAGTAAAGTTTACATCTCCATAGCCTAGATAATTTGCTTTGTTACTTGGCTGACAAAGAAATTAATCCTTAACATGATGAGCATAAAAACAAGGTGCAATAGATTGGGTACAGATTATAGATCCAGGTGTCAGAATACGACTGTCACATCCTAAAAACCACACATCTTACCACTCAGTGATACAATTTCCAACTATAAATCATGAAAGGCAAATCAAAATTGAATTCAACGTCCTACAACTTCTCAACAATTCCAAAAGGAAAAGTTCATTATTACTTAGTTCTGGCATCCAATCCAGCATTTTTTTATCTTTATAATACTAAAATCCTGTGATCTCTCCAGCATTAAGTGACCAATGACAATAACCTTTGCACAACATTTGTTGACCTTTCAACCTCGTTATCACTCATTGTTAACATCCACTTACTGCGGTATGGTGTCCAGTTCATAAGTGCCATACAACAGGTGGGCAGTGTCGGGAGTGGACACACCCTGCTGGGCTTGGTGGTGGACTTCTTTAAACATGCTCACAAAACGCTGTCAACAAAGTAACACAGATAATGCAGTATGACTGATGTTTGAAAACAATACAGCTTGATCTGCAACCAGAGTCTCATTCCATGAGAAAGGATTGATTTTTTAAAACCATGCCATGACAATTTCACCAACAACTGAACTATTAGAATTGAAATGCATATAATTATGTACCAACATGCCACAAGGTCAAATGACCAAACAGTCTAAACCACCACTTTGAAAGCTCTTCAACAAAAATCACTGATTACAGAATTTCATATCAACTAGCCTGAGGCACTGCACACAATTGCTAAGCTCCAAAAAGACTTTGTATAAATTGACATTCTGATTTTATAATGAAAAAGATGATTTGAAAACTTATGTTATGATATGAGGTGTGTGTATGCATGTATTTATGTGTGTATGTCTTCATGTAGATTGTATAAACTGTATTTGATATGCAAGCGTGGCATGTGTGCATGTGTGTAGGGCTACAAAGCATGCATGTAAGTACTACGCAATGCACACATAGTCACTCATGACTGACATACCTCAAGCCTTGTGTTGAATCTGAAGTTGAGAAACAGATCCAAAACCTCCATGGCTTGGTGCTTGGCATCCACTATTGCTTTGGTTTCTGGTGACTGTTGATATCTGCCCACTGTACGGTAGTGGTTCAGTACTTGCTGAAACTCTGGGCCTAAAAACAAGCAAAATGATAAATGAGCATTATAGACAGGAGAAGTTTGCATGGTTAGTGGCACCCATGTTGAAAACTGGCTTCCACTTAAACGTTTTTTCTAAAACATCATAAAATATCTACCACATCCATTTTATTTTAAGTATTTGAATTACAATAATGAAAAACAATCACGCACATTTATGACAAGGCATAATTTCAGGTATAAGCTCTCACCTTCACGGCCAGTTCTGGGGTATGGCTTGTCATTTCTTCCATCCAACAAACTTAGTAACGGAGGAAGCAGTTTCTTGATGTCCTCTGTCTTTCCATAGTAACCATATTTAACCAGGTAGTGAACCAGTCGCAACACCTGCAAATAGCAAACTTGTTCAAAACAAGCATATTGAAAGAGCTGCCTTCCTCATGCACTGATTCACTATCTGGCAACAAATAGAAATTTTCTAATGTCTAATTTTCCACAAGATAATCAAGAATTCAGTTCTCCTATGTTTTTAGTTAGTTAATTTATCTCAGAATAATTGTTTCAACTCATATTGACACATCTTCAAAAGCAGGAGGTGTAGAGTAAAGTCTAAATCCTCGCAATATCTCAAGTTAAAGACGATGTTAATCACCTGCATACTTGTGCAATGGGTGTGTCTTTGCGCTTGGCTTTGTGCTTACCTGTTCAACGAGCATGTTATGACCAATCAAGGCTGCCGTCATGTCCTTATTAGAATCCAGGAAGCCAGCAATCCAATCACTTAACTGTGGGAAGTACGCCATTGTTTCAGAGCTTCGAGGAGTTTGCTAAAAGGAAATTAATTGTCAAACAGTTCAAACAGATATTAATCACAACGACAGTTGGCAATATTTTACGTCATTCTACTCAGCAACACAGTAACTATATAGACTGAGTAACATTTGTCCACACCTTCGAAAAATGGCATAGAGGATAAATTTCAAGCTCTCATCACAATCCAATTCAGATAATGTGAAACCAAGCTTTGTTTGCTCTTAAATTCAGATCAAAATGTACTTTTCTCAGAGTCAACAAATTGCAAACAAATGACAGTTGCTAGACAGTCCTAAGTTGGGTTACTGGCCTTTTCATGAACATCAACCCATAAAAGCAATCATTAAAGTCAACCAATCCCTCCCTACATACAATATGCACTATGTCTCCTCACCTGATCTGCTTCCATCATGCGGTTCTCAATGCCCCCAGCAGGCCCAGTCTGTATGTCCTCGTAGATGTAGGTTAAATTAATGTGGTCAAGAATGGAGGTGTTGACTCCAACATCCACAAACATACCTGAAGGGAAGAATATGACATCACACTGGTAACATAACAAGACAATATGGCATCACACTGGTAATATAACACAACAATATGACATCACACTAGTAACATAACATGACAATATGACATCACACTGGTAACATAACACTACAATATTACATCACACTGGTAACATAACATGACAATATGACATCACACTGGTAACATAACACTACAATATGACATCACACTGGTAACATAACACTACAATATGACATCACACTGGTAACATAACACTACAATAAGATAGGGTGTGATCGAAAAGGCAAGTGTCTTACAAGTTTGATGAGATCACGCAAAATCACACAGCATCACGTTCATGTAACTCCAGTCCTCCCTAGCAAAGTGGCTACTACTGAAAATGATTCAGACTGGACGGCTACGCTCCACTGATGAATTAAGGGCTAAAATTGGTATGTTGCACCTGGAACACTAATAATTCTACTGTTTTAGCCAAGATTTTTAATGTCACTGAATGAGCCTCTGAAAATATATAACTCAGCTTTCTGGACTCACCAGAACTAAGCTGGCAGTATGCAAACGAGCTGTAAACTCACCAATAACAGATTGCAAATATGTAAATGACTTCTCAACTCACCAATGGAAAGCTGGCAATACGTAAATGAAATATAAACTCACCAATGATAAGGGAGCAATACTTGGCTCTCAGTTCATCAGGAAGTTGTTCATTGGTAAGACAGAGGAATGCTTCCTCCCATGTGAGGTAGCCAAGCTTCTTTGTGATCACATCAATAGCATAGTTATTCCTCCCCTGAAATAATGAGATAATCATTCAATTAAGATTTGTATTAATAAAAAACCTGCCATTAAAAGTCCGACCTAACATTCCCAGAGGGGTGTGACAACAATACCCTTGAGAAAGAGGAAAATCTTGACATCTGATGGCAGGTAAGACATTTGATCTTGAATTACTATTGACAATTATTTTAAAAGAATTTTCCACCAAACAAGGCAGTGATTTACAGAGAAAGCAGATTTAGTAATCAAAACACCGCTTGAGATAATCCACAAATTGTTGCCACTAGCTGGTCCTTTAAGCACTATTCCTGGGCTGTAGGAAGTGTAGAGCAAGCAATGGCAACTCAAGATCAGACATATGAGGTTAAAAATGTTTGAGTCCCCTCAATTATTTTCAACTTCCAGCCACTTCCTATAAAATCCGCCACGTTTAAATTTCATGTCAATTAATCACACTTACATAACACAGCTTCTGGAACAAGTCCAGTTGGTGGGTCAAAAACATGAATTCTTCATCTTCTTTGCCTGCTTTCTACAAATTCAAAAAGAAAAAATTAGAAAACAAAAACATCAGTATGTGATAGTAGACTTGAGTGTCACAGACACAAAATTCACATCAAGTAGACTCAGCATATTCACTCAGCACTTCAGTAAAATAAAACAGTTGCAAATAAAAAATAAGACAGACAGAGCAAATGAAAATATTCTACATCCACATAAGTCATATTGTGTGTGTGTGTGTGTGTGCGTGTGTGTGTGTGCTTTAATTTCAATCTGAAACAAATTATATTTCGTGAACAATTATATGATAAACAAATAATGATACTAAGCAGGCAAATACTACTAGTATTACAGCATAAAGACTATTGCTCTAATATAACTGTAAAGTCATTTTTCACAATAATGTGTCTGCAAATTAGCGGATGGACTTTGAAAAAATAAGCCCTTGAATGATTTTATGTTTAAAAATGAAATAATAAAAACAATTAATAACAAGTATATTTCAATTAAAACCAAGAATGCACAAAATACACACAACAGTGAAGCATAGCAATTCAGCATACAGAAAAAAATGTTTAAAACAGCAATAAAAAATTACAAGAAAGCACATTTACACAAGAGAAGACTAGTCATAAGAAGAGATGTTTAAAAAGTCCCAAGGAGCAAGTCTTAGAAAGAAACAATACTTCAGTACCACAACATAAATTCAGTGTACCATGTGATTATCAAACAGAATTTGCAACATACTGCAATTTTGATAAACATTAACCATAGGAAAAATGTAACAGACTGGTTACAGCGAGGACATCTATTGGTAGCCAAAGGAAACCAGCATCATATCCTCAAAGAACACTTCTATGAAGACACATTTTTAATAAGACGTAAACCATTTTCTGATGGGAAAAGCAAACATTTTGAAGGAGGAAAATTTCAATTCAAGGCTTGCCTGACAATGGTCTTACTAGAAACAGGAACTTAAAGCATGACTGTATAAACCCGTCTTCCACCACAAAAACTAATGATTTAGACCACCTACCTCTATAAATCAGTCTTAAAAAAGTTCCTCAGTCAAATTGTACGGGGTTTTAGGGATTTGAAAGAATTGACAGTTCATTATTACTTGAGACCAGGTTCAACAATTTAACTTGTTACAGCGTGTCAAGTTATGCACCGAGCATGGTGTCAACAAACAACGAACTGTCACTTCTTTGCAAACTCAGAAATCGCTTCTCATTTGAGTAACGAACGAGTTGACACCAATCACACCCTGGTAAGTGATCCAAATCACAAGTTTTGTTCTAGGATGGAAGCCTGTTTAGTAGCCGCCTTGATAAACAAAAGCAAGCTCCTGCTAGTGAATTAATTTCAATTCATTAAAACTGCATTCCTTTAGATATTAGAAACTATCCAAAATTTACTTGACCCATCAGGTAGAAATCACTAAAATTTCTTTAACTAACTGCGAAATAGAATGTTACGTGAGGAAACTCCAAACAAGAGTATGAGCAAATGAGCTCTTACATCCATGGTTATTTTACTTGTGACCACGTTGGATGGTTTACTATGTTTTGCCGATGTTGGAGTACTTGATGCAGCAAGTTCCATCCTTATGAAAGACTGAAGCACAGAAAAACGTCTGAACTAACTTTGTTACAGTCACATGGAACAGGCATTGTCCAGACAAACAGAACATTGTCCAGACAAACAGGACATTGTTTACAAATACACCAACTGGTATCTATTTTTGCAACATCTTATACCTCAATTGGTTGAACAATTAGGGCCATGAAGTTGTTGATTACTTCCTCAAAGGCTCTGGTTAAGATTTTTTAACAAACTGCAATGTGAAGTCAACTGATGCATGATACACAACTTATTCACGTGAGACCTTTATTCACATACACCAAGCCCTAAATAATGGGAATGATAGATTGTGTAAAGCACTAAATAATAGCAAGGCTAGATTGTGCCAAGTACTAAATAATAGCAATGCTAGATTGTGCCAATTGACCTATTGCAAGCTCCGCCTCCTTGCGAACTGTCGACAAACAAACGATAAGTTTTACGCGGCAACGTGTTGTTTGTTGGGTAAAATGGCATGTGTCAAGAATGTTGCATTCTGATTGGTCTCTTAAGACGTCACTCAAAGTCTTGACGATAGGTCAATTACTAAATAAAAGCAAGGCTAGATTGTGCCAAGCACCAAAGACATCCTTTACAGCTCTCAATAGTGCAAAGTCAAAATGTGCATTTAAGCGTACCTTGTACACACCAAAACACTTAAAAACATTAAGGTTATGAAACACCCTACAAAACTGTCTAAATTAGGCTAACTTCGGAACATCTATAATTGCTGATTGCATTTATATGAAACTGTCCCATTCTGTGCATTATGCACTTTTTTTCTCAAATTGGAATTGTTTTCAATATGTTCCACTTTAGCATAAGGACTATCAAAAAATAAGACTTCTATCATTTTCATAAAAAGTTGCATGAAATGAATAAATACAAAAAGATACTTTAGAAAATTGTTAAAGCGTTTTTCTTATATCTTGAACATTTATATTGAATAAAATTTCACTTATTGATACAGTTGTTTAGCAATTACTGAACCTTTCTTTTTGCTACATTTTGCTAAAAAGACATGGTCATATGATCCAATTAATGACATATTGGAAATAATCAAAATTCAAATTGTACATGCTTTCTACATTCAGAAAATGTATAACTTTACCAAATTAAAATTCATGATTAGTGAGATATTTGAGCTGACAGTAAGGTCATCCATACCCTTAACTCTTACTACTATGTGTGCATCAACAATCACAAACAACAAAACTTACCTCTTGAGCAAAATCGTGCAAAGCTACCCAATGGCGTTGCTTGCTATTGTTCGTACAAACGTAGACAACATTGGACTCAAACATGGACGCCTTCGATTTAAGTGCCGGGTCTTTTTGTAACTTTTGACCCAGGTCAGTATAGAAAACAGCACTCTGGAAATAAAAATAGAGAAAATAACAGATCCTTCACTCTTTCCTTTTTCATTACTGAGCATTACAACTGTGAAATTAAAAATTACTTCAAACACAAACTTAATAATAATTTCTTAATTCATTCTACAAAAAGAATCATCTAGTGTGAATAAAAACTTATCTATTAATCTCGATACATTTTTCAAAATTTACTTTATCAAGAGAGCAACACCTGACTGCAGGTGGAGTAATTAGTGTCATTGGTTATAAAGTCAACCAATGTCTTATGGTTATCAAGACAACGGTGACTTACTATGCTGAGTACTCGCAAAATAAACAAACATTGGAGAAATGCGATCTAATATCACTCACCAATCAATGTTAATTATTGATAACATTAAATAAAGATCCCTTTTGGAAACGAAAAGCCGTCATTGGTGTACAGGCATTTCGTCCGTTTCTCACGGACTTGGTTCATCATCAGGTGCACCCTCTTTTGATGTGGAATAAAAAAACCAGGGGAGATTCCCTAATGTCGAGGGGAATCCCATAACAGGTCTGAATACACTGCAGGGAGATCAAGTCCAAACCTCTGTTCAAACGTTATCTGTGGACTTGAATCCTCAAGTTGGACGAAACGGCTGTACACAGACTGCCTCAAGGTAACGGTTTTTTGGTTCCAAAAAGGATCTTTATTTAATCATCATTTAAATGGAACCCATTACAATAGTTAACTTTTACAAATACCTAACACCGGTGAAATAGTACAGCCATTACCTTGCCACTTTCCAGCCATTTCTTAGTAATGTACGTCTGATTGTCTGGAATGGAGACTCCGTCGCATACACACAACACTGTGAGTAGGTCCAGATAACGATAGTTCTGGAATATGAAATGAAATAAAAACACTGAAATGATGGGTAAAGAAATAACTTTAAAATTTAAAAATCAAAATTCGTAAAACAGTGATGCACTAACTTGCTAACACTTTTGATGCAACAGTTCATCATGCTCTCCATTCCACTTTTAAATGAAAAGCAAGCAGCAACAAAACAAAGTCTCTCACGTTTATTTTTACAAAATTTAAGAAAATAAGAACACCTCTTGAGATTACGTACAACCTTACTGACAAGTATGTATATGTATAAAAATATGTAATTCAATTTTGAGACCAAAAGTATATATTTTCTAAAAAGCAGAAATACCATAAAATGTGATTGTTGACTTTATAACTATCTGCCTTAACAACCTCACGTGACCATGCTTTTTAGTAAAATTTAGCAAAAAAGAAAAGTGTGTTCATGGCAAAACAACAGGATCAATAACATGACCAAATTTTGCATAATTTAATGTTCAAGATAAAATCTCAAAAACTCTGGTACAGTTTTCCAAATTATAGTTTCGTTTTCGTAAAAATCATTAACTCCTATTTTCTTATATTCTCTCATGCAAAAGTGGAACATTTTAAAAACAATTCCTATTATAACAGCATTTTGGAGCACATTGCATAAGGCATAATGTCTGAAAGTTCCATGTGAAATCGATCAGCCCCTTCTGAGATATGATGTTTCACAGTTGGCCAAAACTAAACATTTTTCTAGGTCCCTATATTACCTTAAACTAAACTAAAATGACAGTACCTTATCTGAGCCCAATAGTTTAACAAAGCTGTCAATATGACTGTGAGTGATGCGGTCCACAATTTTTCTGTTGTCCTTGATCAGCTCCATAACCATGTGAGCAGCATTGACACCAACAGCACCCTGGGACAGATCATAACAAATCTCGTAAGGTTTGTTTTTCGTGACTAATAAATTACACGAAGGAAGCTTGAATCAAATTCTAGTTCAATAAAAAACAAAGCATGACAATCAAACAGCAACTTCAGCAAAAAAGTTGAGTAGTTCTAGGACTTAAAGTTTTTCAATTAGATGCTGTAATGTAATGGTTTTTATTTTACGCATTCTTTTCTTTAATCAAAAATGAGTAAAAATCAACTTAAAACTGGGCTGAAATCAGCAATGCATTTCTTTCCAAAATTCCATAAAACAAACTGGTATTCAGAGAATGCAGAGTGTGCAGAGATTAAAATGTACATGCAAGCCTGAACTGGCTAAGCTTGTCAGGCTTTAAGGTAAATCAATGGTTCAAACATTCAGCAAAGAAAACAATTTATATTTACTTACCGCATATTCGATTTGAGCTTGGAAAAACGGAATATGCTTGGCAATATACAGTTCATTTTTACGGCTGTCACCCATCAAATAAGCGTACAAGGTATCGTAGGCCTCGACAAAGATGTTGATCATGTGATGTGCATCACTGTTACCGCGGTAACGCAGTTGTAACAACTGAACTAATAATTCCACAATCTACAATGGAAGAAAGGATTGAAAAAAAATCTTAGTTAGTAATTCAGTGTTTTATTTGAAGACATGGGAGTCAGAATTAGACATTCGAAATGTAAATAAAACAAATACACAGAAATAGAAAATTGAAAACAAAATTAATAATAAGTACTCCACGTAGAATCTCGAAAAATTTGTGCATAGATGAAATTCAAGTCAAAATTTAAAAAAATCAAGTGCTCCACATAAAATAACAAGCATGCAACAGAAGCTTTATGTTATAATATCTTCGTTTTTAAAACAAAATTTACCAGGCAATCCAAAAGAGTGTACAATGGTTTAGCATACATGTTGCCACAAAAAGTTAATACATACCCTGAGATTTCGTAGCAGTTTCTGCCGATTCTTTGAAGGCTCTCCCTGGACTATCATGAAATTCTTCAATTCTGACAGGGTCTAAAAAATGTTAAGAATCATTAATTTTTCCTTTAAGTACGAGACAGTCTGAAATAATGTCAGGAAACTATATCATCAGTCTTAAATTAAAACAATTAACCTTGACCACAAAACACTTAAAATTCACAAGGTAAACATCAAGAAAATAACATTTAAATTTATAATTGAAAAATAGAAAATTGTGGAGTATGAATGACAGGGATGTGTTTCTTACCGCAACAGGCCTTTGTCAGATGTCAATTTCATATCATAGTCTTCTAGTCAATCACAAAGAATACAATTATCATTGGCTTGCACTTGAGACACAGTACGTCCCTGACCTCTCCACCAGCGCCATCTATAGGCATAAGATTGTTTAAAATACCCATTTGGATGTACCGTATTTAGTGCTCCAGTTAAATAAACGTTGCCACACAGTATTACTTACACTGACAATATCATGACAATGCTTTGCATTCAGCTGGAAGTCGCTCTTTTTCTGAAACAAAATAAAAGTACATTTAATGTTAAGAACTCACTCAAACAGCAGACAATACAGTGAGAGCTTCCAGCAGCACATTATAATGAGCTATCTTGATGACTGCAAGATATTCTGCACCTTTCAAAAAATACAATTTCATTGGTTTCCATTGTTTAGATTCCTCTTACCAAGCTTTCCCTATCAATCAATCAATCAATCAAAGTAAAATGGAGAAATAATGGAATGGAAGGCGAAGTTGAATTTATCAGTCGGCAGCAGACAATCTGATATTCATCAACCCATGTGGTCACAAGGCAAAATAGCTGCAAATTTTTCTCTGAGTCCATGAGACCACAAAACATTGCGTTTCCTCAATATGCAATAATGCATGTTGCAAAGTATACTTTAAATCGAGTTTGCTTTGTCTTTTCACGAACTTTGTCTATGAAACAGTTAGAGCACCAGATAATCTAACGTACATCTTCTATCAGTTTTTGCAGTGTTGGTACCATCCCAGCCATGTAGTTGAAGTTGGCCACATGCTCCGACTCCACCTGTTGGAGGGTGAAGGCATCATCGTACTGTTTCTCTGCGATGGTGCTGATTTGACGCAACTGCGATGTCGTCCATTTCAAGCCCTCCATTGATTGGTCATTGGAGCTTGAGGATTGCATTTGCTGGCGGACATACTCCTCTGCAAAAATTTAGTGAAAATTTTGTTAGCATAGCATATTTACATTAAACAAAACACGTAAAAGTAAAAAGAAATTTCAAATGAAACACAGTGTCTTAAAACTACTCTAATTTATTATGATTGATGTTGGTTCTAAAAATCTGTAATGAAAAGTCAATCAGAAAAATGCATTTGTTGGTACGCGAGCACCTAAACTCATTACTTGAATATTCATGAATTTCTTGACAGCCTGTTATTATTTCTAAGTTGAGAGAAAGAATATATCTCCACATTCTGTGTAATGTACTTTTTAATATAAAGTATGGCTTAAATAAATTTTAAGTAAAATAAAAAGATTTTAAAAAATGTCACTGAGGATAAAATTTGGAACAGAAGAAAGTGTACATGTTTATTTTTATTATGTCATGAGACATACCAAAATCAGTACCGTAAAAAAGTGTCAACTCAATACGACTTACCATTGTCTGCATGCAGCCACAGACCAGTCACAGCATGCTCAATACGACAGTATGTATCGTACTCAATAATATCCTTTTCCTAAAATACAATGAATACAAACAAATAAACTGTAATCATTCACACTGCACTTGCAAAAGTTCAAACTGAGCAGTCTTCCCAAAAAAGGAAATAATGTGATTACAACACGTAGTGATTACTTGCTAATTCCTTGAAATGTTGTTAAATGTAACACTAAACATATCACATATACCACAACCAAAACTTTTAAAAAATCATTCAAAGTTGAGAACAGTGTGACAACCCCACTGACTTCAAATCAACACTTGAGTAGAAAAACAGTCCATTTTTCCAACTTCAATGTCCTGCCAAATTTGTATGTCACTAAATAACAACAAAAATACAGGATAGAAGGAGAAAACAACAAACTCACCTTTATCACAGAGTGCAACTTGAAGACTGTGAGAGGGTCTGTGTGTCTGTCCGTTAGTCCTACTTTCCTGTTCGCATCGACCATTAAGTACTTTCTGGTGATCATGTGTTTGATACGGCACTGTTGTTCCCAACGGATTACAGAACCTATGGAGAATCAAAAACCATTTTAATATTGCGTTGAATTCTCATTAATGATTTTATATAATGTTAAAAAATTATGTTCATTGAAATCACCACAGTTTGATTATGATTGTTGAACAGACATTCCAATGTTCAAATTGTTCATTTGCTTATACCATGACCCACGATCTAATCTCTAAGAACTTGGACTCAACTCAGATTCAGTCAGCCTTGAAATCACACTGCACAATCCAAGTACAAATTTGCAACTAGTTTTTTTCAAGTCGAATTTTTAAGCACCACAGAGATTTTTAAATTAGATGTCCATGGAGGGTTAACAACTTTGTTTCTGTAGCATCTGTTATGTGGAAATATAGAACTCAAGTTGCAGACCTGATACATTACTAGTCCAGTCTCACTGTCCACATCAGGTCAAAGAATACAAGAACTGTACCCAAAACTGACACATAACAAATGAACATGAATAGTAATGTTTAACTTGTTTGCACAGATGTAAAATGTTCTTCATCATGAAATATCTGGCATATTCTCCTAACACCATTCATTATTTGCCACTGTTTAGTCTTGGAAACAAAAAGGCATTTTGCAAATGACAGTCTATCCTAATTTAAGAAAACATCTACTGCTCAACAGCCTTCAACTTCCATTTCTTTTATTTACAGCCTCCTAAATATATACTAAATATAAAATATTCTATTTAATAACATAACATGACCATGAAACTGATTCTTTACGGGAATATTACCATCACTAAGTAAAGTTAATGTAAACAGGCAATAAATCACAAACTACAAACTCACCGTCAACAACCCCTTCCTCTAACTCCAGTTGCCAGTACGTGATGGCAGACGTGGACGGAAACAAAGTTTTGGGGTTCGCCTGATCAACCACCCTCACTCGGAAATGAACTGTGGAAAAACATTGCATATTATTAATTAACTCATCCATAGCGCCCCCTATCAGCTTCAGACATGACTGAAGTTCATACTCATCTTTCTGGCAATAAAAATCCTTTCCAAACACAAAATAATAAAGATAGTGCTGAAATAGAGACTTCACATCGCAATGGATTGTGGGAAAGCGGTCATTCAAAGCAGAATGAAATCAACCAATGAAAACAGAGAAAGTGCACCTGCCTTTCCAGCCACCAGGTAACCTGAATGACAAATATTCCACAAATCTCTGACTGTAACAAAGGCAATGATGTAGGTGACGCTTCTAGCTTAACCTTTCGTTTAAATATTATACATTTAAGTAGTACAAGATCCAAAACATCCGTAGTTGAAAAATCTCCCATTCCTAGGACAGTTCTAAATGATTTGGAAAGACGGGCATTTTATTAAGCAGTCAGGAAAAGGTAGTGCTTGCTTGGACTTTTGCTACAAAGAACTTACCGTCCTCCGTGATTTTCTCATTGAACAAGCCCTCTGCTACTAAATAAGCTTCAATTTCCTTGTGAAACAATCTGATGGGAACGCCAGCCTAAAAGAACAATATCAAAAGTTCATAACTCATAACATACATCTTTACCAATCATAACAGTGCATTCTGGCTCTTCCTCTATCCCAGTGCACATTTTTCCAGGTGATAGACACTGATAGTACGTTCGCCAAGACCTCATGGGTGACTCATTGATGAAAGGAATTAGAAATAATGAGCATTACCGATGTCTTAAGAAAGCTTGCAATGGTGGCCATAGCACAAGGCATCTTAGTAAAGTTTCCAGGTGACTCAAAAATCTAGCATGATCTCTACAAACTCGCAAGAAACTACATTAATGTGAACTTTACAGATTTTACACGCAACATGGCAAGTTTGAGCAAACCATCTTAAGATTGAAAATCTTTTGGGAATTACCTGATGCAGGAAGCAGAGGAAACAAAATTTAAGAAATAAAAGAAAAATATGACTTACATTCAGTCGTATCTTGTCCTCCGGCAAGGGATGGTAGTGTCTGTATATAGTGAAGCCAGACTGTCGCACGGAGAGATTCAGCTCCAAGCTATAAATACAGCACCAAGCTTCATGATTTGTACCGATACTTACATATTAGTCTCAGTGAAGACAAGCAACTTATAATGTTAAGAAATATAATGCGATGATTAACATGTTAAACATGGCAAGACTTAAACATCTTATTATAACTTTTCTTAATGTTAATATTAACAATTATATTGGTTACATACCAAAAACAACTTCAAATTGTCAAGTCAGCTGGATTTATGCACAATTTCTATTGGAAGTATAATTAAGTGATACTGTAAGGAAAAGTCAGAAAAATTAACAGGTCGTTACTATTCCTTCAAACCAGGCCCATTAAGTTGCTTATCATGATGAGTTCAGTTTCACTCACCAAGGCAGTATGAGGGCTTCAAAATTCCAGGCAATTTATTGAAACCGATTTCAATTCAAACAAAGTACACGAACGCAGTGATGTTTTGGAAGAGCAAATATACCCGTAAAGAAAGTTGACATTATTGACACCAGTGCACAAGGTATAATCTTATGTACTAAAAAATCGACTCGAAAATAGACCAACTGCAAAGCACACTTGGAAAATCATACTCAAATCATGCACCGTGATTAGTTAAATTTCCAGTGTGAGTCTGAGTCTAGTCCGAGTTCTCAGAATAGATCCTGGGCCCCGAACATGGATTATAGCAGTTATAAATGTAATCTGTAACCAATGGCATACCTTCCACAGTAAACGGACTGTTTACTAAACATAGCCTTGCTAACATGCAGGAACTGTCCAGGGGACTTGACACTCTCCAATACAATCTGGTCATCCACTTGCACCTGGTAAAAACATAGACCATTGTAAGAGGACATTGGTAAAGCCCTAGGTTCACAGGGTTCTCCACTCACCAAAATTAAAAGATGGTGAAAACGTAGTCGAGTGCTCACGGGATGCGTGAATAAACCAAACCGACACCCCCTGGTGGGTATGGGTGTTGGTGTTCCCATCCCATTGGAGGGTTTTGGGGGTTTACCTAAAATATCAGGAACCTGTTTCCTGCACTTTGGAGAAATCTAATTACTTTCCTAATCTAAATGCTGTAACCTATAAGTAAAGCAATTTTGACCAATGCACAGCTGCACATCAAGGCTGTAAACATTAGCCGCATAAAAAATTGAAGCAGAAAGAAAAGGGGGAGGTAACTGGGATACAAAGTCAACTGCTTACATTAAAAGAGGGGAGCAGCACCCCATTGAAACGTCCAGTGCAGAACCCTAAGTACAGTTTCACAATATAAGGACATCAGCTCAAAAAGAAACTAAGTGGTAACCACATAATTTGATAAGTATGTGCTTTTTTAGAAAATAACCTTACATTTGTAATTGCTGGAAATTTCACCCAGAAAAGTATATTTTCTGAAAGTAGAGTTTTTAGTTTTAACCAAATCTGCCATTATTGGGTTAAGTGACCATGATTTTTGAAAAATAATCAAAAAAATATTCATAGCAAAACAACAACATTAACAGAAATGCCATTTTTTTCGTACAGATGCTCAAAATCTCACAAATGCTGTTGCAATTTTCTAAATAGTCGTTTTGTTTTTACTTAATGCAATTTTTTTTCTAAAAATCTTGAAGTCCTATTTTCTGAAAGTCCTCGTGTAATGGAACATTTTGAAACAATTAATAACAAAGGTTAGGACAACAACTGCAAAAAGCCCAGTATCTGAATGTTTTATTAAATTAATCTGATCAGCTATTTCTGAGATGTGATGTTCCAAAGTTAGCTAAGTTTGAACATATTTCTTAAAAAAGTATTCCAATTCTTTAGAAAATAAATTCCTTGCTTTATAAATCGATTTTCATATAAAAAAATAATTAGCATACAATAACAGCCTCCACAATTATCAAACCCCAAAAATTTAATAGTCAAGAATTAACTTCCCTGGAGAGGTGTCACTTACCACATCTCCTTCTGATTTGACCTTGTACCTTGGCATGATACGAAACTGTGCTTGTTTGGCATTGAAAGGGAGCATCTCCACCTATTGGGAGAACATTACATAACTGTATAAACCATATACCATTATAACTAAGTAAACATTCACAGAAGAGATTAGATTATTCAACCAACCTAGATACAAAATTACAACTTACAAATGGATTAGTAGTACTGTTCAGATTTACCCATCATGGCAATGCACCGTATATTGATAGTGGGGAGACATCTGCAGAGCTATATAGTTTCTTGCGAAATAAGACGAGATCAGATCACTCAAGAGAAAAGCTAGCATTTTGTGAGTAAGCAACTGACTATACTAGCACAGACAAGCAAAAGGGCCGCCACTGAAGTGATTGGTTGACAAGGGTGGGCTGTTGAGTTGTAAAACAAAATTCACTATTCCTGTTCCTTAGTCTGTTGACACAAATGTCTTGTAAGTAACAATCACTGTGGAATACATCGCTGGTACTGGCTTCAAGACATTCAGTTAGATCATTCAAAATTGACAGTTATGAATAATCAACCGCAACAAACAAATAAATCCGCATCTGTATTTAAATTTAGTTCCTACAATATCTCAAAAGCATCACTCTGACCACACTGAAGTCATGAACTGCCAAATGTTCATAACAAAACATGGCACAAAAAGACAACTTCATATGATTCATTTGCTGTGCCTGTATGTGTTTCAGTATTTAAATTGCTAAAGTAAAACTGGGTCTCTCTGGATAGCCCGGCGAAACATCCAACATGACAAAAATCTGTTTGAGGAAGGCTTTAAATGGATTCCTAGAAATAGTTTAAATTTTCAACATCGCTGTTCATTATATGATTCTGATCACAGGTTATTACACTTGCATTCCAAGAGTTATTTCATAACCGCATAAAACAACAACTCCGACGTATAAAGAAGTATCACTTAGAGTTTACAAAGTAATTCAGTACACTATAAGAACTAAAAGTTTCACAGTTAAATTATCATAAAAATTGCACTTAGATATGTTTTACCAAGAACGACCATGACAATAAACAAAAAATATAAAATAGTAAGTTATTCACATCAACACAATGTGAACAGCTATTCACCATCAATATTATATTTGTAATAAACAAAGGGCGACAAACACAGGTTGTCATAGAAATACTAAGAAGCAAAGTGATGTATGTGTGTAGCTCATTAGAACAGTTTTAAATTAATGGGAACACAAATGATAAGTAATTAACGAGGAAGGATTATCGGCACGACAGGTGTTAGCAACGCAGTCAATCAATAACATGAGAAATGTAATTTGTCAATCACAGCGAAATAACAAAGGATCAGTTTAGGCTCAATTTAACAGATCATTGATGAATAAAAATTTTAGTTCAAGTGAGAGTGGCTGTACATCAAACTTGTGAGTTAAAACACAATACAATCGGGGCAGAATATTGCGTTAACTAATCAATACAAAATGCAGCCACATAAAAGTCTACTGACAAGTTCCTAAATAAATGTTACACAACCAGATTTAGTTTGCCTGCTTCGATCTGCTCTAAGTTTCAATATACTTTGCAAATTAGACAACTTCTTGGGTCACCTCACAAGACCTTGCTCACTATGACGAAGTATCTTACATGTATAACTTTGTAATACTCAAAAGTGTTGCCATGGAGTATGAATTTTTACCCTTCAAACATGCTTGCTTGAGATTGCTTTTAAAGGAAACATATATAAGGGTTATTACAGAAGTTAAGGCCAAAAAAGTACCATATGTTTCTGGTAAGAACCCGACTTATTTTGAAGTCCAGTGCCTTAAGGTTGATATGAGGTTGAGTGGGTAACAAAGAATCCCAAACCATAAAATTATGAGCTGGGATCGGGTGACTTTTTTTTTAAATAAGGACAACTAAAAATACCACAACATGCTATCAATTTTCAAAAACAAACAGACCAATATCGCTATTCTTTGGCCTGATCAGGAAATGTCAGATTGAGTATGAATTCAGAGGTCGAATCTTGGGCGCAGCAGAGGAATACTATTTATGTCGTTTCTATTTGCATATGGTAAGACCTTATGCTTGTTCATAGTCAAAGAAAGCGGAAAATAAGGTTGGTAAATGCCATTTGTTGCCATGACGATGGTTAAAAATAGAATGTAATGTGAAGATCAGGGAACGAAAACTGTCATTCTTTCAAAATTTCTCACCTTCATGTTACTACTCTCAGTCGACGACGTTTGTGTGGCACTGACGTGAATGTACTTCTTTGTGAACATGTGACGTAACTGAATGATCTGTCCATAGAGGACCTTCTTGCCTTTCTGACGTTTCTGCTCAACAACATTGTCTTCATTCTCAGCATTCGCACCGATCTAAAACAAAAACGTAGACAAGATGCAATTATGGTGTAAAATTGTTACTGATGGACAAAAAGTGGAACATAAAATGAACCTATTTCCTTTCAATTGCATTTTGCTGAGAACAGCCACAGTATGGGTAAAATAATGAAAGAAAAGATAAAGTGTCCAGCACTAACTATCTAGAAGAATGATACAAGAAACAGTGAATTGGTTGTCATGCATCTAGTGTAGAGTCAACTGTATACACATTACTGTCACTAAAAGCTGTTATAAATCTTGGGCCCCTGTTTTATCAGAGGTCTCAAGTCCAGGTTGCAGCTGAGCTGGTCACAGGAATGTTATAACAACCCCACACAGCAGTTGTTTAGAAGAATAAAAATGCTGAAAAATCTTTATTCACTTACCATAAACTGATGTCAGAATGATACCAAGGCAAATCTTAAGATTTGAAGATTTTTTGTAAGACAAAAGAAGATAAACTTAAAACAAATAAAGAGGACTCTGTTGTCAAGACTTGAGTTGAACAAATAATTGTCAATGTTTGCAAGTTGATAAAAGTTCAATATGGACTACAGTATGAAGAGTAGGATAGCCTCAGAACTTATTCATAATCAGTGAACTACTCTCAGTGCAAAGTGTGATTGTGAAAAAATTAGGAATGCTAACTTAAAAATGTATTTTGCGAAGGAAATCAAGGTAAACTATAGAGGAAGAAGTGGCTTATAACTCAGGAAACAGAGCGTCACTGACACACGGTCTACGTTCATCACACCCATGGTCTAATGTTCATCCCACGACATAAAGCGAATATAAAATACAGTATTCAATGTGGTAACCATAGACACCTTGTAGGTAACAATAAGTGTCCATCTCTTGCATGTACAGACAATGTTACATGGTTCAAAGCACATGGAGACAAAGCCACCTGTCACAGTTACACAGATCTAAGTCTACCAAGAAGTGGCAGTGAAAATAAATTAAGTTTCAATAGAAAAACTGACAATTAACTTAAAGCACATCCTCAGTTTTTCACAAGATGGATGATTAACCAAATATCATCATCTCCATGGAAAAGACGTGAGCTAAGGTAGTAAGGTGCATAGATGTGTGAGACAGCAATGTGCCAGGGGAGATAACGAACATTTTTGTCCATTAACAAGCAAAGAATCACATTCTTCCTGTATTTTGTAAGCACATTTGTGCAACACACATTGTTTGAATAAGTCAATGCACCAGCAGCACCATTTCCCAACAAAATTAACCAAAAAGTCAGTTTGACTGATTGATTTTTGGTTGGTTTACGGTATTTAAAATCCATTGACCACAAAAATGTAACACAACAAGGGCAATAGATAATTGTTCGATTGATTGATTTTTTTATTGATTTATTTAACATCCACAGCCCACAACAACAACTCAATACAACACAATGAAAGGTAATAGCAATATACAGTGGTTCTGCATTTTGAGAACCAGTTTTCTCCACTGAATAACTCGCATCAAACTGGTTCTCAAAATTCAGGACTCCTGTAAGTGACTTTTTTGGACAAAATATAAAACAACAATGCGCAAAGAATAATAGAGATAGACGCGGATGTAAACTAAATAATAAGAACTCAAAATAAGACCAAAGAAGTTAAAATAAACTAAAAAGTACAATGATAAAAAGTTGTTGAGGTAAAATCTCGCCAATTTCGCACAAAAATAATTGCCAAAAATACCTCTTTTCGTTTTTCAAGGGCTTCTAATATGCTTGTGAATGCCTGCGATTTTTTAAAACTTTGTTCAATGGTAGCTGTGCAACAAAATTTGAACACAAAATATTTGATTTTCTCTCACTTTTGTTTAATTGAAAAAATGGTAATATAAAATTTCACTTGTCGGCCATATCGTGTCCTAAATTGGCGAGATTTTATGGACCTTATTCCTATCCTGGTCCATCGACACATGAACTTAGTTTTAACTAAAATACTAACTTCAGACAACCCTACAAATAGGAACATAATTATTTATATTTGAAAAGCTGATGACCAATGAAAAAAGTTAAAAAGTTGTCTCACAAAAATACTAATCCATTACAAGATTACGTAAGTTAATGCTGATCCCATATTGAAACCAAACTGTTTGGTTACTATTTGGGCTGAGGTGACAGTTGCCCCATAAACAAGAACCCTTCCCAGTTGAATGAATTCTGAACACAGACAGCGCTAGTAAAATCTATTCAACATTACAAAGGTCTAATGTAGGGACTCTAAGTAAGAATTTAACCTCCACAAATAAGTTTGGGCCACTGCATAATATGGGTTAAACAAGACCAGGAATGCTTGCATACATTATTTGTTTAATACCAGTATTTGAATGAGAAATTTGTTTGTTTAGTATAAGCCTCACAGTGACTGAGCACAAATATAGGGTCAGGGAACTAAGGAGCTGAGAAAAGAGCCAAAGGAAAGAGATTTAGAACAAAATGTGAATTTCTAAATAACAAATTTTTAAAACTGTAAGTTACATCATAGAAGTTGAATATCTGTTTTTGAATACCAAGGTATAAAATGAATCTTTTCTCACATTTAAAGAGGTGTATCAATGAAAGACTGTTAAGATTCAATGGCCCAAACTAAGACACTGTTTTCAAGCTTGGGTATATTGCCTGAAGTAAATTGAGAATATTAGGAGTTTTATTACAAAATTTGAATGTTACAATACAAGCCAAAAGTATTCAGACAATACGACCCAGAGTTCCTAATCATGATGGCTGGGCGGAAACCAAATTCATCCCCAGAGAATAACAGGAAATCAACAGGAAAGTTAGTAAGGTAGCTAACCATTCTATAATTAAAATTTTCCCACATAAATAGTTACTAGCAGCAATTATTACTTCTAACACAATTAGGAGTCATGATGAGAAAACGGTATTTTGTTGATTACTTTAGTCTTGCACTGTAGCTGTATTGTTTGATTACTTTAGTCTTGCACTGTAGGCATGAGTACATTATTTTAACATAACAGCTGCCAAAAATCATTCCCATAAAAACTGTATTTTTAAAGCTGTCACAAACCAACATGTCCTAGCACAAACTTTGAAATTAGCACATAAGTAAATAACGGCATATCTATCCAATCCAACGTTGGATTGGATAGATATGTCGTTATTTACTTATGCGCTAATTTTAAAGTTCGTGCTTTTGTTCTGGCCTAAATCAAATGTGATCAACATGTCCTAGGCCCACGAACACCAAAATTTAACTCAAACCTTGACTAGAAAATTTTGCAAACCCAAACTTACTTCTCATCTACAGAAATGAATCAAAAGACCAATTTTACAGCGGTAAGTGGTCTAAAACAAAATAGGATTCACATGCATCCATCGCAGTTCATAGAAATTGTTGACGACTCTATCAACTCCTCCTCGGAAGCAATTCTTTCACAATTGTGTTTGCATACAATTACTGTCCACAAATTAATATTACAGCTTTTATAATTCAAGAAAATATCGAAATCAACCTGTTTTTTCTTTACCCTACTCACACCACACTGAACATGAACCTTTGCTCATCTTTTCATTTATCACTGACAGTAAATAAAGTGAATTAATGAAATAATAATAATAATAATAATAATAATAATAATAATAATAATAATAATGATAATAGTAATAGTAATTGTAATAGTAATAATAGTAATTGTAATAATAGTAATAATAATAATAATAATAATAGTAATAATAATAATTAGTATTATAATTATAATAATAATAGCAATAATGATAATAATGGGACAGTGGTGCCAGAATTTTACGAAATAAAGTACGCAAAACAGAAAGGCCAGCACCTTACTTAGGCCTTCTACAGGCCGACTGCAACAGACATTGTGCTTTAATTTCACTGCTCATACTCAGCAAGTCTGTTAATGAAATAAGTAAGTGACTTTTCATTATTTTTACTCCTTGTCTCCACAGCTGATTACAAACTATCAGTTGTTATCACTAAAACATTTGATCCAGTTGGTGAGTCAAATATCTTACGAATTTCATAATAAACAAACGAGTACTTAAAATAAATTGAACATTTCTGACCATCAATGTCTGCAGCTCTCCTCATAATGAAGGTTATGCGGACTTCCAGTCACGTGAAGAAGTTCCCGCCTTGAGCCACGTACCCTCTTTCTGACATCGTTTTACGAGGTCCAAGGCATGAACTACAACACATCACTCCAAGTCCACCTAGCCATCATACTGAGGATGACCATTCAGACACTGACGGTCAACTTATTGTAAGAGCTTGATTACGTCTCATGAAATTGTACCTGATTAACGGTTGTTGATCATGGTGGGTAGATATCCCTGCTATTCTGGGACACTAAAATACAGTTTCAGGCAAAAACTGGGGAGCACTGAAAACATCTCAATTAGATTTAGAGGAAAGAAAGGTTTGATAGCCAGAAGATGCTCTCATTTAGAGCTTTGACAAAACTTTTTTTAAAGGATAGACAGTTATTAAGAAACTTAT
The DNA here is from genome assembly GCA_002633005.1 of Phoronis australis. NCBI lineage: Eukaryota > Metazoa > Phoronida > Phoronidae > Phoronis > Phoronis australis. The sequence continues at coordinate 800,074 of NMRA01000106.1, read as the reverse complement.
CATACTTACACTAGCTTGAGATACATTGTTGCGTAGTGCCAGGTTATTGGGGTCAGACTGTGCACTCACTTGTAGCTTGCGTAACTTTTTGTTCAATTTGTACCGATTGGCAATGCATACTTTGAAGGTCACAACTGAAACACAAGAACGGAAACCAAGGTAATTTAAAACAATCATCAGTCAAACATCACATTAGTTTTCCAATTACTCAAATTAATGATTATGTGCCTACAAAATCTATCTCCCATCAGACGAAACCTGCATAATTGCAGGTGAAATCTAATGTGACAAGTCAAAGGCACACAGATGGATTCTTCATTAAAAGTAAATGCAAAAATGTTCATCAAAGATTTTTAAAGGTGAGAAGTACCTGTGATGTTTACTGGATGCTAAATTATCTTAATAGTTTTCACCCATAAAAAGATACGGATATCATTACTATTGTTTACAGTGTATATATCTACCAGAGCAACAATTGAAGAAAACATATCAAAGTGTTCGCCATTTGCTTTCGAAAAACGGAAAATTAATATCACATTTGATGAGTACATACATATCGTAAAGATGAGGATGAATAAAACTTTTGAATCATGCAAAGCAACTTATGGATTGTCCAATTATTTCTCGTTTGATCCATAACATAGGTGTTTGTGAACTTCGTCAAAGTACTTAAAGTTGTCAATGCTAAGAAATCTAAACAAAATGAACTTCGTGAATCTATTGCAACAACAAATGATTTGTGCATCAGTCTGAGGGAGACTCATTTACAGCAAGCGGTTTGGTGTTTTCTGTTACTGTTAGCTAATAAGGGAAATTAGTATGTCAAAGTGAGAAAGGGTTTGAAGAAGAAATGTGTTTCAAAAATTACAGAGCTGTCAGCACGTAAATGCTGCAATGCAGACACTGCTCCGTTGTATCCGAATTATTCATTATTTTGGAGTTGGAAAAACATAAGAGTATCTTAAATATACTCCTTCATTTCACCCAACTTAGAACACAGGATGTGTTTTGTCGGTTGACAGATGTCACTAAAATATAAATATTTTGTAACTTTCAGTCCAGTTTGTATTTGCCGTATTTTACTGTGAAAACGGTGGGTTTCAATGGAAACTGAATTAACTTGCAATAAAATCCGTTTTATGATTTTTTTTTATTAAAACGAAGCGGACAGAGTGTCATTAATGCGAAATACTTGGACATGCAAAAAAACAAAACTGGAAACTTAAACCAACTCTTTGTCTTCCATTTGGTGAGAGATGAATGTGATAAAGTCTGACAAATTTAGGACACAATACACAATATGGCCGACAGGTGATGAAATTTTCTTTTATTTTTTTTATTTTAACTGACACATAATACCAAAGTAGTGCTTTGCCATATTCGAGTTCTGCACAATTGAGAAATCAACAAACAAAAATTGTGGGTATTCACAACAATAACAGAAGCAAAAAAGAGCAGTTTTGTCAACTATTCTTGCCAAAAATTGGTGATTTTTTTCGGTTAACAACCAACCAAATCATGTCAGCAAAATTTTCATAACTTGAAATAACTTGAGCATAAGCTGATGCAAATATTGTATCTTGGCCATATATCTCAATGACAAATTTTTCAACTTAACCAATAGAGCATTATTAGTCACAAGTTTGTCATTGATCCACGAATTGTAGTTGTAAGGTATTAGCTTTGCAGACTCTGTCTCTCTCACTTTTGACTTACCTTGAACATCAGGTAACTCTGGTTTGTCCCTCGCCTGTCTACTGCCCACTGCCACCTCATTGAAAATGGAACTGAATAATAAAAAGAATGGCACATCATTTAATAAAACAGAAAAATAAAACTCAAAACAAAACCATGAACTGCGACAGTTCAAGTCACATTTATAAAACTGCATTTCTCATAATTTTCATTTTTTAACCGAATAAAACAATTACTCAATAATCTAGATTTGGTGCAAGTATATGATACGTTCACGAAAGCAACAAGTCATTTTTATAGAATAATTTACAATATTTTCATTAACTAATTACAAAAAATGACCATATAAATAAATTAGGGAGTATTGAAGGACAAAGGTAATTTTCATCTTTAGTTGATTATGTAAAACAGCTTTGCAGAGTATTGTTTTAATGGCTAAACCTACAACAATTTCAAACACGAGCCCATTGTTAAAACTAAACAGCAATATATTTACTGTAGCTGTGCTGTCATCGGCTTTGACAAACATTCACAAGCGAATCAAAGAGGAATCTTTAACACTTCAGTCGCACATTGATTTTTTATAGGAACTTGAAATCTGACACATTCCGCGTCCATTCACAGTCAATTAGCAAATAACCATGCAGTTTCCAATGTATGACCGTGATTATTTTAATTAATTAATAAACATCTGACACAGTAAGATGTTTGCGGTATGGAACTATAAATTTTCTAAAAAAGATCGGCAATTTCTTATTCTTTTATCACATATTGCAAAACAGTAAATATAAATTGAAAATGAAAGCTCTAGATAAAATTAACAATTATAGTGCAACCTTTTACGATAGATTGTTATTTAGCCAATTAAATAATAAATCATTTGCACTTGATATTCATTTGATTAATATTTAATGATTTACATATAATTATGATGAAAATCAATACAGCAATTTCTTTGAAATTGAGTGTATAGTCATTCCGTGAGTTAAGACACAAAACAAAATTATTCTGTTTGAAACGAACCATTTTTAAAAACATTGAAGTTTGCTTAAATGCGATCACAGTCTATATCCAGCTAGACTATAATCTGTGGTCTAAAGAATTAGGTAGCCTATGTAAAAATTTGCCTTCCAAATCTTTGACTTGACCATTTAAAGCTTTATTACAAGTTATCTAGAACTTTTTACCTACACTTACCCTACAGCTGTTTTATCTTATCAACTCAATTAAATTCCGATCGTTAACTATTTTGCTGCAGTTATTTAGCCATTCATAATAACAGCACTGTTAATTATACTGGATTAGTGAGCACTGAGACGATCATAACAGGGAGATTGTTAATTGCTCAGTAGGAGGTCTTTAATGGACTTCACCGTGTCCCAACACACTTACGTTCTAAGGCCAAGGGTAAGGTGTTTCGTCCTTCAGTAAACAATCAATCGAAAACAGAGAACGAAATTGACATCAATAATCGGATAATGAAAGCCAGGTGCTTTTCCACTGACAAACACAAGAGTACTGTGTCGGCCAATAAACTTTTAAGCGTACCTCGACTGTGTGCCATAGCAAAACCCGTAACTTTCCTCCGAGTAGAGGCAAACGTAATCCCCAACACAAAGACTGTCATCGGCCATGCCTGACGAAAACTTTCAAGACTGCAACTCTCCACAACCTCATCTGAAGAGAATAACTTCCATTATAATGTACTGCTATGCCTATGATCAATAGATCGGTTAGACTACAGCTAAGTAAAAAATATGAGCAGTCGATACACAGACTTGGGTGATACGCCGTCCGGAAAATCCAATATGGCAGATTTCTTCCGAGAACAAACTTCAATGCGCCTTTTGATATGGTAATGTTGAGAGGCAAAGCTTAAGCATCACCATGGCTCGGGTAAATAAAAGACGAAAAAGATAGAGTGCTGCTCCCTATCGGTCACAGATGACCTTTGAATTCATGTAACGTTCCCTCATTGTGACATGACCCAGCCAGACGCGGTTTTTAACCCCGTCAGCATAAAAATTTACACAGGGTGTTTTGTAACTTTGAAGACCATCATGTGAAGTTTTTATGGGTTCTAAATTAAATATGAACATCATGGAAAATTGGCCACTAGCGGACCAGGGTTACCTTTTAAGTTTTAAAAAACGTCAAATAATCCGAGCCCTGACCATCGCGTAAAAAAGTCATCCTAGTTGTGTTTTATCCTTTTTGTATTTCTAAAAAGTGGAGGCTATGATAAATGAAGAGGTTCACTCTCAGGGGCAAAAGCGACTCGTCCCCACAAGACCCAGCTTTTTAAAATCTGACTTTCATTCAATTCTCGAGTCGAGTGCTATTCCGTCCCTTAGATTAGCAGTTTGAAGTTTTCAGTCTTGATGCAGAGCCTGACGACAAACTTGAAATATCCTGCGTAACAATCGGAAACCGTCGAGCACAGAGTTGTCCACGACGAGTTTCAGTAATTCAACTCAAAATGTGACACGCGGCGTCGCATCCACCGACGGAAAGTAGTCGACTTCTCAAGTAGTGTAGCCGTCGCGGGAATAAAGTTGGACGAAATAGTAGGCGAGGAACCCAATGAATCGTTGTTTTACATTTCAGATGGTATCACTTATTAATTTGGTGGCTTCTTTGTCCAGTTTCAGACTTCATCATAATTTTTCTTCTAAGTTCCAGAAATCACGCAATCATGAACCATATAGTCTACCTGTAAAGCCGATACCATTGAAGTCACAGGACTCAACCCACAGTATAAGAGTACCGGTACGAAAATCGACTGAGACATGATAAAAATCTCGAAAATCACGCACGCACAATGCCATTTTAAGTATTAACTATGCATGCACTCCGGTATCTAGAGCTTATTGTTTATTCATGACACGAGACACTGACGCAGATTTCAGGAAGTGTTCATTAGGGGTTAAAGTGCCTTAATTTCGCGTGTCTGTTTATTTGAACTATTGTGCTCCACATCAGCAATTAGACCCAATCGCCACATTGAACAATTTGTCAAATTAGCGTTGTTGATAGCAAAAAGCTCTTTAAAGGTTAATTTGACCAGTGAAGACAAATTCTTTTGCCGGGGCTCCGAACGCCAAGCCATTTGATTGATTGTCTGTAAAAATATCGAACACTAACAAATGTTTATCGAACTTTCGTTAACGAAAAATTTTCTTGAAAATTGACCACGGCTCACGAGCGTTGGGAAGGTGGAACAACATTTTATTGAGAACGGTAGGCCTCAATCGCTGTTCACCTGGTATTTTTTGGTAACATAAAGACGTCGTTATTTCATTCACATGCCGTGTTTAATTCGAACTGGGTACAATGGACAGATGAACGGACTTCCATAGACTGTTAAACAATGAAGGTTAATCATGAACTATTGTACATGGGCCTCAAACTTAGGCCCATGTTCCAATATACATAATATTGTGTTCAGTTTTTCTCAAAAGTTTCCCACATAGACGCTTTGGTCTGAGCTTTTATAAAACGTAGATACTTTTATGGGGATTATTCGTGTGTTTTCACAATTTTAAATGTTTTTTTATTTAATTTCTAGTTTTAATTTGAACACAGTGTCTATCGCTTTTCCTCAGATTAAATAAAGTTTTACAAACGTAAAGCTTGCCTTTCCATTTTGGCGTTTTTTCACTTCACATATAGCCTTAGTTTAACACATGTACCAATACAGTGGCGGATCTACGTTTTCAGCAAGGGGGGTTTAGGATTCCCGCCAAGGTCGAATCCTAGGCGCGTGGTGCCGAGCGGGGGGAGGTCGGGAGGGGGGTTTCCCCTCCCGTGTAAGATATTTTTTTTTGTTTTTGTAGCCAAATAGGGAAATTTCCATGCATCCTGGTAAGTTTCTGGCACTTAGCATGTCTCTGGAGTTTTTCTTATATCGGATAATTAAGAACCCTTCTCGATTTCGTCACATGAACTTGGCACATAAGTTTCATATTGTGCACATCTGGGTATGAGTCACGCCACCAGCAAAAATTTTTGTTGGAACATCTGCTTACACACACCTTTTTAGCATACGAAAAGTCGTATACGAAAAAGTGTGGAGTGTATACAGGGGTTTAGACAATGTCCAAATATTCAAGAGCATAATTAAGGAGCACCGACGGGGCGTAAAAACTTGAATATCAGATGATCGCGTAACAGCAGCCTCAAGTTGTTTAAGAACGAAGACCTGTACTGTTAGTCAGGAAATAAACATGTGTTCTGTCTCGTTACGAGAAAAACTGGCGAATGATGGTGCTCTCAACTCATAGTCTATTATTAAAAGCGACAAAAAAATAATTAGGTATCATTTTATTAAGCTGAATCACGTTGACAACAATTGAAAAACGTCAAATCTATCAGGAAACAAATCATCTGAAAACAGTTTCACGAAACCAAAACATGCTGTGCACAGTGGTGAAAAGATACACTGGACTAGTTTGCAGAGGGACCAGATGTACACTGAGAGTACACAAAAAGCTGACCTGGTCCGTCACGAGACCATGAGTACACCTGTGCTTATTATCCCTATAAAATAGTCGATCTGTCGCGGGACCAAACAGCACTGGCTGAGATAAATAGTTTTACAAAGCACACTTTGGTAAAAAAATCACAAGACTAGTTCGCCGAGGGACCAAAAGTACACTGAAACTCGACATCTACACAAATCAAGCTGGCCTGGTCCGTCGCGAGACCTAAAGTGTACTATGCAAAAAATTTTGAATTGAAAACTTCTCTTTAAGATTTTAATCCCCAGTGGTTACTCATACGTAAGTCCTATCCTTCTGTTGTCTAGACTGCCGAGGAATTTGTATATCGGATCCAATGATTTGCTCGTCTTGGAACCATTCTACCCAGATATCTTCGATGTTTGTTCCCAACGCTTGCACTTCGTCAACTGCTGTGTCAATGAGCTTGTAAGCCTCTACAATGTCAGCATCTCGTTTCGCAGCTCAGTTGACACTAATACCCTTGAGGTTGCCAAGTCCATTCGAAAGACTTACATGCGCAACTAAACTTGATCAGTTCATCATGGACTACTTCAAACCTTGACGAAGCATCCCAGGACCTATTTGCATCTCTTGCAATTTTCGAAATAAACGTCCCAATGTCTGAACGCTTGAAACCCGAAGTACTAATATCAAATAAATGCCCATGGGCATGAGCGTTTGATCGGGTGAGCCTTTCTGCGGAAATTCCCAGTATAGAAGACGGCAGTGTGCTTAGACAGACGGTAGGTGTTGAGGTCGGAACTAGGGCTCCTTAGGAGGCCTATTGAACATCGCACGAGTCCCGCAAGACTTTGTTGTGAAAGAACAGCCTCCCCGCAATTTCTGGTACTGTACACTTTTCGCGAATGTGGTCACTTTCTCAATGTGAGTGCCCCCTTGGTCATTCCTTGTATAAACATAACTTGTTATAGAGTGTGTCTTCAAACAGACTCGCGACCAGACCACGGTGCCCGCCAAAATAGCAATTCTTCGGAAAAAGACTTTTTTTCAAAAATATTACATGTACATGTACACAATATTACATGTACATGTACACTGTATGATATTGCACAAGACAACTTTACTGTACATCAGTTACAAACGTGTGGAGTGTAATAGAATGTCACGACATGACAGATGAGGTAAAAACGTTGCACGTCAATTCGCCTGAATATCAAGGTTGCGGCACCGCAGTATTTCCCCTAATCAAATCAAAACATATCTTAGAGTAAAGAAGCTAGTTACCTAAAGAAATCAGCTAGAACTGCTCTTTCAGCGATGAATCCATCTAAAATGCTTGGCTACTTCAGAAGTGTCGACGGAAGCGCGCTCACAATAAATCCCCGCGCGTTTTGCCCATGAGCCACAATTTGCAATTCACAATGCAAAAAACTATATTTTCAGAGTGAATCCCCCCATCAAGTTGGTTTACTTGGGGTTTACACACGCTGGCGGTGCCGTTTTTGTTTTGCTGGAGACGCTTTTGTTTTTTTGTTTTTTTTTAATTTTTGGGTCCTGGCCCGAGAGGGGGGTGGGTTTAAACCCCCTGAACCCCCCCCCGTAGATCCGCCACTGCAATACGCACACTATGGTAATAACAGTATGTGAAATGTGTTTGTTAAGCGTTTACGTCTGTGCTGCTTAGATATGGGGAGACAAAAATGGACAACTAATGTATCGGGTAATGTAAGTTTATGTTATCATAATTTAAACCGAATTAAAATCCTTTGAAGTGCGTTTTAACTGGCTATGCATACAATGAATTAGTGAAAATACGATAGTAACAATTAAGTATTGGATTTTAATCGGCGCTACTAAGACAGAGGAAGACAAAAACAAACACATACAAGCCTGTTGGATCACGGATACTTGAAAATGATGTGCTTGTAGAATCCAGGTAACAGATTTAGAATCTTTTAAAAATACAATGTAGAATTTGCAAAAATTCATTTGAGATAAAATATGAGCACAACCCCAGAAATCGCTTTCGCATTATATCCAGGTTCTCATTCACTCCATGGCTTAAAGTTTACTAGTAAAACCGAGCTCATGAGGCATTTTGTGCAATGCTCCAATGTCTGCCAGTAAGTCCAGGATTCCAAACCGGGCGTGCGTTCAGTAGACGCTAGGACCTACGCTAGGACCTAGCTAAACCTAGTCAAAGTCACGTGCTCTCATTTTAAAGACACGGCCACATCTCACGTAATCTTCGAAGTCTTGCTTTTTAGCGAGGTCCTAGCGTTACGGAACGGGAGACGCGGGTTTTCCAAACGGGAGTCCGGAACTCTGACCACTGAGCCACCGTTTCCACGTTTGAGATTGACAGAAGGTGGGCAGTATAGAGGGTGTCAACTTTGATCCGAGACGCTACCCTTGCTCTTTATAAGACAGATATTCCCAAATTCAACTGAAGAGAAGCTAGTTTTATAAAAATAACTATGAATAATTCTAACGTGTAAATATTTTACAATAGCAGACTAAAGCAAGTAATAGATCGCAGAAGATGTTAACATTTAAATGAATACAGGAAACTTCTCAAAAACTTTAAAAATTCTTTGAATTTAGTGTTGTCTTTAAGTTTGCATTTTGATTCCGACTGTAGACTAGTTTTCATCAACATCCTTATCTATATCTTTTGACCGATCTATCTGTCTGTGTGTGCGTGTGTGTGTGAGTGGGGGGGGTTAAGTTAGGGAATGAAAACGCCATATACTCAATACGACCGACTAATAACTTCTCAAGAGGACGAGCAGCCAAACAAGCTACAGCGTAAGTCACAAAACACATAAAACATTCCCGGTACGTTCGCAACACGACCAACGAGTCCGGCAATGAACTTTCGACGGCGTCACATATGCATTGAATTTAAGAAACGAACGTGAACAAATTTTGATGCTCAAATTTCAAATGAGTATTTTTCTTTCGCACACCTACTGCCCCTTTCCCACTTGGTACAGAACCTGGTCGCTAGCAAAAACAAACTGCCATTTACTGTCCAAATACGAAAATAACTTTAATTTGATTAGAGAACAATTTAAGACCGATTTCATGATTGAGGAAACGCAAGTTTATATCCGCTTAAGTAATGTTTTACTAAAATACTGATGTTTTTGCCCTATCTTGAACACAATACTTCTCTCAATATTCTTTTCTCAATATTTACCTCATGTTACTTTCCCCGAAAAACAACGCCACATAAAACATTTCAAGAACCGCGAGCCCAAAACCAAACGTAGTGAATCAATTCAGCACTACCACCTGGTGTATCACACCAACTAACACGAAAAGAAGACTTTTCATTAAAATTTTATTCCTAAAATCACATTGGTTCAGTGGAAAACAAATAAGTTCAATCCAATTCTTTACCAAAAGACTTCCATGTAATTCTTATAGCAATATGAAATCAATGAAACCCTCTCCAATTCAGAGATGGCACATGCCAGTGTATGAAAATATGAAGATGTAAATGAAAATAACCCTTACAAAGAGATATCTTGGAACAATTATCACTTTTTACAACTGACCACAGCAGCAAAATAAAATATTAGAAACATTAGTCATTGGGCTGCCGCTTGTATGAGAAAAGAAACAAAATTTCAGACACCTTGGGGGAAATGAAATGCACAGCCCTGGTTCACCTACACATTAAAAAATAATTTCAACAAGAAATTGTAGTCCAAAATTTTTCACAGAAATCATTCAGTGTGTGAATGCCCATTTGGCCACTAAATGAGTAACTATTGAAATTACATTTAAATTAATCAAAACAACACAGAGTTTGCCATTTATTTGACCAGTGACAGTATCCGCCAAACTTGTAATCAAAATCACAGCAAAAATCATTTTCACAAATTGCCTCGTTTTTGCTTCAAAAAAACAAAACAAAAACAAATGTAGTCAAGAACTGGTACCTTCAGTATTTGTCAAGTGATTCCCTAGGGGAGCACACAGACAAAAACAATGCAGGTTAAGTGCAGGATGAGAAAAAAAACCCCGTGACCTCCTTCCTGAGAGGTAAGTGCACAAAGGGGATCAGAAAACAGAATATCATGACCTCATTTTTGATTTAGGGATTTGACAGGACAGCTCACGCCCTATGTTACCCATGGCCACACACAGGGAGGGAAACAAAATACACAGGCGATTTCGTACTCCACAAATGTATCTACAGAGACAGTAGCATCCCATTCAAAATGATCCTTCAACATACAGTACAAGTCAAAAGTATTCTGTCAAAATGACCTGAAAATGCTCGTCATGACAGCTGGGCAGAAACTGAATTCATCATCACAGTAGTCTCCTCTCACAGCCGAGAATGAAGAGGACTTAAATGGTGAAGGTGGCCAACTCATTCTTTATTCAGAGTTTTTATCGCCATAATAGTTTGAACAAGTCATTTTTGCTGTAACAGAATAAGCTGTCGTAATGGGAAAACAACATTTTATACGATTACGTTTGTCTTGTACTGTATCGCCCAAAGTTTTGAAAGTTTGTCAGCAGACTTGAGTGCTCCAAGGGCACTTTGCATAACTTAAGAGCCAAACTTCGCAAACACCAAATTTTGACCGTTTAGTGTTACCTTGTCCATTTGCGACCTCATTTCAGATTCATTTACGATTACGACTACTAAACATATATCTAATATCAATCTTCATTTGAGCAACTTAATTAAGCAAAGAACAGTTTTTTAACAATACAAGTTATTGAAACAAAAGTAACATTAATTAGCTTTTTAGATTTTCAGTTTAAGAGAAATTTGTACAAAAATTTCTAACTTAACACGGACAAGACATCCGCAAACTCCAGACTTTCAGCAAGATGTACAGTGACCCAAACCATAGCATATGTTCATAAGACACAGCAACAAACAAATGTACTTTTAACAAAATTTGGCATAAACAGAATTACAGATACCTTTAAGTTAATTTCTAAAGAACCCATATTGTGGCTAATGAAGAGATTTCATGAATATGCTAAAAAATTACCAACATCAACCAATCAAGGCTAAAATCACCTTAGTATTAACATCACAGCTACATCAATAGTCAATTAACAAAGGTCATGGTCACTGAACTAACGTAGCAACACTTGACTACAGGCCATGAGCGAACCAGCCTATCTTGGTGACTTCAGTCACACGACTTATTGCGAGAATTTAAATAAGTTTGTCCATCACTCAAGACCACATGAAATCTGGCACGAATGGACCAAAGTACAAGATTCAACAAGTACCATCGCTTGGTAGACACATTTTCGAAACAAGTTTCGAAATTCTTAGAGCTACCAGTGTATCACATCCTGAGGTCAGCTAACACTGGACACACCAGAATCAGGCTTGTTGACCTCTTTAATATCACTTTCGGGTTCAGTCTTAACAGCGGCTGCACTAGTTTCCGTAGCAACGCCAACTGAAGTAGTAACATCTGCCCCACTCTCAGATGTGTTGACGGATGTGGTTACAGACGTGTCTGTAGGTTCAGTCTTTATATTCGACGTATCCATGGGCTCGGCGTCGTCTGTAACGGCCTCGTCTTTCAGTGGTGTTCCTGGCGACAAAATCTCATCACACACAGGAGTACCTGGGGATTTCATTGGCTCATCCTTCACTGGGGTACCAGGTGACTGGGGTGTTTCTGAATTCGCCGTGTCTGGTTCTACTGCTGGCTCTGACTTAACATGCACAGTGAGGGGGTTTGGTGTGGCTTTAGTGCTGGCCCCCTGGTCAGGGGCAGGGGCAGGTTTTACAGTGCCAGCATCTGAAAGAAGAGAAAGCAATACTAATCAGTACACAATGCAACGGTACAAAAACTATGATACAAAAACTGAAGCTCTCCAAGTCAAATGATGGTTGCAGTTAAACCAACCAAAAAGTGCGAGAGTTCAGTATAAATTTATGGATTACAGATTTGAAGACTAAATATCGTTACAGTGTGAGATTACACAAATTAGTTCATTGTTATGGAGACAGTTATATTTTAAAAGTAACAGAGCATGAACTAGTGAATTTAGTTTTCAAACCTGGCTCTGGTTTCACATGGGCGTCACCTGCTTCTGGGGAAGGGAAGAATGGCTGGTGTGCCACCCCTGCAAGTGGGGTCGGTGTTTCACTCATGGATGCCTGCAGTGCGTCGTCATAGCAAACATGGTGGTACGTCTTTCCCTTGGTACGCAGCGCCTCCTTAAGGTGCCATTCCTCCTTCTCCTCGTGCCACACTTGGTCGAACGGATCGCCGCAGACGGCACACGTCTGGAAAGTAGCATAAAAGGTCTATCACTTATAACAAATTAAAGTAAATTTCAATCATGATTTGAAAGATCATGAACATCAACTGCAACTGAACACAGTGCGTTGGGACCAGTAAACACAAACAATAAATGCTCCTCAAAAGTCATTCATGTTCAGTATGACATTGGAAGCCAATGTTATTACAATTTATGGAAGGACGCTCCTAACCAAAATAATCGAAATTTTATTTTACATACATATTTTCAAAGCTTACACACCTGAAACGACTAAGTGCCGACAACCAAAATAATAACGCGAAATAATAACGTGTCACATCTACCTTCATTTTATTCTCTCCACTAACAACTACCAAAACAATCATGAATATTTCAAGCACAACTAATCAAAAATGCAATCAAAGACCCAACAACTACCAAACACCATCACTATTTATTATTTCATTACTGGTAATTTACACTGACCATCACACTGACCATCACTATAATGTACTCACGTCATCAGCATCTTCTCCTGTAGCCACTGGTTCCAACTCAACCCCCTCCATACTGGCAAACGCTGCGAACGCCTGACTTTGCTCGTCCTCGCCTGATTCGCCAAAGTAGCCCATCTGCCCCGCTTCCTCCGAATCGTCAATCTCCATGTACATGATCCAATCCTGGAAATGGGAAAATCATAAAGAGCTGCACAAAATTGATAGCAATAATTCTGACAAGTCCTTGACGAGTTCCCTAAAGGAAAAAATATCAATTCACGAGTGGACAAGATGGCAGCTCCTCTCCAGAAGTTCATGTGTGTTTGATTCTAACTGGCCCGTCCTTGACTGAACTCGCTTCTTTCAGAGGAAGAAAAATGCATTGCATAGGTGACCTTACTTTTCAAGAAGTCAGACACTTGTCACTTGATTAACAAGGGAAGAACAATACATTGTGCATCCAGTACTGATATATAAACGTGAAGAAGCAGGACAAAGGGTTGACACACGAGTTGCATTGTGGGCAAATATATTAGAATGAGAGTGGTGCTGTGCTACTTAAGGACTAGCCTATTGTGTCTTCCTCATTTTTTGGTATTGTTCCAATTACCTGAATGGTGTAAAACCACTTGCGGCATTTGGCAACGTTAACCTCATCCTTGTCGCGCTTGTTCTGCCTGAAATGCCAGTCCAGATGCTCGCGGTACGCCTCCGTCTCATCGTGGGTGAACCGCGTGCCGCACGATGAGCACTGGATGCCTGTATAAAGCCTCTGAAGGACACCCTCAAAACGCCTGTAATGGTCAAAATGATCAATGATCTGCGCTAACTACAGGGACTAAGTTTTGGGGTCCTCGCCAGAGAAAAGAGATTACATCCCATGACAAATGAATGGAAGTCATAGAAATAGTCATAGGCAATATACGTTAACTTAGTCACTGAAAATGCCAACAGAGCAGAACTCCACAAAAGAAATCGTATTGGATAATAAAACTGAACACAGAAGTATTGAGGTTACTCACAGGAACATCAAAATGAAATAGCTACTTTTCTAAGACCCTTGACAGAATTAATCAAGCACTACGTTCACAACTGCCATAAAAGCATATTCGGTCAATGAAAGTGTATATCTAACATGTCAAGTTGCCGTTATGCCGTCACTGACAAAATGTGCTTTCAACTCATAAAATACAAAACAGTACACAATTTAGTGAATACGGAAAGGTGTACATACTCTTTCATCGTCGCCACATCCAACTCTGTCAAATCGGGGACATCCTCTATTTGATCTTCTGGAATGAGTGGGCTGTCAGATCGCTTTTTCTGAACAAAAACAAAAATTAGCGTGACAGAAATTTCAGCTAACGAAGTAAAAGAGTGTAAAGCTTCACAGACGCAAGAATCTCACCAAGGAGGCTAGTGTGATCACATGGTTCACTTGCAATACATAGCGATATCTCATGTAGTCTAGTGAGTTCTTGCTTTTCTTGCAAGAAACTAGGTCTATGGAACACACCCTTGAACTCAGTTTATTACACAACACTTATTACTCCCAAATCCTACCAAGACCAGGGGTCAAAAACAACACTTTCTTATTTTCTCCTCTCTTTATCACTAAAATTGCAATGAAAAGATGAGTTAGCTGTTGTTGTAATATGGTAGAATTATAATTGAATACGCCAATCACACAGCTAAATAATTATTCTACAGTTTTACATTTCTTCCGCTAGCCTATAATGCCATCACGAACACTGGAGATGAATTAAGAAAGTGTCAGTCTCATCTCCATCAGAAAAATGCTGCAATGCAAACCAATCGTAAGTCATGAAACACACCTCCTTTTCCTCTTCAGTGACTGGCTCCGCCTCCTGACTTTTATCTTCTGCTGGTTTATCATCAGTCTTAGTGATGATGCCTGCAGTGAGCAGCTTAGAGAACAGGTCATTGACATCAATCTGGGTGGGTGTATGATTGACAGGTGGGAGGTCTGAAACATAAATTGGGGCATCCATCAACACTTACTCAAGGGCAGGGTTAACAGTTGGCTTTTCAAAAAATGTCGCACTTGGGCTAAAGAACATTTAGTGGATCTCATGAAAAATGCGTCTCTTTGATCCATCATCATTATATTACACTTTTTACATTTAATGAGGAATTTAAGAACAAAAATTCAACTCAAAGTAAACTGGCAGTATTTCACTTTATTCTCATACCCATTGGCTGCGGTAGCTGTAGGTTAGGCACTGGTTCAGGTATTCTTGGCAGTGGGTGTTGCATTCTGGGGCCTACGCAAAGGAAATGGAAGAGAACATGACACTAGGAAACCATTCAAACATACAAACCATTCATACATACAAACAAGGTTAATTATCAATTACATGGTCCAATATTTTGAGAACCAGTTTTCTCCAATGAATAATAGGCATCCAACTGGTTCCCCAAATCTGGGACCCCTTACAACATCCCAAAATCCTCAATTGCAATGTTAAGTCAATGCACAGCAGTGTCTATTGCACTATACACTTTCTGCAGTCTGACTTGCAATAAATCCCAACAGTACTACACAGTTAAACCAAAGACAAAAATTGCACCTAATACAATACTTGGTCTTGTTAATTTCATGCCTAATTCAAAACATTAAAAAAGTCCGGCCTGAGCAATACCGCTTGACATCTACTACAAAAAAATCTAATAGCAAAACAGGCCACTTGCATATCAATGATAAGTCTTGAGTTCATCATATTTTGAGAAACTGCAAATCCTTAGTCATGATCTTATGTAGTTAAACATACAGAGATTATCCAAACAGTAACTATGGCTAACCTGGCAAGGCCATGGGCTCTCGTGGAGGTGGGAATCTTCCTGTCATGGGTGTTGACGGATTGTTCATGATCGGGCGCATGTCATATTCGTGTCGTGGTCCTTGAGGGCGCGGTCGGTGCAGGAGTTGGCGGAGTCCAGAAACCGGTGCTCCAGCAGATGGCGCCGCGGAGAAAGGCAACACTTTCATCAGCTTCTTCATATCGACCGGTCGAATCTCATCCAGAATCTTCACCTCTGGTGGCGGTCCCTTCAACTGAACCTTGCGAACTCGCCCGCCGAGCCAGATGTCACGTGGTGGTCCATTAAACTGGACCTCATAGCACTTGCCTCCCATGATCACCTCATAACCGGGACCACCAAATGAGATCTGGTGCGGTCGCTTACCCAGTTTTATCTTAACTGGCATGTCCATAGGTATGAGGTAGTCAATGCCATCTATGGTCATGGCGCGAGGCGGACCATCAAATCGTATGCCGTGTGGTTTATTGTCAATCATGATAATGGGAATGACGTACTGAAAGTTGAGCTGACACAGCTTGCTGTCAATCAAGATTTCACGAGGTGGAGCTTCAAAGCGCAGCTCATGCTTGCGCCCGTCGATGGTCACCTCCCGTGGCGGCCCGCCCCAGGGACCCATCGCCAGACAGTCAATGTAAACTTTCATCTCAGTGCTGTTCACTGCGATCTCATGCTGCTCTGGTCCAATCATTATTCTCTGTGGTGGCGCGTCAAAGCGGATATTATACTGTACCCCATCGATCCATACATCACTGAGAGCGCCGTGAAAGTATATCGTGTGTGTCTCACCGTTAATAATAATCTCCCTCATGGGATCACCCATTCTATACTTGCATTTGCCATTGATGAGGATTTCTCTGGTGTCCGCATTGGCACTGATCTTATTGTTCATTCCAAATGCCTTGAAGACACGTGGGGGAAGACCGGGGGTCAGTTCAAAGCTGCGGTCATCAATGACCAGCTCAGCGCCAATAAGCTTCTTCTCACGAAGCACGTCTTGAAAGCGCATATCGTTAAATGGCGTGCTTGGTCCCTTTTTACCATATATGGGCGGCATGGGTGGGGGAGACATGGGGAGGACAGGGTGCCTTAGCTCAGGCCTGGGGCCGTGTGGTCCATCCAAACGTGGGCGAGGCAGACGAGCATACGGCGGTGCAGGACCCCTCTGAAGATCGGCCGGGGAACCACCGCCACCACCCCCCATCCAAGGCAACTTTCCTCTCTTTGGAGCCGGAAGTAGAGGTCTGCGAGCCATTAGTGAGCGATCTACATCAGGTATAGGTAACAGAGTTTTGTTCTTGCCCGACGACAGCAGGCCGCCCTGTCCAACCCTGTAGTCAGCATCCTTCTTGGACCGGTCAATCTCCTCCTGTTGTTTCTGCAGCTTGTAAAGCTCAGCTAGTTGCTTCAACAGCTCCTGATGCTGCTGGTGACTCAGCTGACCAGAGCTGAGTCGTCGCTCTGCCTCCTTCAGCAGCAGGTCCTGTTGGTCAATCAGAAGAGCCTTAGGGATATCCAAATTTTCAGAGTCTCCGCTCAACTGGCGTTCTGTTGATGGTGCTGCTGTTGATGGCTTTCGACGAGGGATCCTGGGTAGGGTGGAGATGAGCGGGGGTCGACTAGGTGATGGCTGGGCATGTTCAAACTCTGCCGGGTTGTTGGCCTTGAATTTGGCCCAGCGCAGGTGCGGGCTCTTTGGGCCAAGGTGCGGTGGTGGGTAAGACTGGCTCAGAGAGACACCAGGTGGAGACCTGTAGTCCTGGTCTTCTGATCCAAACAGTTCCCTGAGAACAAGATGAAATCACAGTGGATAACAATTCTCTCAGTGCTAACAATCAACCAGAGAATGTCACAGAACAGTGGTTCCACAGGCACCCGAATGCCTTAGAACATGTAATCTAGTATTCTCTGTATCTCTGTATAAGGTGTCATTAAGACCCATTACTATACAGTTACAACTCATGTGAAAGGCCGCTAACACATTAGAATGACACTCCCGATATAAGTAGCTTTGTTTGTTTTCAGGTGTGGAGAGGACTGCTAGGTAATGCTTGTAAATAAAACATCTTTGTAAGTAAATACAGAAAGTTGAACACAAGTTGTTTTTTCTGCACTGATGTGCACAACTGTTTAACAGCACCAGGCAACAAGCAGGGCTTGGAATGACCCATGACAAAAAACCCTAAAATTTTCCAGGTGATATATTGTTCAACAAATAAATACAATTATATGTAAAATTCAACAGCAGAAAATCTTTTTGCATGAATAAAGGCAAAACAATGATAAAAATATGAAACCGGAAATCAAATAAGAGGAATTCGAAATCAAAAAAGAGGAAATCCTCTTAAAAGAGGAAAATTCCAAGCCTTGAACAAGGCAGGTAAACATACACTAACCTGAGGTCTTCCTTATCATCTGGACGGCTACGCTTGGGAGAAGGCACATCCTGCCGTTCATCCTTGTCCTGCGACAATGAACACATGATATTTAATGGTGTCCGCTATCCTACACATCTCATTTAAATTTATGTGAGACACCGGAAAAGTGTCCAAATTTGGCTTACTGTGGAACATCAGATCTCATAAATGGAAGATCAGATGCTGTTCACAAAAATGCTGCAGTAAGAAAACATTTTTAACACGTTCCACTTCTGCATGAGGGTACCAAATATAGGACTTAAGATTTTTATAAAAAATGTAAAAGTTACTTCCCACAGAAAAGAAAGCACAGCAGGGAATGAGTCGGGTATGTTTTTGAAAAATGCAAAAAAGCTGAAATTAATAAGGAAAACTAATCTTCAAATGATAAGTAACATACTGGACAGTGGATTAAGAATAATATGTAAACAAGAATCTAGCTAGTTTTTACCCGACTTGTTTCCGGCTGTCTTTCCCTTTTGCTGGTTAATTTGCCACCAGGTTTGGTGCTGGGAGATGAATCGCCCGAGGGCAGCCTTCTCTCGTCAATATCCTGAGACTGTCTACGTCCTGCTGATGCCACCGGCCGATCGTCCTTGTCTTTACTAACGCCAATATTCTTGGTATCTTTGTCTTGTGAGTCTGACTGGAAACTTGTGGCGCCTTTCTTTGTTTTACTTGGGACAGACTTGGCCGTTTCTTTTTGTGATTTTTCTGCAAAATGATGGTTGCAATCTGTAGGGAGTGTTTCGTAAATATAGTTGAGACTTATTATGTTTGTATTTAATTATAAAACAGGTAATTTAAGGTTCAGTAAATCATACCTGAACTCTTTTCAGGACCTCTGCGTGACGGACTAGACTTGCTGGACCTTGGTGACCTCGATCGCGACCTTTGTGACGAGTCGCTACGTCGGCGGACCTTTGTGGTGTCGGGGGAAGGTGACCGCTCACGATTGCTTGACCTGTAGTTCCGCCGACCTCTCTCCGATCTCTTGTCATCTTTCTCCTTACTGGTGGACCGGGATACATCACGTCGGTCTCGATCACGATCCGACCTGTGATTCGACGATCTGGACGACAGTGCCCTGTTGTGTCCTCCTCTGCCCGGAGACTCGTTTTTATTCAATTTACTACTGCCAGTTTTAGATGTGGTTTTACTCCTTGGCGGAGTCTTGCGATTACTTAGTCTGGGATCCTTCTGTTTCAGTCCAGTACCGTGAGCCATGTCCTTCTTGTCATTGTCAGGCTTCCAGCGCTCCAGGGCAGCAGACCTTGGGTCTTTTGGTGACGCCTTCTTCTCTGCTGCTCGTGTTTTTTTCTCTGGAGATCTGGTGGCAGAGGCAGGTGATGCATCTGGAACAGTGGTGGACAGACCAGGAATGTCGATACCTAGATAGAGAGGAAGTTACCATTAGTGTGAGAGGGAAAATGTACTTTAAGGGACACACTCGGTTTCAGAATGTTAACAAGGTCACAATGTACAAAGTTCCAAAGGTAACATCCGATCCATTTGAAAACGGGAACATGCCATCGCTTCTTAAATAGAAAGCTAATTGCCAAATGTGATAAAAATCTGTTGCGGAACTTCAGTGAAACGAAGGAAAGCGGAAAAAATGAAATTGCCACTATGGGGCACTGCGTTCATTGGATCAGCCTGAATGGCGTCGTCATCTGTTGTTAGCTTCGTATAAATACAACTACTAAATTCAATAATGATCCTGCAGCGGGTTTAGGAGATGCAGCTATGGGCGTAAAACGAAACAAAACATAACTTCCACTATCAAGCGCCACAGTAGTCGAATTCGTCATCATCAACCATCCTCTTCACACATATGCGCCAATTTTCAAAACCATCCTTAGAATGGTTTGCTTGATAGAGGGGTGGATGCCAAAAAACAGACTCGAAAACAGCCAAAATGGCCACTAGGCGGCGCAAAGTACCTCGATTCCATCCGAAAACGGGAGGGTAGCGTCATCTCACTAATAATGCCAATATGCCAAATTTTATGAAAATATATTGAGGACCTTTGAAGATGCAGATGTAAACCTAAAAAAAAAAATTGCCACTAGGGGACACACTGGTAGGCAGATCTGTCCAAAATCTATAGTCTTTCGTTGTCAACATCATATAAATACACTTGCTAAAGTTAGTAAAGATCCTGCAATCGGTTTAGGAGATACAGGCATGGGCGCAAAAAAAGCAACTGCCAATAGGAGGCGTCACAGTACTCAAAATTATCGGAAAATCATCGTCAGCTATCCACTCTGTAGTAAGAACATACATGCCAATTTTCGCAATCATTCTTAGAGCTGTTTGGTTGATAGAGGGGTAGACGCCAAAAAACAGACTTGAAAACAGCAAAAATGTCCACTAGGTGGCGAAAACGTCAAATCCATCCGAAAACGGGAGGATAGCGTCATGTCACTAATAGATGCCCATATGCCAAATTTCATGAAAATACATTGAGGACCTTTGAAGATAGAGGTAAACGTAAAAAATTAAAATTGCCACTAGGGGGCACACCGATAGTCGAATCCGTCCGAAAGTTCGCTCATGCCATCCTATCCATCAAAGGAAGATATGTGCAAAATTTCATGAACGTAGGTCAAAGGGTTTTGGAGATAGAGCAGCGGACGCTGGACGGATGGAGATGACAGCATAATACATCCACATATAAATATTGGGGGCATGAAAATGTATTTTGACATTACAATTAAACCTGCATAAGCCAGGTCCAAGTAAGGAGAAATTCAACTTATCTGAACAGCTGAATTCACCAACTAGCACAACTGTGCTGAGGAATCCAGTCCACTTTAAGTCCGACTTATGGGACCTTCTTAAGGCAATGTTTCATTTGGGCCGCTTACAACATGTTATACAGGCTAGATGAATACGGTAGACATACAGTATACTTGGGCAAGTTCTGTCTGCAATTTGTTGTCAATGTATGGTTTCTCTGATGTTTGGGTAAACCAAAGAGTCGCGTTTGAAGAGTCGTTTGTAATGTTTTCACAAGTCTGATGTTGATTCCAATTCTAAGTTAAACTATTATAAAAATTCTAAGGTATCTGAACATGAATTTGTGAAAGTTTTACTCATTTTCAATGCGTAAATCACAGACTGTCAGTAGAAACTGGTTGTCACTTAAATGTGATATGTCAAAACAGAGTGTGTGTACATTGTGCTCGAGGAATTCTGTCGAAGATCAATATCAAGTTTTGTTAGTTTGTAAAGCTTTTTCTGAAATCAGTCATGTTTACAATGGACAGCCACTGACTTAGTGACCAACCTAAAGTACATGTTTATAATGGATAGCCATCGACTTAGCGACCAGCCTGAAGAACATGCACAAGCCATCACTGAGTAAATACACTGCCATCGAATTTTGAATCGTGTATAAGTTGTAGGATGGACTACTGCATTATTTGATTTCTTAAGACATCTCAGAGGAACAGTATACAAAAAAATGTTAAGAAAATAAGTACAGATCAAAACGCACATTGAAGTTGTACAAAAGTCGCATGTCACAAACGAATGGCATGTTTACACGAAATTCGTAACAAGATTTTGTGCAATTGTCTTAGAAGATTCAGCGAAAAGCCTGAAATGTCAAAAAACAAAACGTATCCTACCACAGCGCCACTACTGGGTCACTGGGAAACGGGGTAAGAAAGGCATGCTGGTTAATATAAAGCAAGTCAAGCTTGCAAAACCTGTTTAAACTATCCCGACAGTTGCTTTGATAACACTGCATCAAAGTCAATGTCAAGATGCAAAAACGTAGCGTATAACACAAAAAGATCATTCACGAAGGCCAGTAAGGCAGGAGTTAATGATTGGAGTCATTCAAAACACAAATGACCTGAAAGTCTAACCAGGCAACTGTACAACAACCTATTGAAATGACGTACAGACGTAAGTTATAATGAGGTTTGACTATACTGGACTTTCGTCTTTAAACGGAGAAGATGT
Source organism: Phoronis australis (assembly GCA_002633005.1). NCBI lineage: Eukaryota > Metazoa > Phoronida > Phoronidae > Phoronis > Phoronis australis. The sequence continues at coordinate 777,925 of NMRA01000106.1, read as the reverse complement.
GAACTCACCGATGTCCGGAATGACTGCCTGTGGCTCTGGCTTGACCACCTGTTTTCCCTCCAATCGCTTAGCGAGACGAGGGTCACGAATATTGAGCTTCTCCAGAGGTACACCAGCAACTGAAGGCTTCGTCCCCTTTGTAGGGGGCAGTGACTCCTCCTGCAGGAAGAAGTAACCGTAACGGTGAAACTATGAACAATGTTATGGTAAAGAATCATTCAACTCTGCACAAAATATGGCAGACAAGTGACTTTCATTTCGTTGAAATTTCACAGCAAAAATAAACAAAAAAATTAAACTTCATCGATAGCGTGGTAGTTGGTCCACTGAAGTTATTATCAAACAAAACTATGTTTCAATGCATTTAGTCCTTAAAAACTGTAAAACTTTGATTTTGGGGAAATAATTCCATGCCTAAGTGCAAAGAGGACCATGTTGAAAGCATTATGGTCACATCAAATGGTCATTTCAAATCTGACATTTTCTGTTCTGTCAGCGTCAAACAATAGACTTTCTGCAATATGGACAGACACAGAAGTCCACTGAGGTTTCGAGTCCACCGGTCGATGACAGAAATCCACTCTGTAGAAGGTATCATGCCCAACACTGAGAGTGTATGAATTGAATGTACCATTAAAAATCAAGATAGTGATTAGTGAAGAGATTAATATTAGTCACAAGTTACTTATTGGTAACTTCAGTTGAATGTATTTCACGGCGCTATCAGGACCACAAGTCGAAAAAAAAATCCAATTTGACTTAACAGGAGGCATCGTGTCCAAAACTCTCATTGCCTATGAATATGCAACATTGACAAAGAGACTAAGTTACATTCTATAAGGGTCTCAACCTCATTACCTTCTTGTCCTCCAATAGCCGATTCTTGACATCAAGCTCCTTCTGTTGAGCTGCCAACTTGACCTTAGTCTCCGCCAGTTCTAGCTCCAGCTGCTGTTGCTGCAGCTTGAGCAGCTCCTGCTGCTTGGCAATCAACTGCTGTCGCATCTGGGCCTCTTGGTGTTCCATGTCAGCCATGATAGACTTATCAGGCTCTGGCTGCTACAATTGGAGGAGAATGGATGATGTAAAGATTAGGACCAACGGACTGTAGCAATTCAGGGAATTTCGTGTACAGCTCCGGTGTTTCTCAAATGCATTGTAGGGTAGCTGTTGGCTCATGAATGTTATCCGAAATCGAGGATGACTTCCAGATACGTTACCAAATTCATAATTTGCTTTTCAGGCTGTGAAATCATTGTGATGCGATGGCCTGTACCTGGAAAATCTTTCACGCAAGACTTGCTGATCTATACGTTTTGAAGCTCATTTTCAAGCTTTTATTTTCCCCTTGGCAGTTACGTTGCTATTCTCCCACCAAAAAGCATGATGCAATACACCCATGCTTTTAAAACTGGTGCAAGTGACAGATAGTGTTTCCCATCCTATTGTTTACACATCACCAAGTTTTCTGTGAGACCACTGGATGCTTGTGAGTCAACAATTATCCCACAATGCATTTGAAAATCATCCCACACTGCATTTGAAAATCCCCAGTAGTGCCATAGATGAAGCCACTGGAACTAGAAGGGACTTGAAGTGAGGTTTTAATAATTTTGAGTAGTATATAACAATAGCCTACTAGGCAAAAAATAATCTACTAGACTGATGAGTAAAAGAGGAGAGTAGCTGCACGTTCCTGCTTGCACAGGTACAAGAGCAACCTGGAGTGTTGAAATGCACCGCAAAGGGCTGGTTGTTTAATAAAAAAGCCACTACATGGCACAAAAACATAGTCCATCTGAAAAAATGCCATCGATTCTTTAATAGAAAGCTATATAGTAAATTCCATAAAAATCTGTCAAGGAACTTCAGAGAAACAAAGGAAAATGGGAAAAGTGAAATTGCCACTATGGGGCACAGTGTTAATAAAGATCGTGCACAGTGTTAAGGAGATGCAGCTATGGGTGCAAAACAAAACTACCACTAGGAGACGCCACAGTAGTCGAATTCCTTATAGTGAACTGCCCTCTTACCACTGAGAACATACACGCCAATTTTCAAAATCAACCTTAGAATGGTTTGGTTGATTGAGAGGTGGACGCGAAAACAGGAAAAATGGCCACTAAGTGGCGCAAAGTACTTCAATTCCATCTGAAAACGGGAGAATAGCATCATCTCACCAATAGATGCCTATATTTCAAATTTTCTGAAAATCTGTTAAGGACCTTTGAAGAAACAGAGGTAAACCTAAAAACTAAAATTGCCACTAGGGGGCACACTGGTAGTCAGATCCGTCTGAAAGTTGTTGTCATCCGTTGTGAACATAACATAAATACACTTATGAATTTAGCAACGATCCTGCAAGAGGTTTAGGAGATACAGCCGTGGGTGCAACAAAAAACAAAACTGCCACTAGGTGCCACAGTAGTCGAAAAATCATCATTAGCTTTGTAGTAAAAACATTGATGCCAATTTTCACAATCATCCTTAGAGCCATTTGGTTGATAGAAGAGTAGATATACCAAGACTCAAAAACGGCAAAATGGCCACTAGGTGGCACAAACTTTGTCGAATCCATCTGAAAACGGGATAGCGTCATCTCACTAATAGATGCCTATACGCCAAATTTTATGACAATATGTTGAGGACCTTTGAACATACAGAGGTAAATGTAAAAACTGAAATTGCAACTAGGGGGCAAACCAGTAGTCAGATGCCTCCGAAAGTCATCTTCACTCATAGTCAACATCATATAAATACACTTGCTAAATTTAGTAAAGATCCTGCCAACGGTTTAGGAGATACAGTCATGGGCGCAAAAAAAAAACAAAACTGCAACTTAGATGCGCAACAATAAACGAAATTGTCGGAAAATCATCGTCAGTCGTCCTCTTCATGCCAATTTTCACCAGCGTCCTTAGAGCGGTTTGGTTGATAGAGGGGTGGATGCCAAAAAACAGACTCGAAAACAGCAAAAATGGCCACTAAGTGACGCAAACTTCGTCGAATCCATCCGAAAACGAAAAAAAAACAGCGTCATCTCACTTATAGACGCCTGTATGCCAAATTTTAAGAAAATATGTTGAGGACCTTTGAAGATAAAGAGGTAACCGTAAAAAACTAAAATTGCCACTAGAGGGCACACCCGGAATTGGATCCTTCTGAAAGTTCGCTAATGCTGCCCCATCCATGAAAGGAACATGTGCCATATTTCATGAACATACGTCAAAGGGTTTTGGAGATAGAGCAGCGGACGCCGGACAGAGATGATGGCATAATGCATCCACATACAAACATGTAGGCGCATAAACACAAGCAGAGGTTGTGTATATACTTTATGAAAATGCTTATTCAATAATAGATAGGTACAGTGGTAGGCTGTTCAGCAATTTCTTTTTCTCTGAATTTGCATTCCATTCAACATCACACAACTAACTTTTTTGTTTCATATTAAAAAATGGTCTCTCAAACGCTCATCAATGTGCTTGTTTCATCCCACGATGCAATGTACATTCCCTTTTATTTTGAAATGTGACGTCTTGAACTGAAGATCATTGAAACTATGGCGACTGACAAGATGTATATGTCAACGAAATCTCTTATTTCAAGGGTATTTTCAATAACAGTGAACTGTTTCTTTTTCTGGAAATTCTCACCAAGATCAAAATAAATAACTCTCCTATAAACGTTACGGAAATTTGGGTTCATTAAGAAATGTTTGTAGGCATTTCTTATGGATTTTCACATTCAATACCAGTTTAAGATAAGAATTCTGTGCAGTTACATGACTCAGCCAAGTCAGTCTGTCATGTTACAACTACAGACAGTGTTATCACTATGTCATTTCTGTTCCCTAGTACCAAACAAAAGTAAACGTGGATATGCTCACTGAATAATTTGGTCAAGTTAAGAAACAGACTTGAACCATTTCATGGGTGTTGACATTTATTTGTTTTTTTTTTTGACTATTGCTAGGCAGCACTTCATTTTTTATTTAGGATAAAGAAAATAATTTGCATTGTCACTTAAAAAACTTTGTGTTAACAGTAAATCTTGGCAAACTTAATTAGGGCACAATATAGCTGACGAGCAGGATTTATTTTTGCATGAATGATAAGGCAAAAAATAGCGGAATGGATTCCAGTTTGATCACAGTCATTTTGAAACTTAAAAAACTCACTGTTAAAAGAAAAAAAAACAACCTCAACCAATTTCAGCTGGCATTTGGTGATGCTGACTTATTTAACTAGCACCAGGTGACTATAACATACCTTCCCTTCTTTGAAAATATGAACAGCTAAAAATATTTCAAACCAATAACGCAATTTCTTACAAAAATAAATGCTATACCATCAGATGCTTTGAGAAATTGTGGGGACTGACAACCATATTAAAAGTCTCTGAAAGTGCAAAATGAAGAGTTCAATTGCCGTACAATTATTTTTGTCTTAAAGTGTGGAGACTTTAGCACAAGAGCGAATGGCAAGCAGGACTTGTACAATACTGTAAGTAATGTCAACTTGTGTTTTTAAAAACTCCATGTCAACGTGGTGTTTCGAGACAGTGCATTTAATTTGAATATGTAAAGAGAGAAAGACAAAAGTTCAAAGCAGTGCTTCTTAAAAACCTTAAAATAGCCTAGAGTTAAGTTTGACAAATAGAAGCAAAGCTCCGAATGCTTATCTAGTCTAGGTTTTTCATATACCTGTACAATGAATTTAGGGTTTACATGAATGCTTCCTTTACTGAAGTCCGGGTTGGCCGTGATTGGCCAGGCTGGATCAATATGGTTGACTCGAACATCGAGGGCATACAGTTTGGTGGCTGGGAACATTTCTGTCCACGTCTGGCGAAGTTTAAACATGGACTGTCTGGTTTTTTCGTCAACCTAAAAAGAGGGTTACCTAACACATGTAGCCTACACTTTAAAAGGAGATAACGGTAAAATCTCACCAATATTAAAACACAATATGGTGGAAAGTGAATTTTGTTTTTTTTTTCATAAAAGAATATGCTTTACCTTACTTAAATTGTACACCATAGCAACCACAAGACAAATGTTCAAAGGAATTTAGACATTCCCAACATTGCTAGAAGCCTTTCAAAAATGAAAGGGTGAATTTTGGCATTATTGTTTTTCGAAAGCGGTGAGATTTTACCAAACACCATATTTCTCAATCTCTGTTAGCGATTAATGTCATGTTTTTGCAAACTAGCTAAAAAGGGCAATTACCAATTCCTTAACAAAATAAGGCATTCGAAACTTTTAAGACCTAGCCACATCTATTGGCTACAACCTAGGCACCATATAAGCCCAGGGGATGCAATCACCAGAAACTTGGGTACATATTTCAACAAGATTTTGAAACAGCGTCCCAAGCCTAAGTACCTGGGACCACCAATCGTATCCTCACCAAGTTAATTTACCCCACAACTGGAGTCTAATCAAGTGAAATTCATTAAAACATGATCAAACCCATATCTTAAACACACAACGCGCGTAATGTGCTCGGGCCTTAAAGGTAACTATTTTAAATGAAATTCTGTTGAAACTACAGACCCAAATTTCTGACAACTGCCTTACCTGGGAATTTCAAGCAAACATTTGTAAAGCAAGAATGCTAGAGACATAATATCACATTGCATGGACATCTCTGAGAGATATTGTTTTCAATACAGAGCATGGACAAAACCGTCATCTAAATGAAAATTGAAACAGGAAGTAACACTCCAGGGCTGAGTTGCATAAAACTTTAAAAGTTATCCGCTGGATAAGTTTGTTTGTTGCATGACGTCAGGTGCATTGTTCAACAATAACAACGTGACGCGTGATAATGCTACGTCATTGTTGCTATATGGCGTATAACTTTTATGCAACTGGGCCCAGAAGATTTTCTTGAGCTACATTTTAAAAATAAAAAGTTCAAGTGTGTATCCCATTAACGCTGTTTTCCTATGTTAATTTATCTACCAAAAAGAAATTATCAACAACCAGATGTTTTTAACAGGCTTCTTCATTTTGGGCAAAAATCGCACTATCAGTTTTGGCCTGAGGCGAATTCATTATGAAATCTGCACCTGGCTATTTGAATAAAAAACACAAACACTTTCAACAATTTTTAACATTTTCCAAAAACTGCACAAACATATCTCAAAGGCAATTTTTTAACAAAGTGGTTTAGTAACGCCAACCCCAACCCCTAAGTCAACCACTTACACCAAACATTGTCACTGCACCATTGCAACTCCTGTAACAATTTGTTCACATCAGGAAACATTTTTTACATATATAACTAAAAATACATAAATTTTTAACAAAAAAAAACAGGCCACAACCAATTATCCCATTTTTGACCTTACAATCCAATGCAAAAACAATACAATGGAGAACATTAGATTCTCAAACACGATTTTTCAATCCATACAATGGTACTTCCAATATGTCCAATTCACAGGAATCCATGCATGTCGCTCTACATTCAATCACTACTAAAGGTTCTACTACAGACTGTGGTAAATCATCGTGAGCTACCTTTTCGAAGACGCCACAAAATGTGTGCACAAGGTTCTGAGCAAACAGGTGCTTGTAGTTGCCCACTTGTATATTCTTCAAAATGGAGTCCACCAAATAAACACACGGTAACTTCGCAGCTGGTGGGGCCTGAATTAGAAACGAGATCAATTTGCATATCAGCATATTAAACGTGAGCAAAAAAGTGCCAAACCACTTCAAAAAGATGTTGAATATACAGGTCTCCTGCATGACTGAAATGTGACTCAAACGACTCCTTGATAAACCAGGTTCTGGTTCGTTTCAGGGCAGCACCGATTTCTTTTGGGTAGACAAAGTGCACTTCACTGATTGTCCTTAACAGGATTTACAGCTGACGGTTTCATTAGAGTTTGAAATTTTGTTAATTACTAGTAAATCATTCCAGTCTGGAGACAGAGAAAACTTAACATTTCAACACTATTAATCTGCAAGGCATGTCTGGTGTGTGTATAAAATAATGAACATTATGATTACCTTTTGTTACCATGGGCTAAAATCAATATCTATGGCATGTTATATAAGCAACAGTACAAGTGATTATGTTGTTTGTAGTGGCTGCAAATTACAATGGTGCTGGTCACCTAAAGCTGTTTGTCAGTGATGTAAGCTTTTTAGTATTGTAGGAGAGATCATGTAATTGTATTCTGTAAACCTAAGCCAGCTTAGCTTACATAACACAACGCTTTGTTCAGACCAAAGTTAAAACTTTTAAACCCAGTTCAAAAGTTATTAACACTTGTTGTGAACAATTTAAAATCTGTTTCAAAAGTTGTAAGTTTGTGCATCAATATAACCTTCCAGGAGTATGGCTTGGCAAGCTGTTGCAAAGGCAAAAAGCCTGAGTGAATTGTCAGAGCAGACGTAAAAACAGGAACCCTTCGTGTATTAGGAAGAAATTCGCGACATTGGCCTTTACCGACTGGGGTTTCAACAGTTTAACTCTCAAGTGAGAACATTTACCAATTAAATGAAAGAGCATACTTCAAGAAATCCACAAGCAAAAATTCACGTCATTTACTCTTCCCCTTTAAAATGTGACAGGAGAATGATTGAAAATGGGTGAAAATGCGCCAGAGCCGCCATCTTGAAAATGACTTCCGGTTAAACAAAATTTTATAAAAGCTGATCAATAGCAACAAACACATGACCAGTTTGAAAGTGATTGGTTCGCCAATGCGCCCTCTACTGGAGAAAATGTTTTTGGCAAGATATCGAGGTGCGCATGCGCCATTGTCAATATTTCGGCCATCTTAGACCGGAAGTAAACGTTTTTCAGCACAGTTGTACTATACATGTCCTATAATAATCGTACCAAATTTCAGCCTTGTACGTCAAAAATTGCGGCCTCTATGAGCATTTGAATCTGAAACCAGAACAAAATGGCCGCCACATCCGCCATTTTGAATCCGATCATGACCAAAAACAATACGCTTCCAGGACTTTCTGATCTACATGTCGTGTGCAAATTTTGTGCTGATCGGACAAAAATTGCGACCTGTAGAGTGCGAAGAAAAAAAAAACTTGATAGAAGACCAACATACTTATCGGAATTCGAAGAATTCCGCCAAGTAAAAAACTAAAACTATGTTAAAGTTATATCCTCGTTTAGTTGGTGTGAACGCATATTGGAGCAAATACCGGCAATGTTGGTAGTTGTGCTGATTGCAGTAGGGCAATAGTCTGATATAACGTGCCCGTATTTTGAAAACCAGTTTGATGTCAGTTATTCAGAGGAGAAAACTAGTTCTCAAATTCGGGTACATTGTATCAGACCATTACTGATTCGTAGTCCCATATGTAGCAATTGCTTGAAGAACCAAACAGCGCATTTCCAGCCACAACCCAATCCAACTTTGAGAGCAGTCAACAGAATTTCTTCCCAAGCTCAGATATCACTGTTTACATGTCAAGATACAAACTAGGACCATTGTCAGAGCAGCAAGAGGTATGAAAAAATTTACCAAAGTGTGTGCATTGAGACTTTATCAAATCAACTGACAGAAATAACAGACAGCTTTACACAAGATGCTGGTCAACACCAATTACTGCCTCACTTGTACTACCCGCACGGGCTCCTCGGACACCCCACCATTAACAAGACAAAGGTAGATCACGTCAGCAGACGATACATACGAACCAATGAGTAACCAACCCACAAAAAATTCTTTATCCACCCACACATGAAAACTGCTTACTTTCTCTTTCATATATTCCAGATTTGACAACTCGTTACTCTTTCAATATTATTTGTATGCTCCCTTTTCAACACAAAATTCAGTTCTTTTAAGAATGAAATTTCAAAACTGTTAACCATGGTTTCGTCCCATGGACTTTCCCATTGGAAGAATTCATCGGGAAATGTTGGCAACTAAAGTGGGAATTTTGCCAAGTTGGGTCTTGGGAGGGATGTTATCAAGCGATTACCTTGGATACCAATAGCACGGTATTGCGTTACATGTCAACAGCAATGCTGCCTAGATCAGTCGTATTATGCAATCTCAGTGGAGTGTATAATGTTGGAGACTTTCACAAACAGTAAAACACATCCCATCAATAATTTATAATGCAAATGTAGTAGCATACAAAATGCAGTGTACCAGTGGACTCAACGTTAGTTAATGTTTGATAAATGCAAAACATCTACATACGAGTAGCTGTGAAGTTTCGTAAAACAAGTTCCAAAACTTAGACAAGTTTGATGTTGACAAAGTCCCAACGATAATAGCTGAAGGTTAAAATGGTAAAATCACGTTAGATATTCCCTTGCCTAATTTCAGGAAAATTACAAACATTCCTTCCCCACATTATGAAAATGAAATAAGTTGTTCATAGGTCAACAGCCTTCATTTTTTTCAACTGTGTACAAAAAGAACACAAGGACTGTGGTCAACGCAACACCAAGAGGATTTTACGGCCTTTGACATCACTGCAACCTGAGAGAGAACACATTTCTCATGTGTCTTAAATATGTGTAGCTAGGCAAAGTAATGAAAACGCAGTAAAAAAATACTCCACTGCAGCAATATTTATGTCCACTGTCACAACTAGTAAGGGAAACTGGCGGCTGATCCAACTCTTAAGTGTGACAAAAGAAAACTGTTTCTATATCCCTTTGTTGACCTACATTCACACTGTGCACTCGATTATAATGATCATTTTGTGACAGACGTCATGCCACAAATAGTAATGTGTTGTTTTATTCCCAAGATGTAGATATGGAAATGTGACTATGAAGTACCTTAACAAGAGCAATGCAAAGCGTTGAGATGACCCACAACTGCTACACAAAAGGTTTACTTCTTGGAGTGTTTATTAGTGATAAAATGGCCACTAGATGACACAGAATACGTCGTTCTCATTCGAAAATAGTGGTAGTCGGTTCAGTCTGAAACTAGTTGTCATCTGAGATCGCTTTCATTAAGTAAAACACCTCTGCCAAATCTCACATATCCTGTAAGGGTTTAGGAGATACAACAGTGAATGTCCGACGCCTAGCAAAAAACAACAGCAATATGAACCCAAATATTTATATGTGGGTACATAATAAAAATGATCCATACTTCCTATTAACCAGTACCCCCACTCACACGTCATACATGATCGTGTGATGGTTCCCAAAATCACAGAAAATGGGTGTCTTTTTCAGACAGATACTTGTAAACAAATAAAAATGGTCATTTAAAATTTGGACATTCGTGAAAAATTCATTCCTCAAGAATCAAACGACTCATTCGAATAACTCTCAAGTTGCACGGCTCCCAAGTTTGAATCTGTAAAAACTGTATGCAGATGCCCATACTGCCATTTTTTATTTTAAAACTTAAAGGCGTTTCCATCCAAAAAACAATGTTTGCAGCTAAAAAGAGTACAAAAATCATTGTTTTGGTAGGGCTTAAAAACCTGGAGCCATCATGCGCGACACACAATTTTTCAGAGTGGCAAGGTGCTGTCTGCACTACAACAAACAGGGATTGTAATGTTTACTTGCTCCTTAGTCCCAAGCAAACTGTTCTGTCTACAGATTGTGTTGCAATGATGTTTGGTTACAAAGAATGAAGTACAGGGAGGGTCAACTGTAACATGGCTTACTCACATACACACCAAAACTCAGGGGTGTCACGACAGGTTTGCCAACAAAAAACACGCCACAGTCCACTTTGTGTCCCAAAACTCCAGGATAGGACCAATACTTCAAATATCAGACCTCGTTTCTCTTTATAATTGGGCACAGTAACCCTAGCAAAAGAGTTAGCAAATGTGTTTCCAAAACGTTTCCTCTACTCGAGACCAATAAACACTGCTGGGATGAAAGTAAATGTCAGCTATCAACATTTTCAAAAGCTAGCAGTGAAAGTTTAGCCCCAGATGTGTGGTTTTGAAATTTGGAAATGTTTGTGTAATTGTCTAAACGGAGAAGAAAATCAATGTTTTTGAGCAAACTAAAAAGGGGTCTGCTTCCATAAGCTTTAGAAAACATTGATAATACAGTGTTCTTCACAACAGACAATTCAAAACAGACGTTAATGTTCAAATACCTTGGGTCATACTGTGCTGGTTTGAATCTCAAGTTCAGAAATCAATACACTGAACAGGTGCCACACGTTTAAAATGTTTCAATTTGATTAACAATTGACTAATCACCCACATTTGAAACACAAATTGTTTTGACGCTCCATGCAGTGAAATCAAACTTGCGCCACAATAATATCAACTCATTGCCGTGACGAGTCACAACAGGATGTGGAGAACACTGTAATAACGGACAATCCCTAAGCATTCCATGAAGAAAGAAACAACACAGCAATACCCATTCCACCACAGAACTGTCGGCCTATGGGGAATGTTTGTTTATTGAAACACTATTTGTGATTGTGCATTGTCTTTGTTTCAAGGTGTTATAATGGTAATCAACATGTGTTGACGTCTTCAAAAAATCTTCTTTGGCCTTCACTGCTTCTGTGGCCATCTTCATGCTTCAAGCTTTACTTGTCAAAACAGCCAGCTCCAGAGGATGGAGCTTCACCTTGTCTTCTTTTCACTGGAGTGTACCATAACTTGAGTGTACCATAACCCACAACAGAGTTTTGGTAGTGAAAAGAGGTCAGGACAACGTACGCTGAGTAAAATACCAAAGCCCTCCATAGAAATTGTAACAATTTCAACGTACAGAAGCCCATCTTTTTCTCATAAGCCCTCGCACGTAACCTTATGCTGAACATTTATCAAAACAAACACACAGAGGCCATCAACGCCAATTCGTTGGCGTTGTACAAAAACACACCAAACACGATTGCGCACGTGTCATTATTTTCAAGTTGTAAAATCCATCAAATTATAAATGTGGATGACCATTGTACTGAAGCTTAATTTACTTGACAGAGTTCACACTAAACATCAAATCAAATGTTCATCTGTTTAGAATTATTCTGAAGCGTCTTAAGAGAACATTACGTCTGAATGTTTGCAAGCAAATATTTCATACTTTAGCGCATCTGATAGTCATACCAGTATCTAAAACTGCGTTGTGTATTTTTGAAAATGCGGTGCTGTGTATGTTAGTGTTCATTTTTAAATACGTCCCCTGTGAACCATGTTATGTGAATGCTGGTCTAGTTATGAGAATGTCCGCTCAATGTTGGCAGTACATTGAGCTGTTTATGGGTCATCAGTCCTAACACTGTGTTTTTACAGCGTTTCAATCATTTAAAGTTACACTGAGCGCTCCAAATCAGCAGGCATACAATGGCTAACAACGAACGAAGACGTTTATTATGCCACAAATAACAGCTGTGAGCTCCATTCTGACGATAATAAAATGAAAAAATGGGAAGTGTTGACTTCCCTTATTTCATGTGACGATTTTTGTGAGGACTACAACATAAATGAAGACATTTGACACTTGCCACTGTATGAAACAGGATATACCAAGGCAATAGGTTATTTTACCTAAACAGCGCTTATAATAACTTTAAAGTTCAAATGCAGTAAAAAGTGACTTAAGTTTTAATTTCTTTTGCTCCTGCATTTCAAACATTTTTTTATTTTATCTGTACTGGTTACAAAAATTAATTATAAAAATAGATAATTATAAAAATAGATAACAAGGGTTTGGCATTAATGGCTCACATATTCACAACATATACGAATGTATAAACATTTCGTTTTTCTACTTTCAATATATCAGTGTCATGATTCACAACTGGCTAAGGCATATCAAAAAAAAAGCGCACATATTTTGTATCGCCAATACGAACTGACACCATACCCTGCACAACAAAATCTCCATATCGTTGAATCTGAAGTCTTTCTCTCTTTGAATAACAACAGTACATCACCAAAGTCACAACCCCAGCCTCAACTCTACTAGTCTCTAGTCAGTTTTGTTCTGGTCTCTAATCAGTTTGGAACTTTGGATCCCATGTTGCTTGGATTGTTTACCTTACTGAATTGTTTGATATCCACTAATAACATTCCACGTTAAAACATACCATTTGACAGTGTATATATTGCAAATATGCCATCAATTATCGTAACTTTCACAAAAAAAAAAACAGAACTGCCTACAGAAATGAATTCCTTTTGGAAAATCGACTCCACTTTCCAGAAACTTCAAGCATCTTTGTTTAAAAACAAACATTTCCATTGAACTGCAGAAGCAAAAGAAGCTAAACCAGACTGATATCATGTTTGTATGTGACGATGAGAAAAACGCCATTTTCTTGTCTGAATCAAAAGCCGTTCAGTATCTTTCAACTCCCACACCCCCCTTGCCAGACCCATGGTAAACCAATACAAAGAGCAAATTAAAACAGTATACACAACTGTCTAACACAACATAATCCTGACGATAACAGGTGCTGTGAGCAAGAATCTCGCACTCTCAATGAAATACAATATACACACATAACACAATGACAATGAATGAATGGTTGTGTTGAAACTGAAAAATAAATTACAATTCATGATCAATAAATTGTACAAATTGACACTTGTCATTTCGTACTTGATAATTCAGAGAAACTCAAAGTCCAAAATATATTCAGGAAAATGCAAAACCTTTTGAATATGAGCTTCAATAACTTGGACGATCTGCGCAGCATAGAGAACATTTTCCTCCGCCAGCATTGTGAGCATGTTGATTAACGGTTTGCTATTGAATGTCAAATCATTCAGCGACGATTGGAACTCTTCGGCAGCTTCCAAAGCCATCTTTGGATTCCCTGTCGTGACCAAAATAAGACAATAACTTCAAAACATCATTTGAAATGAAGATGACGGGTGAAACGTGAACATATTGTCTGAAAAGAACCTTCGAACTGCACCCAGCATGAAAATGGCGTCGTTTCGGCGAGCTGTCTGAAAATTGTTAATGGTAATTTGATTGGATAGAATAATAAAGATGTATGCGAACTATCCAATTGCTCGTTTCCTTACAAACGTCACGTAGGCACATGGAAACTGCATAATTTTTCGATGTTTTTCTTTTGATTTGTTTGTATATATGAGCATCTTTTCAGGTTTCATCTAACTCTGTAGTCTAGTGTGCGTTTTTAATCAAGACTTTGCTTTCAAAATGTATTTCGACATTTGTACGAAATTACTGCTAAACAATGTGGCTAACCGAATATGAAATGACGTCATTCTCACTTCCTAGTTTCTGTCACTGTCCTCGGTATCCTGAGGTTGGTTTTGCAGTGTTTTATGCTGTGATCTTCCTCAATTTCTCCACTTATGTATCAAATTCAAACTGATTAACGGTGAGTAGTTTACTGAAATACAACTGGGGTGTAATTTCAAATGACTTAACGCATCTTTCCGTGTATTTTACGTGACCACTGATGACCGAAGTTGAAATAGTAATGACTCATTTCCGAATCCGAAATATAGATACAATCATGATCTCATATTAACGAGGGTGCACCGTGGTTCAAATGTCTCGTGTTTGATTTTTCAGTTTGCATACCATGTGGACATGTTGCCGTCATATTTAAATCCATGAAAATGTCATTACAATGTTACGTTGAACGTGGCACCTGTGTAGTGGCACTATTGACTGATTGCTACTATAAATATGTACCATGCACTGTACTGTTGTACATAAGTTGGTGAAAAGGTATGAAGGTAACTGCTCTTACCAGTTGTTTAATGATATTTAGGATAATTGATAACCTTCATGTATTTTTATTACATATTGCGTAAAATTGTGTCTTTGACTGCTTCGATCGTTTTATTGCTAAGATTTCTTTAATCGCATTACTAGTCATGAAGAAGCTCGCCGTAAAAGTTCAAAGTATGAAGTCTGTCCTTTCAATTGGTCAGTCATACTTTGATTGACGGACTACTGATTCTTTTTCATAAATTTGAATTGTGCAATTTCACAAAAAATAACTATAGATTCGTAAAAATTTTGTGAGTTGGTCACGTGTGGCTGGTTTTAGCTTCACCTCCTTGTTCGGAAAAGGTGCGATTTCAGCTTCGTCAAAATTCTTTAGAAAACCTTTTCCAGTTAAAACTGAAAAATGGCAACTAAAGGAATCCACAATGCTAAATTCCATCCGGACTCGGGCAACTTGTTGCTGTGGACGTGGAGTCTCGCAATGTAACACTGTATTGCAGTCAGTTAGTATCCCAGAATCTGTTAAAATTTGTTCCAGACAGATCTTGTGTTGCACAAAAAAACTAAATAAAGCCACTAGGGTTTTTGTGAGTGTCCTTTGTTAGAAATATGACCTGTCATTGAAACAATATAGCTGCTGTCAATGATTGGAATGGTACATCATTTTAAGGCAAATGTCTAACTGTTCATGTGCGCGCTAATCTTTGGGATGACTTCAGCAGTTGATTTCAATTACGTGACAAATCCTTATCGCCATCAGGCCTTTTAATTTTCTATTGTTTATCAATTGTGAACATTGATTTCTCTTTCATGCATGGCGGGCCGGATGAAATTATGCTTTCTTACCGGTACATTTTATAATTTATGGTTGTGGGAAGCCAACTCTCATTTGTACAATGAAAATATCAGCCATCAGAAAGGATGACTTGGGATGTTGTTTAAAAATAGAACTTTGGTGGTTAATATCTCTGTTTTTGTGGCATTAAATAAATCATTGAGACAGTTCTTTTCATTTGACAGCAAGAAAATTTGTATAATGCGGAAGTCATCTGCATGTGGTTTTGTTAAAAATTCATGTTAATAGCAAAATGTCACTTGACTATAATGAAATGATTGTGCAATGTTTCAATTGTTTTTACGTGGTTTCAGAAATTAAATTGTTTATCAATTAAAATTGCTCTGTTAAAAAGTTATTTGATTAAGTATGATGGGTTGATTGTTATCTTAAAATATGTTTTTATCACTGTTTCAGTGTTTGTACTCGACCACCTGAGTCGAGTAATCCTCTTTAAAATGTGTAATATTTCAAAATGATGCTGTAAAATATGCTCATTTCTTCTCCAGTATATACTAGCAAACAAAAATAAAATCATTTTTAGTCTTCATCCATATACAATCTGTAGTTTCCATTGTTTCTTCTAGTATGCTACCCTGATGAAAAACTTTAGTGCTCCTAGGCCAAGAATTTTATTCTGGAGATTAAAAGTGTACTTTATACAGTACTTTAATTTCACCTATTGTATACAGCGTAGTTCTAATTTGAGCAAGAGCAAAAAAAATGTTTTTGCATCATGATTTTTCATTGCTCATTTTTGTGTTGCACGTTATTTTTTCTGGATTCCTTTTCCAAAAACCACTTGCTGGACCATTGTCATTTAAGAGTTTTAATCATAAACCCATTATAGCTTACTGTTTTTGCACTTGGTTTTTGAGATTTGGCAAATACAAAATATTAAGTCATAATTTCGTAATTTTAATTCCATCGCAAAATAAATGATAGTTTTCATGAAAATTAATCCATACATGGCTGAGAAATAAACTCTAGCATATAGCTTCTGCTGTGAAGTTGTGATTTTAGACTAACATGTTCAAAGTTTTGCACTCTTCTCATGGTTCTTTTGTTCAACTTTTACTAAAAATTTCTTCATGTAATGCTCCAGTTTCAGTGATTGGTGAAAACATATCAATGGATAATTTCTATTGCGCAAAGTTTTTAACTTGTCTATTTATGTATTAGTACTGTTTGAGATTTTTTGGGTCGCAGGTTTTAGCAAGAAAATGACAAAAATCCGATGGTTAAATGCTAGATAGATTGTAACCATGAAAGAATGTTTTTTTGGTAACTAATCTTTCAATTTAGAGCTAAAAGGGTAGGTTTAGAGAAAATTTTCATGTATTTAGCCAAACAGCCGTGTCAACTGAACGTTAGACTCAAATCGTGTTTCGGCATGTCTGTTGCCAGGTTTTGCTTATTTCTTTGGAACAGTCGAGAGATTTTCAAAATGTTTGCATTGATCAGTTATCATTTGCTTGAAGAAAAAGAGTGTGCGAAGGTTTTTATTGGTTACTTATCAAGTGTTCATGTTAGGAGAGCTCGATACTTTTGAAAAAAATGCTGATGAGAAAAGTTGCTAAAAATAAAACCAAAATGTGTGTGTTCCAACAAAGATCCTTGTAGCCCTGTGATAATTGGCCAGTTTGTGGTTTACAGACTTCTTGAGTTCTTTAGAATCAATCACCATGTACTAGTTATTAGTGTGCTGAACAGTGGTATTGGAGAAGACTTCTGAGATGCGATTAAAAATGATGATTTTGTTTTTCTCACGTTACCAAGTTCCATTTCTTTGCAAAAATGTGAACAAAAAATCAAACGTTGGGAGAGTATAAAATATCTAAAATAGTCAAAAATCCAGTTCAGTATTAACAAATGGCTCTCGAATGTGTTCCTTCATGTGCTCTATAGGTCCACGTGTAGTCACGGAATTTTGTTTTCTTCAAACAATTGCTCAAGTGCTTCTCATTTAGCTGTGTTGCCACCTCCAGGTCTCCAACAAAAAACTTACATGATGAGGTAATTGGTGTCTGGGTAGGGGAGGGTGAGGGGATGATGAGAGGTGAAAGTGGTCAAAAGGGACAAATTTAGGATGATATAATAACTTTGAACAGCTCCATTCTTAATTACGTTAAAATATGCCATTTTGTTTGACTCATTGAAGTAGCGCTCACGATAACCTTTTCTATTACGTCAGTAAACACCATCAAAATTCGTTTGTTTGTTTGAGTATCAACCAGCTGGTTCAAAAATTTTGCGGAAGGATAGTCCAACAGCAACACTTGATTATTAAAATTATCGGTAACAGTCACTCACAGAGTCACGAATATTGAGAACTAGTTTTCTCCACTGACTAACAGTCATTAAACTGGTTCTCAAAATGCAGGACTTGTGTGACTATTGCAAATTATCTGCAAAGTGATTCAGAGCTGGCATAATTTGGATCTGGTGTATTAATCTTATTGGCGCATGGGTTTAAGGCCAAAAGTTCAGTTCTTGTGTCTGGAAACCATAACTTGGATATATATGTATTATATTTGTAAACCGGGTTATTTAATACACATTAACAGTTACTGGTTTTGTATTTTTTTTGGAAATTGCTCTTTGCACATGCGTTGTACTGTTATAATTGAGCTCAGAATAGTCTATTCTTTGTTCTAAGGTTCAAATTGAAATTTAACGATATGTCTCAGAGAGATAGAAATTGGTTCGAAAAATCATTGAATGTTTTGCCTAGTTTACTGATTTTTGTTGTTCACTTTTGTTAAAGTAGGACAGTTAACTAAGTGAAATGCCAAAAAATGGCTGCGCAATTCTTGTTTTTAAAAACTAGTCATTGCTACCATATTATTACTAAGATGTTAATTGGAACTCTAAGTGTCTTAAAACTGAACAATATTTTCTGTGTTTGGTGTGTTACAGAATAATGAACCTAATTATTTTTAAATGAAAATGTTCATTTTGTTGCCATTTTTTGTTTTTAATAAGTTTTCAAATTTTGTGTTTCTTTTTAGAATTATGCTGGTGATCTGTTTACGGAATCATGGAGGATTACAAATATTTGTTTAAAGTGGTTTTAATTGGAAATGCTGGTGTGGGGAAAACCTGTCTTGTCCGGCGATTTACTCAGGTATGTATTATGTATATGGTTTGGTACTACATACCTGCTTTGTGTCGTACTTTGGATCAAGACCACATACTCTCCTGAAATTAGTGATTTTATGCGTCAAGCATATAATATTGTGTTTTAACGAACTGTCTGTTCTTTCCAACCCTCAAAACCACTTCTTATCTGAGTGAAGACCAAATCATGATCTGTGTTAGAGTCCAAAGTTGTGTATTAATTTGAAAATAACCAAAATTCCGTTTGTGTTTCCTGACTTTCTTAAAAATCCTTTTTGTAACTTGGCAGTCTTTCTTATGACAGATATTTTCAGATAAACGTAAAGTAAGAGTACTGAGGTATAGTTAACAAAATATTAAGTTCTAAGCATGTTAAAGCGACATTATTGGTAGTGTTGCCAAAATCACATTTTTGAAGTTATTTGGTTTGAATTGAGCTACGAAGCCTCAAAATCCATTGTTTTTTATGAGTTTGTTACCGAAATTAAGGCCAGTGTCTACCATTTGCTTAAAACACTCTTCTGCTTAACATGTGGAATCTGGTTGAGGGCCATAGCGCTTGGCTAGAGCTTGTGGGCGGGCTCAGTTCCACTCTACTGTACTCTTACAGAGGATGTCCCTGTTAACTAAGAATGCTATTTACCTTCACAGCTTTGATTATATTTCTCTAATACTGTAGTATTCTGTTACAGGGTCTTTTTCCTCCGGGGCAGGGTGCTACAATTGGTGTGGATTTTATGATAAAAACGGTGGTAATAGATGGTGAAAAAGTCAAGGTAATATTGATTGTGTAAAGCAATTTTAAAAACTCCATTTATATCTGAAAAGGACTTGTTAATGCAGTGAATTAAAGTACTTGTAATTTTGTGCTATGGATCAAGTTTGGTGCCTCTCAAAGTTGATTTATTTAATAAGATTTTCGATTTTTGATCTTGTGATGTTTGGCCTTGTATTACTAATTATAATTTTCATGCATGAAAATTTCATGATTCTCCATGAGATTTTACTTCATGGAGAATTTTATAGGGTGACTAAACTTTGTGTGAGTCATATATCCAGTTCATGTTTTAATGTATGCTTGGCAACAATTAATAATCAATACAATAGTGTACATTTTGTCGGAGCTCACTGAATTACTCATGAAAATGGAAATTATAGCCTGGAAATTTATGATAACATGATAGAATTCAGAACTATATTATTCATTTTGTTACTGACCTCTTGTCCTATTCGGTACCAATTCTGCCCACAGCTACAAATCTGGGACACGGCTGGCCAGGAGAGGTTTCGCTCCATCACACAGAGTTACTACCGATCAGCCAATGCTCTTATTCTCGTTTACGATGTCAGCGTCCAGCCAACATTTGACTGTCTTCCGCAGTGGATCAATGAAATAGACATGTACGCTAGTCGGAAGGTGCTCACCTACCTAGTTGGTAAGTCTTGCCACCTTGTGTCAGGTTATATACCAATGTCAAAGCTCTTATGGAACAGCCTTTTATCGAAAAGGGTAAATTCTTACTTTCTTGTACAAAACTTGTCTCAATTTGTTCCTTACTCAAATTACATGCTTTTTTGGGCTTGGGTCGAATTGACTGATTGTTGCTGCTAACAGCAGTGCTTGTCACACTTCAAACTGACACACCAGATCAAGTCAACTTATTAAGTACACGTGCATGGTCTCAATTAATAATGGACCCAGAAATCACCTCTAATCTGAGTAAGGAACAATTTCAGACCGGTTTGGTAAGTCAGGTCTAAACATTACTTTCTGGGTGCCTGGAAGGCATCGTCAAGTAACGAATACGCTGGCTGTTTTCTTTCTCAGTTTGAACACATTCTTGCTACAGCTGTGTTTTACTCTCTGTGCTGTATTAGTAGTTCCACATCGTACAATAGATGGCACTGTAGTTTGTACCAAAAGGGATTCTGGGATTAAACATGTCTATGTTCAGTTCCTGTTTTTGATCTTTTGTGTGGATACACTACATTGCAACTGTCTAACCTAGATATGAATACAGCACACAGTGAAAAAGTGAATCCATTTTTGTGAAGTTTTTGCTCAGATGCGCATTTTAGAATTTTGACTCTTAAGTGATCAACAAAATATTTTCAAAAATTGTGTTAATTTTTACAAAACCCATATTAATCTGGTATTGATTCCAGGAAACAAATGTGACCTAGGAGCCCAGAGGGAAATTCCCAAACACATTGGAGGCAACTTTGCTCAGCAGCACGACATGCATTTCTTGGAAACATCAGCCAAAGAAGCAGACAACGTTGAGAAACTATTCACAGAAATCGCGCTCTCTCTGACCAAGCAAGCTCGCACCAATGAACTTCGAGGAAAGGAAGGCCATGATGATATTGATGGAACAAGTACTCCGATCTCTACAATTTCCTGTTGTAAAATAGCGTAAGGTTATCTCATAATCTCATAAGGAGTCAAGTCGGCTTTGATTATAGTAAAGCTTGTAATAAGCTCACATATACCAATCAAATGTAATTTAATTGTATATGTCAATCGCTTCACTTCACAATCATCGCATGATGGTCTCATTAAAATTGTGTATACTGGAATGACTTTCGTTTGCAAAAAAACTGAAAAGTCGACTCGATCCAACATGTCTGTCCTGTTCCAAGACATGTAAAGCTGCAATAAATCTGTACATTGTCAAAAAGATGAAAGTTTGATATAGACCACGTATGACTACAGTCTCATCTTATTTCTTACTCACGTGAGAAGTGGTTTAATGGCTTGACAAGAACAGGGAATTCATTATAGTTCAAGACCATACTTGGCACATAACATTAATTACCAGGAGATGCCAACTTGTTGACCTTGACACTGATCAATAACTGTCAGTTCCTTCCAAGTCCATAAATCACATCTAATTTGAGCGAGGATTGAGGATGAGACCACAAGTGTAAGTGGTGTACATAAATTAAAATTTAGTTTTTGGCAGGAGATGGGCCTATAGCAGCTTTAAATTGGACAGGATATTTAGCTGTCGAGCACTTTTCAAAGCAAGATTTCATCTTGTACCGTTTAAAATTGCACATGTCACATGCTGAAGGTAATTTGGAGGATTGATGTTATCTCAGTGTTTTCGTTAGTGAATAAGTCATCCATCTAGCCTTTTGCTTAGGATTTTTTCCATTGCAATCTATTGACTATTAATTTCGAAGTGTACACGACTCAAATGTGAACTTGTTTTATTTTGTTATGATTACATTCTATGAATGTAGACATGTGAGTAATCTCACTGTATTGTACGTAAACATTGAAGACTACACCTCTGCATATTTGTTGTTTCTGCAAGTAAAATTTGTCTACTACTCATTGGTTACAAAACAAGAAAAATATCCGTTTGATTTGAAAACAGTATAGAGCTGTCATTTGCACAAGTTGCCAAAACAATTTGCCATAATTTTGTGAAATCTCATTCAGACAAACGTCTGCATTATTTATGTAACTGATGATTGAGAAATGAGATGTAGCGCCAAATGTTTTAATGTAGTTCATTAGACTAGTACTACGTAATACACCCTACTTTATGATGGTGTGTTATTATTGTTTTTTTATTAATTGAAGACAAAGTTCCTTATATATGTGTATTCATTTACCCATTGCAGTTTTAAGCATTTAGTTATATTTTTATTTATGTTAGACATGTTTTGTTGAACATTTACATTTTATTTGCTGTATGTATCGTCTCTTGTATAATTACTAAAGCCTTACATTTGGTTTCAACTCCAGGTGACAGCGATTGTTAAACCGAGGCTAAATCCAGATGCCAATCTAGTCTATTGTTAAGCGTTCATGTACTCTTTTGTCTGACATCAAAACTTGCAGGCCAGTTATCTTAACATGGTTCAAAGAGTTACTAAAACTGTTCATCAACGGGTACTGGAGAACCCAATCCTAACGCTTCTATTTTGACTACTTTTTGTTGTATTTCCTCAGATGAAAGCGATCCTTGCTTATTTTTTTAAGCAATTCAATTTCAGAAGCCAGGCAATGTGAAGAGTCACTACTTTTAGTCCTCAGTAGTGTTTTGTTGCTCTGAAGTGATCACTAATGCTGTAATTGCTTTACAAACAAAAGGACCTTAGATGGTAAACGGGCCTCGGCGTGACTTGTACAAGTCTATTAAGGAAGTACAGTTAAGGTGCCGTGAAATGAGCCAAGTTTCAAATGTTTTGTAGCTAGACAAATCAGTGTACTATTGTGTTCTATGTATTGTTATGTTATGTGACGTGAATACGATGCCAGCGATTATTTTCATTATACAATCATAGGCTTGGGATGATTATTGTACACATTTACACCTAGCTTGAGATTGGACCGCTGTTAAATAGAGGTTATACATGAAGGGTAAAATGTAAAGGAAACAAGATGTTCAACACACTGTGTCTAAATGAAGGTTTGCTTCCCGACTACTGTGCATTTTATTAATGTTATTTTGACATTGTTTTTGTTGAGATCTGATGCTTTTTTGCTGTGCCAAATACTAAGTCATTAATGTTTTGCATATTATACTCTTATGTCGTAAGTTTTTGGTTAAACATTTTACTTTTTGTTAGATTTTTTGTTCACAAATTGCAATTTTCATGTTAAGATTCCCCCCATGAAACTGGACCACTTGGATAGTGTTTTTTGGTTGAAAGCTTTACTTAAAATATGTTAGCTAGAACAGATAGAGAAAATTTTGCAGGAATGGCATAGCTAATATTAAAAATTTTTAACTGCTCAACCTGTTATAAAATTTCAGTCAAAGGGTGTGATTGAATTAGACTTTTTAAACGTTGGAAGTTAAATCTACTTTGGCATGCTCTTGGAAAATGTGCTGTTTCTATTAGATGGATCACAAAACTGACATTCAACACTGTCTAAAAACTGAACAAAATAGTCTATGTAGGTGCTTCATTGAACCAGTTTTTGGTATTTTAAGTCTCTTAGGCTACTGAGATATTTAAGCAATACTTGAGCAGTATAAGAAAACGTGATTTAGTTAATGTAGACTCATAAAATTAGTGAAGTAGCCCGTTTGTGCCATATTGCATCACTGCGAGCACTACACAAAGTAATTGCACTGAATGGGGGTGTGAATATAACCCGCAGTGAAGTAGCCGATTGCAGGTCAATAAGCCTCACGGTGAATTTAATAGGCAATATATGGCATTGGTGTGCTCAAGAATGATGCTCAGAACATACTGAAGGAACTAAAATTATTAGTGTTGCTGTTCAAAGTAGGCTTTAAGGACAACAGTCAAATACAACGTGCCCATATTTGAGATCCAGTTTTCTCCACTGAATAACTGGCATCAAACTGGTTCTCAAAATGTGAGGACATCACATACGACTATTGGCAGCTTTAAGAACTAAAAGTGTTTTATCTAGGAAGGACCTTTTCAAACATGTTTTGCACCAATCATGGTTGAACAAGCGACTGTTACAGTTGCACAATTACTGAATACTACTTCAAATGTGATACAACAATCAAGTCAACTGGTACATGGCTTTATAAAAGTTTGTGTGGAGCAGTTGTTACCTAGTAGATATTGATGTTTTTATTCAACAGCAACATAACCAGTTTCAAAAAGGATTGCTAGTCTACTTAACTCGAGATTATTATTGTGTCGAGATTTTTATTGCAGTTTTATGCATTTGTGTTGTCTGTACTTTTGTTTTATACTTGTAATGTAACTGTCTCAATAAAATCGGGTGTGAAAGTTACACTTGCGCAGTCAGAGATTGACAATTTATTTCCATTTTCCCAGGATAACACACGGGCAGATTTAGGGAGATGGTCAAGCTCTGGGACGTCCAAACTGCAGCTAACATTTTTAAATGTTAAAACATTGTGGGGAGATCATAGATTCACTTGAATAAATTCATGAACTATGCCAACACTAGACTACTACCTGGCTCTTGTCAATTCTGACTCGTGGTCATAAAATGTGGTGGAGTAACTAAGCAACAAAAGCTGGGCCTATCAAGATTTGTCCCTATGGTCTGCTTTTAATTTCACCCCAATGTCCAGTTAGTAATGGGAATGCCCTAATAAGCTGTTAGCTCACTCTCCATGCCTACTGCACTGTAGTTCATGGTAAATGCGCAGTACTTATACAAACCTTATTGAACAGACAGAACACTTGTCTTTGTATAATACATCCAGTAAATACGAGCACTTGTTTATGTATTCTGTATCGCTTTTAAAGGCCAAAGTAATGGCACCTATAGGGCTAATCAACTTATATGACTTTCTAAGGGCTGTTCCAGCAAAATCTGTATGGGAGGGGGGGAAGGCACTTTTATTTCGTACCCACCGCCCATATTTTTCATTTATTTCTCCAACCCATGACCCATAATTTTTTAATTATTTTTAATAGGTTAAAATATAAAATCCAACACTTGCAAACAAATTGCCTCCAGGAGGACCTGTTAAGAACTTAGATGATTAAAAAGACAAGAACTAGTTGTCTTGTCCAACATTGTCAAAAATTAAAGTAGCCTGTGAACAATACTTTTGGCAGCCACCAGGTGTCTCTGTTCACCATGTGTCTATAATTTCAATGAACATTTTTTCAATTATAAGGATCTATGAATCTCAAACNCTCTGTGACACAAGCAGACAATTTGAATTTTGTACGTTTCATCATCTGCTATGAATCTCTAAATGAAGTGAACTTTTCTTGGTATACTATTTTTAGAAGTCTAAAATTAATCCTACAAGTCAATAAATTAGAAAAAAACATTTTATTAATAATAAGAATTTGGCATTACTGTCATGAAGGTAAAATTTGCAAGACATGTATTTTGAGACACTTTTTTGCGCAATCCCATATTTATAAACTGTCTATACAACTTATTCTACGGATATGGAAGAAAACTTCCATAATAACAAACGTTCTCAAGAATGACGAACATTTTGAAATGGAAAACTTTAGTTACACCATAACATCTGGTGCCTTTTATTTAAAAACAGTAAAGAATCCAATGTCTAACTGTTGTCAGTGTTGCATAATTTCCCCTACACAAAAACAATTTTGGACTCCACAAGATTTCTATCTTTGAACAGAATAATAAAGAGTACTCTGCTTGTTATCAGCAGATCTTCTCAACATTTACATCCTGGCTTCTTACAAATATTGCTTCCCCCTGATCTGTTCTCCGAAAACCTGTGGCGATAGAAGCATACATTTCCCACAATGCAACTGCGACGGCAAAATCAAATATGGCGGATTTGCACATTTACTATTCCTGTCCACCATATCTGAGTCGGTACCAAATTGGATGTCACTTTCGCGCTCTCGGTACTGTAGAGAGCGCCAACATGAAAAGTTCCCTGTTGGGGAAATTTTTTACTCAGTGGGAAATTCCACGCGATTAAATAATTCTCACAGGAGAATAGGCCCCGGCATCGAGGGTCCTGGCTGATACAGCAACAATGAACAAACCAAGGTCAAAGGTGAAATATCCAGAAATTGAGTACATACTATAACTATTTAGTCAAAATGACTGGGAAATTGTCCCATGATGCGAAAGACGTATTTATGGTCAGAGTAGTCTTCCCTATGACCGAGAATGAAGGGAACGTTAGTACAATGGCCAAGGAATTCTGAAGTACGCATTTTGCTGCCACCATAGCTATAATATTACCAGTCATTTTTGCTGATAACAGAATTAGCTGCCATGACAGTGAAACAAAATTCGATTACTTTTAACTTTGTCCTCGGTCACTAAAGACGTTCATCAGCATGAAGTCCAATACTTGCAGACAAAATCACATTTAGCATGCTAAAAGTTGAAAGAAAAATCACCGGAAAAATTTGGGTTTTCAAATCTTGAATCTTCGCGAGTTGAAATTATCCCCAGACATCGTACTGACAAAGACCAACACAGAGCAATGGTAGTCATTCCACGCGTCAAAGTTAAATCTCAGATACTAAGGGTAGGAAGGTTTTAGAAGTTCAACATCAGTACTGCTATGAAACCAGCATCCAGTCAAAGGAGAAACATAGCATGTGGGACACTAGTCAAGTGTTATACGGTGTTTCCTGCGGTTCCTGCGACAGCCCCTACGCGTGATAAAAATTTCTACTACAGCCCAATGAAACCCATGAAAACTGTACAAGCATACAGTATAAAGTAAGTCCTTTCACAAAATATAAGGAAAGAATGCTTGACTAAAGGACACAGATTGCCAACAAAGATCATGGGTTACAACAGATCCACGTAATAAATTGGTTGGGAAAACACCATTACTATAAGAGGCGGATTAGACTTCAGTTCAAGCAAGCTCTACGAATAGAAATCCTTATCTGCCGTTACACTCAGACACCACTGAGGAAGGATCAGTCTTTGAAAGCTGAAAACTTTTTGTCATTTTTCTTTCAATTTTAGTGATGCTCAGTATGACGTTTTTCTACAAGTACTTAGTTAAAACAATAACAATTTCAGGTGCCTGTTATACACGTTCAAAATAAAGTTCTGTCTTTGCTGTGAAAGTGTAGGTGGAGCATTTCTTTCAACAAATGGCGCGTGTTATGTAGAAATGTTCAACGTGGTAATGGCTATACCACGATATCTGTACAACTGAACAGTCTTATCCAGCACAACTATTATGACATCATCTCCGGACCATTTGCTGTAGGCTCTTCTGGCACTGCAGACACATTGTTACTGCCTGGCTCAGCAAACACCGAGGCCAATGGAAACAGCGCATTACACCTTTCCTTGTACTCTTTGGCTTCCGACTCGCAGGAGCCAAATTCTCCCGATGTTAATGATTGATAGAGTTCTGTGCAAGTCTGTAACGTGAACAAAAGTTATTGAACGAACAATTTTCAGTTCCCCAATCTGGATTCTTTTGCTAATTTTGAAAGTTGTTATTTTTGAAATTCAACTAAAGTGCACAATAACTGAATAAGATATTTGAGAAAATCAACATTCCACCTCACACTATGCCTTACACCAATTCATAAAATCGTCATCAGTACCAAGATTCTGGCTAAAAACTAAAGCAAATGGGTCAACGTTCAGAATTTTTCTAAATACATGCCTAACGATGAACCAATGCTTGATCTGATTTCAGAAATTCCTGACATGTCCTTCAGTCTCGTTAAATTCGAAATTCCACATTGACTAATGTTGGAGAGCAAGTTATTGATAACAGCGTGCATCAGTTAAAATCATCCTCAGAGCGTCAGCAGATGGTCTTTTATTGAGTACACAGACCGACTACCGTCAGAAGGATCTATTGGAACATCACGTGCACACACAGTGCTAACCAAATACACTCAGAATTTCCAGTGGTTATGAATTGTAATTAAGTTAATCTATAACTGATTTTCAAAGGGTAAGAGCAATAATGTAAAGCTAAAATAACACACCTTTAAACTCCTTCCTATTAAATCTTCGTTAAGATTGGTTGCTAGTTTCACAGCCTTTGCCTTGGTTTTGGGGTCCAAGTAGTACATACAACTCGCCCCTGCAATCAGAGTTCAGATATAAGCAAAACAACGTAAAACAACAATAGCTGCAAACATCAAGACAGGCTTCATTTTCAAAGATACATATAAAATTTGGATTCACTGTTTTAACCACCGAATGCATATGAGAAAGCACTATTAGTCATGTGACTGACATGTGACATGGGAGATGATATAATGCTTACTCAAACCATTAAGCACATTCATCAGTCCAACTACAAAATTTATAAACAAATTTTTGCCATCACAATTTTAAATTTAGAGATAAAATATTGCAGTCAGTGTATGAAACCCTCATTTTCCTGAGACTGCGGTTCAGACAAAACATACGTCTATTCAACACTTCACATAAATATGACACAACATATAAGGCTTAGCAAAATCTAATACTAAGAAGGCAAAAGTACCAAAAACAGAAATTCAATGCATAGCATATAAGTTTCACTCGTATTCTAAAGCCATCTTGCCAAGTGAATTCATGTTTAATGGCAAGTCACAATATGTCACATCTTTGTGCCTTTTGCAAATATAAGTCGCATCAACTTTGTTATTGCGACATATGCGCAACACAATATTTGTCAGTGATAACAATGGACTACATAATTAAACATTTTGTGAAAAATGAACCACTACTTGATGCAATATAAAATAAGTGTAAACCCAACAAAACACTAACACAAATACTTGGTTCACATTTTGTCACAGAAATCTCAAAATGTCACGGAATTTCAGGCAGGCAAGTGTTGTCACAGACTGTCACGTGGAATGCATTCTCTGCTAGTGGACATGACCCACAATAACGCGTATATATGACTGCTCCTATCACATACCAGCAACTATATGGGGCAGGGAATTACTGTTCTTTGCCAAGAATTCTTCATTAGTTGGTTGAGCTGCTTTGTTGAGACCGAGTCTTTCCATTTCCTGTTGTAGCACTGACCCCACAACTGTCGTGTCTTGGACATGATTTTTGTCTTGCACTGAAAACAACAGAACTTATATGATCTTCAAGATCCGACCCCAATGCATCAACGTGAATTTGGACCTTGAAATAACACACCATAATTTTCAAACCTGCTGACCAGGCTTTTCCAGCTTCACTAGGCCAATAGGTGGTGCTGAAAGCTTTAGTCACCAATGCACCTTGAACATTGAAAGGCACAGAAACTTTACACTCACTTAAATGGATCTCGCATTTTGAGAACCAGTTTTCTCCACTGAATAATGGGCATCAAACTAGTTCTCAATATCTGGAATCCCTGTAAGTGTTTTATTGCCAATTTATGACACGTTATTCATTCGCACAGAAAGAGTTTTGTCTTCAGCAATAACTTGACTTGGAAGTTGCAAGACATTCACACATTTTGCACATTGGCAGCTTGGGCTACCCACAATTTTTCACAGGCCAACGTTTACAAGCTAACTTACCAGCCTTCAAAAATTTCACAGTACACTTATGTAATCCGGGGTGGTTGGGTTCTAAGGCATGACCTCTTTTTATCGATTGCAACATCAGTAGTATCTTGCCTACAAAAGTCATTTGACAATGAATTTCTCAACTAGACATCATCAATTGAACTGCCACCACTCAAACGGAAGGACTGTCACACTGCCACTCCCACCACTCAGAGGGAAGGACTGTCACACTGCCATGCCCACCACTCAGAGGGAAGGACTGTCACACTGCCACTCCCACCACTCAAAGGGAAGGACTGTCACACTCTTTAGACAATAAGAACTCCTCTAAACCGAATTTCAGCAATGACATAAATCCAAACTTCAAACACTCCACATGGGAAACCAACAAAAACCTTTTTAAACAATAAAAGCTTAGCTCAACTGAATTTCACCATTAACTTGTTGATATTTACTTAAAAACTAACACAAAGAAAATTGGCACTTTCCAATGAACTCTAGCAGAGAAAGAAACCATTAGTCAGACTGAACCAAGGTATTTGCAATCATAGACAGCAAGAAGAGACTCACCTTTCCGTAGGTAGACTTCAAAAGCAAGTAGATGCACATGAAGGCTGTTCCCTTGCAGAGACTGCAATGGCTTCAGGAATCTTACTGCTTCGTTTAAAGGATTTTCAGGCTGAAATAACATTGTGAGATTACACCAACACCTAATTTACTACAGAGTTAAGTGTATTATACCACCTCATGCACGTATAAACCTGGGCCCTTGCTTACATGAGGAGAAAGGTCCATGTGCCTTCTAAGTGGGGAATTTCTTTAAGGATGGGAAATGTAGTAGCAGTGTCAGGTAGCGATCTCAGCACTACCACAATGAATAATTTGTTCAATACCATGTGATCCCATTGCACTTGTAATAAACAAACTAATTCAGATTCCGTTCTCATCAAAGATGCAACCACTGGTAAGACATGACCATTTAGTTCGGATTTTCACAGTTGATAAAACCTTCTGAATCCAAGGGTCTCTGTGTCAGAGTTAAAAGAGATGGTTGTAACCTCAGAGGATTTTTTACTCACACAACATTTCTTTGGCCTAACGAGGGGAACTTTGGAGAATATTTAAATACTTTTCAGAGGACTCCAAAATCAAGGCACAGGGGGCCCAATAAAGTAAATAACAAACACAAAAAATTTGCATCTCTCCTATTTCCAGGACCCATTAATGAGGTGTAGATAATTTATAGCTAAGAAGAATTTCGACAATTAATTATACAACTTCAGGCTAGGATCACTATGCCTCCATTATCCGCCACCTGAACTAATGACTCAGACACATGAAAACTAATTGATAAAACCATCAGACACAAGTGTAGCAAGTTTAAATGCAAAATGTGCAACAAGAAAGCACACCTTGAAAGTGTAAATGCGTTTTTCTAGCACCGATTACAGGCAGCACAACTGTGCACACATAAGTACAGTCATGGCCAGCCGATGCAGTTCAAGACAAGGACGCGGTAGAGGTGCACAAACCCAGATAAACAGACAAACGAGTGCAACACAGAGCGTTGAAATGCGCTCATAACTGCAGCGGAGTGTTTATTAGTATCAGAAAATGGCCACTAGATGGCGCCCATCAGCCTCAGAGTCCCTCCTTCTGTCCTCCATCCCTACCTTCTCCAATTGTTCAGGAACCAACTCCTCCTCCTTCGGCCCGTCAGCCTCAGGGTCCTGAGATTTCTGCTGCTTCTGCTGTTCCTTCTTCTGTTCTTCCTGTTTGTTCCTCTCCTTTTCCTGTGCTGCCCTCTTCTGGGCCTTGCGCTGCTTGTTCCGGAGTTTCTTCAATTCGCTCGGTGTCAAGTTCTCTGCAAATGTCATTGAAGTGGCGATGATGAATCGTGTGGTCATTTATAGTGCCTTTCAGAGCCAACGCTGACTTGTATACAATGTAACGCCACCATGCAACATCAATAGGTCACAGAGACTAAATTTTCGACACCACAGAGTATCTTAAAATAGCTGATGACAGTACTTAGTCATTAAGAATGACTGCCGAGTTACAGTCAAATTCACAACATGGCTCACACAGAACTCTGGTCACAACATCCTCGGTCATATGCTCAGAACAGCATTTGGAGAACAACAACACCCAGTCTCAGATACGATCAACCAATAATGGTAAAGCGCTGAATACACCCACTATGAAGTCAACTCGGAGGTTTTAATTCAACAATAACATGGCTCACCTGTATCCACATTTGATGCACTCGTGTCCGAAGCCACTGGATTATCATGCAAATATATGTAGATCTGAAAAGAGAGGTTAAGAGTTGAAGGACTGCACAAAATGTGCATGGTTGTGGTGAAGTCAGCGACATGGATATAATTAATGTGCCAGGACACGAGTATTGCAACTTCATTTCATGTCCCAATGGTGACCTCGGCGACAAGTTACATCCTATATAAGCAGCTTCTACAACCATTGACGAAAACGGCACTTACCGAGAGCATAGTCAACCACAGACTTTTATTCAAAATTTAGAGAACCAAGTCATTCCACTGTCAAACACCAGTCCATTCAAAAATTAGAAACAGGCGTAGAGGTCTCATGATATTGTACATATGACCTTTTTCATATTTGGCATATGGAAATCAACTGGCTGTATCAGAGAGCAAAGCCTATGTTACAATTGACTAAAAATCGTACAAGATAGAAACCACTGCTGTTCATGTGTCCATTCATGATATTGGGATACAAAAACAATGCATAAGAAAATTTTGGCAAATGAAAAAACAAATTTCAAAATTCAACTCAAGCTAAATAAAGTTGTATTTTCCATACATAATACAGAGCATTCCATGCTGCCATATTTTCAGTGAAAATTTAAAACAAAAACCAAGAATTCCATGTCAGCTCAACTGAACTTGCTTTCTCATCAGCATATTTAGCCTCTTACTCACTAGACCATAAAACCAGGTGCCAAACAAAGACCAAAGAAATAGTTACAAGCACAACACTGCGCTTCCACTTCTAAATCCACAAGCGTTATTAGCAAAACTATGGGCATTTAACTCTTAAACTTGTTTTTAATTCTGACCTGTATTGCAATCCTGGCCGCCTTGTAATACCAGTTGTGATTCCTTAACACGTCCTCGAGCCTCAGCAGGCCCACATAGGCACGCAAGGTCATCTTCCTCATGCAGTATGTGTGGAAGTCAAACTGATCCTCGACAATCTCTGTGAAATGCTGGAAGACAAATGGAATATGACAGGTTGTGCTTCTTCAATCATAAATCAATCTCTATTAGCATCTTCATTCCATAGTGCCTAGCTGTCAACCTCTAAACACCTGTTGAATGCCCCACCTGTACCTTTCGCTCCACCTGTCAATCTTCATATACTTCTTGAATGCCCACTAACAATTATCATTCTATAGTGCCTGCCCCATCAATCTCTATGAAAACTTCAAATGTCCTACCCACAATATTCATTCACAGTTCTTTACTCCCATCAATGTCTACACACTTCTTCAGTGTCATACCCTGTCAGTCGATATGAAGATCTTAAGTACCCCAATCACAATCATCCTGAGCACTGTCTTACCCTGTCTATCTCCACAAACATCCAGTAGAATGCCCCGCCCACAATAACCATCCAGTGCCTTACCCTGACAATCTCCATAAACATCTAGTAGAGTGCCCCATCCACATGCACCATACACAATGTCTTACCCTGTCAATCTCTATACACTTCTTGAGTGCATCACCCCACTTGCCTAGCCGGTAGTGAGCGGCAGCACACTCAGACTCGTACCACATACATTGCATCTCGTTCAAGTTCTCAGAGGCCGGCACATTTTCCTGCAACACAGAAAGTGCCATTCAAATACAAAGCTACAATTACTATTTGTTGCAGTGGACATTTTACCATATCGAAATTTCAACTGGCAACAACACTTAAAACAACAGCTTCTTGGCAAGCTTACAGCGTGGCCTCTAAACCTAAACCAAATATCAAACTACGATTATTATTGGCAATCAACAATGAAAATACTGGCAGAATTCCATTGGCAGAAAATTTGTAAGAACGGCAACTGCATTAACATATCAAATACCACAAAAATCATAAAACTTTAATTGATTCCGTTTCAGGCAATTGATTGTGATATTGTGCACGAACAAGTTATCCCAGGCAACTGTGATTCCCCTGGCCCCAGAATTCTTTTACAAAACAGAATACCTCCCTAAAGAGCCACTCACCCTGGTGAACTTGGCGCACATGTCCTCAGCAGCCTGTACCATATTGGCCCGTAGCATGTACTTGGCACATTTAGAGTTGATGTAGCGGTCAGCAGTGTCCAGTGACTGAGCTTCATCCAGACAGTCCACCGCATGTTGGATATTACCAGCACGCTGAAACACAATAGTACATCTTGCACTAGTCGGTACAAATTGGCAACGGATCAGGCTTCACGGTCATGTAGGACTCTTAGTTTCTTTTGGCTACTAGAAATAGTTCAACTAACTAGTCCCATTCACTGCAAACAATTTTCCTTTCAAAAAAAAAAAATAAAAAAAAATAAAGAAATAAGTTTGTCTAATTTACCTTGTTTGAATTTCCAGCTAGATTAGTCAGCCCAACTTACCTTGGAATATTTTACCCTTCAGCTAAAAATCGACCCTACTCACCTTGTATATTTTTCCTTTAGCTAGAAACAGCTCGACTAATGTTGGCGTATCTGTGATGGGCTTGGTGATGTAGTCTAGAGCTTGTTGTGTCTTATGTAAATAGCTAAAGTGCTGAGCCAGGAAGAACTGCGTCCATAGTAACGTTGTCGGTAACTCACGCTCAGCACCAGTCTTCTCATCTAACAGAAATACAAAATACAAAATGTGTATTTAAGGGCTGGCTGCTTAGCATAACGACAACTCGCCAAATGCGACCTAGCACAATTTCCAGGTTGACAAACGTGACTTAGCACTAATTCGTAGGTCGACAAACAGGAGTAAAGATCGCTAGACTTCGTTGGCAAGAACCAAAAATGATTTATAAGACGAACCGGAAAGCTGAAGTGGAGAAGTGGCAAACTCGGCAAATGTCTAACGAACTGGAGCCATGCAGTGTAATTTGCCAGTTTCTACTAATTCTGCATAGCCCAGGTACGAGAATTCCACTTCAAAGGGAAAAGGAGAACGCCGTTAACTCCAAAGTAGTTGGTTGTGAAGTCAAGACACAATCTACATCTTATTATTTTTACTTAATGTTCCAAAAGCCTTTACACTTGTGTTTTCAATTCATAAAAGTACAATAAATCTCAATTAATATCACCCAAAACCAATGCCAAAATTGTGTAACTTTTCTGTCTTTCAAAAGCTGATAACTTTTCTGTAAGTACTAAAAACTGTACCAAATGCTGTTTTATGACAGTCCAAACCTGTAATATAATGAGGCACTGTTTCCCACGTGCATGCAAGCATGTCTTAAATTATTCCCAGGGGATATGCATATTTCTGTGATAGTTGAGATTCCTCGGAGGATTCCCAGGGGATATGCATACCTCTGTGATAGTTGGGATTCCTCGGAGGATGGGCACGCCCACGGTTATGCAAGAATTTTCTATAAGATAGTTAAACACCAACTGAGATTCTACGTCACTAGAGTGACAGTTAAATAGCGATCCCTCGGAAATTAGGCACACCCCTGGTGTAGCAAATCTGAGAAAGGTGGCAGTTATGCAAGAATTTTCGATAGGACAGTTGATTAGCTGGTCACAAGGGAAATGTACTGAAAAAGGTGGGACCATCACGTGATGGCTCCAAAGGGGCTACTTAAGGCACTAACAGAGGCAGACCGAGCAGACCGCACCGAACAAGACGACTGAAGTCTTCAAAACTGCAAAGTCACGATCTCAGCCAGACAGTGAACGGCAGGAACACAGGACCGGACGGGAAAATCCAGGAGTCAAGCACTACTGAGGTATAGACATTTAACACAGGTGTTGGTCTCAGCCTGTTAGTCAATTCAAACCAGCCTAGCGATCGTTCTAGAGGGTTAGTTCTTTTGCGACTTGTAATGCGCTTGCATGTGCGGTTGCTATTGGTAACTGGTGACATTGTTATTTAGTACTTTCTCTAGCAGTGATATCTCTTCTCGTTCAGTTAGTCGTCAGTCTCGCATCTTATTGTAACCTATTATTTGTTAATCACAACGCTGCAAATTAATAGACGTATTTTATTGGTTGAGGTATTCGTGTGTTGTTTTAATTACTACCACGTGCGCGCCATCTGTTGGCCGCAACACGATTCATTACACCACAAACCGAGCTCGGAAAAGACTTTTCTCGATGCAGAGAAATTTGAAAAATTATCTGCCATATTGTGCAAGAGAAGAACTGAAGTTGATCCGTAAAAACAATCAAGACAATACACAAGACACTTACCTTCAGGACTAAAGTGGCCGGTCGCTTGCAATGATTCAACATAGCCTAGAGCCAGCTGTTCTATTGTTTGAGCCTGTGAAATACAGATGAACAAGAAATTATATTGAATAATAAGCATTAACTGGCTACATTGTATTTGTACGCAACCACAGATGGGACAAAATAAAATGGTATTTTCCCCTCATTGGAAAACGCTTCCATATCGGGCACTTTTGCCCAAGGTTAGCAAGGGTCCTGAGTTTCAATGTCATCAATACATCCATTAGATTTCATTGATAAGACTCTACTTAGCCACAGTGCGGACACGAAAGCACCAATGAAGCTCCTTTGCAACAAAACCTAGCCATGAGAAGTTATGACCTAATCACCTATGAGCAAATACACTCACTTATAATGCTTTCTGGGTTGAACTCTTACATTGTATAATTTGACAGTCTAATCCTATAAAGAAAACAAAGGTGCCGTAGTGACGGCAATTTCAAAATGATGAATCGAAACTGCAACTATGACTTTATTTCGAGGCAAACGCATCAGTGGGGATTATCCTCACAGTGCCCAGTGGTCAATCCTTTATTGAGTACACGGACTGGCCACTGGTCAGAAGGATCTATTGGAACATCACATGCATTTGTCGCAGTACATCCCAGAGACAGAACTATCTACGACCACAAGCTCTCAACAAGTATCTCTAAATGTTAGGTTTTCAAAGAGACTGTTTTGTATTACACGTACATGCCATGCATCCCAGAATCGGCAATGCAGACAATTACAAATGAAGCTTTTGAATTCAACAGCCCTTACCTTTTCCTTGTCACTGTACAGACTTTTTAAAGTGATGAACAAAGGTGGAACACCTTTACGAATGGCTGTCCTCATGAACGTATCCACTTTCTCCCTAAATACGTCACCTGGAAACCAACCAATCACATGATATTGCACTCGCCTAGTATATTGCTCGCGCTTTTCAGTCGATTACAAGAGCAACGCGGAGCGGTGAAATGCGCCCACGAATGCATCACAAATTTATTTGTATCATAAAAATGGCACCTAGATGGCGCAAAAACGTACAATCCATCCATCCAAAAAACGGGAACATGCCATATTTCCTAAAAATCTGACAAGAAACTTCAAAGAAACAATGGAAAACAGAATAAAATGAAATTGCCACTTGTGGCCACAGCATCCGTTGGATCCGCCTGAAAGTCGTCTGTTGTTATCTTAATACAGCTATAGGCGCGAAACGAAACAAAACTACTACTAGGAGGCGCCACAGTAGTCAGTCGCCATCACCAAACGTCCTCTTCACACTGATAACATTTCAATTTTCAAAACCATCCCTAGAATGATTTGACAGAGGGGTGGACGCCAAAACCAAGGTTTGAAAACAGCAAAAATGGCCACTATGTGGTGCAAAATACCCCGATTCCATCCCAA
This sequence comes from Phoronis australis, assembly GCA_002633005.1. NCBI lineage: Eukaryota > Metazoa > Phoronida > Phoronidae > Phoronis > Phoronis australis. Next base: position 740,514 of record NMRA01000106.1, on the reverse strand, counting down.
AATAGGAGCAAAGCGTCACCTCTCCAATAAATGTCTATATTCAAAACACCTACATTTGAAATCAATTCCACACTAGAATACAAAGTAATGAAAAGAAAAACGCGCTATTTTTAGTACATTTTACAGTTACCGAGATTTCATTTATCTGCCAGTAACTGGCTATGATCACACGGTAGTCTAATTTCTTTTCACTTTTTAATTTGAGTACACAATAACATTACAGCAGTTCTCAGGAAGTGCCTAGTGTGGTTTCACAATAGTCAAACGGTAATTCCGGTCATCACTGAACTGCAACGACATGTTATGTAGCAGACCAAATATAGTAATGTTTTACTCACCACTGAGAAAGCTTAATGGTAGCCTCTTTGGTGCGGCCGCACGAGGCCTTTTCTCCAGGACATCTGAGTAGATCTTTAACCTGTCTTCAACAGTGGCTGCAAGAAGAACAGACAACACTATGTTAAAAATATTACCATAGCAGGGCAAACTTATCTATGGTACAACTGCAGCGAATACACAAGCTTCACATTCTGTTTTCAACAGGGTTCTCCATAGGCTGTTAGATCATGGTGCGATGCCCTCTTTTAATGGTGTTGACTATGTATCTTGACTGAATACTCCAATCCTATTTTCCACCCTTGTACTTCAACGTGTTTAGCTAGTAAATGCTCATCTGTCCCTTTCTCAGCCCATTTAAATTTGGTTCAGACAATCCCTGCTCAAAATTCCTGTAACTTCACCAGACTGTGTCTAACATGCACTTTCTCATTAAATATTCACTGTCCCAGCATTATACAACAGTTGATTGACAAGTGCATGGATGATAACTCAATACGTCGCACAGGAACTGACAGCAAATGAAACAAAAGGCGTCAAAGTTATCCCCCTTATCCAATAATGCGGTGTACCCACGAGTTCTCAATTTATCTTTTTCATCTGGAAGAAGTCAAGGGCTCAGAATCCCTCGGGTACAACTTACAAATCCATTACTGTTTGAACAAAAAAAGATTGTGCATTTGATAACGGGAATTCAATTTTTTCTTGACAGTATCAAGATCACAATTAAAATCAAGCCTATTGTTTACAATCCACAGTTGACTCATTCTTCTAAAGTTTTTCCAAAAAACACGAAACCAACTCTAAAGTCAAAAAATCTTAGGGAAGTCTGGAAAAAACCAGCGCAAGGAATCAAATCCTTCGATAGCCCTTACTCGTATGCATGAGCACAAAAGTGGAGAACCTGGTCAACACCAGAGACCTACCAGGCTGCAAAGCATCTTCAAGACCTTTGTAATATGCCCAGTTCTCTGGATTCCTTTCCAGTAATGCTTGATAAATGGCAGCGGCGTCCTTGTGCCTAGATAACTTTAAGTAGAGTTCACCTGCAAATGCATTACACTGCTAAAACAACCAATTTACAATAAATAAAAACAACAAACAAAACACCTAATTTATGAAAGGTGGAGAGTCAAGCATAACAAATACTAGAGATCAAAGACATTTACACCACACCATCCGGTGCTGTTTTGTAAACATCCACTGGACTTTCCCTGCAACTGCCTACTTTCTATGTCTTGAATACACATATTCCAATAAACACGCCCACTGGACACGACTCAGTTACCATCCACTCTTGCCTTCTCTACACGTGTTCGCCACCGATTCCTCTCGTGTGCTCTCCCTCATCTTGATAAAGACACCCACCAGACACGTCTTCACAAACACTCACTTCTTATTTCACACAGTCATCTATCTTCAACACGTTTCCCACCAATCACAAGAGACATGCACCCGAGACACACCCCTATCTGCTCCTCCCAACTCATGTCTCCTGCATATGGATGTGCTTAATAAGTCCCACCTTTAATCCTACCAGCCACGCCCCAATTGCCACCCATCCCTCATATACAGAAACATGTTCCTTATACGCCCCTCCACAAATCCCAAACACCTATTACCACTATCCCCGTCGCCTTGTTTTCACACATTCCTTACTCCTCCTCTCAATCCCTCCAGCCGCGCCCCTATTCTCACCCACCACTCGTCTCCTGTATACACAACATATTTTCACCCGACCTCTAAATCCCACTAGCCACGCCCCACCACTCGTCTCCCGTTTTCACAGCATCCCTCCAGCCACGCCCCTATTACCACCCACCTCTTGTCTCCTGTATACACAACTTGTCCACTATCTGTTCCTCATGCGTCTGCAGGTGGTTCAACACTTCTGTATACATTCCAGCATCTGTCATCACCATACACTGGTACAACAGTAACTCACTATGCTCGTAATCAAATGGCTTCACCTGAAATTGGGTCACATAACAAATTTAGGTCATATCAAGTGTCAACTATGGTGCTTTTTGTAGACATTTCCATGCAGATTCTGATATTTAACTGTTGTAAAATTCTTTAGTGTTGCATGGTTTTAAAACACAAAAAATCAAAACCAACAACATTATAACATTACAGCAGTTCTCAGGCAGTGCCAAGTGTGGTTTCACAATTGTCAAACGGTAATTCCAGTCATCACTGAACTGCTTTGGATAGTTATTACTAAATTTGCACACTTGAACAGAAAAAAACTTTACAGCCCAAACTATTTGGTAACAGAACCAGACAATGACTGATAGCACCATATATGCCAAAATGTGGCATGCTGGCAAGCTTTGCAAACTTTGGAGAGTTTTTCCTAAAACCTTGATTTTAGACAGGTAAAGGAAATTTAATCGAGACTAACGTTTCAGAAATGGTAAAAACACACCTGCTGAGTTTTCCTGAACTCTTCCAATATTTTCAAGGCCATGCTGTAGTCCTTGAGGAGATGAAAGGACATGGCATATCCTATCCAAGAGGCGCGCTGGGCTGGTCGAAGCACAAGCAGCTGATGGCGAGTGTCCTATGGGTGAACACGCAAACAATTAACAACAGTTAACGTTTCTTACACAACAAATAACAAGAGACTTGCAAAGATGAGACAGCAATGCACTTATTCACCTAGTGTGTTGTTCAAAAGATTGGAGTTACAAAGGCCTGCACATCGCACGAGGCACGAATAACATAATGGCTTACACCCCTTCACCAGATAATGAAAGTTCAATAAAATATGATTCAAATGAAAACTTCTGCAACTATATCTAACACGCAGGACATAGCATTCACTAACGAATATTCTTGCCTTCTCAACAACGAAAACACACATGACCACTTCTCCAAAAAGAGCAGCAAACATCAGAAATGAAAAACACCCACCCTGTATCCCTCCATGTCCCTCATTTGTATCTGCAACAGCGATAAGTCACGGAGAATCTGTAAATTGTCCTGAAACAAAGAATTATGATGCTATAAACATGGTAGTCTGCAGGACAGCGATAGGAAAGTAATGGAATATAACAGTAAAATCAATCATAACACAAACTCATCCAAGAGTCTTGGCAACAAGACCATGACATGATGTGCAGTCACATCCCATATCTAAATGTTAATTTTAATAGTTAAACTCCCATTATCTAACAAACAATTCTGATCTTTTGACCTCTTTCACTAGACAAAATAGATACATTGAGCACACGGCGGGGATAATACATTATTAAGGGGGTCCTCATTGACAACTTTTGTTACAGTTGTTATCAATTCCTGTACCAAACACTGAGCAATCACCCCTACACTTTAAAGCCTAACTTCAACGGAATTTTATTACTTTAGATGTATTAGGCTAACCAGATAGTCCTAGCAAAGACTTAGTAAAATAAGAAAACGCGAGTTCAATCACGCAAGTGTAAGCCCGTCAAATGATAAGTGAAGCTGCCTCTTCCTGCCATGTTGCATCACCATGAGATCCCAGCACAAACAATATAAGGTTGTATTGAATAGGGGTCTGAACAGAACACCATTGCGTGCAGGTGTTATTCGCAGCTGTTTGAATTAAAAGGTGATTCTCGCGGTGACGTAGACAAAAGCAAGCTAATACGCCTAACAATTCGTTACAGTGGGCTAATGGGCTAAAAGCAATGCTCTTAACATACTGTAGGAACCAAATTTACATGTGTTACCATTGAAGGCTTCAAATGAACTTGTCTATACACTGCCGAGCCAAGACATTGTTAATGACAAAGTGCTCTGTCAGTTACATGGCTGAATTTGAAAGGAACTTTGGCTTAAAATATGATTATTGTTAAGATGGAAAACAGACAAAGGATTAACGCTTGAAGGAAAGTCCCAATTTCTCACATCTCAAATGTCACGGGGTAGTCACAATTGTCACAGCTTTTCTTCACGCTTTTTTTATCTACTAGTCACATCAACTTAGGTTTTTGTCACATACACAATATTGGTTAGTGATAATGACGAATTCTATAATTTCCCAATTTGTCAAAAAAGGAAGTGCAAACACGATAAAACACAATTGTATGACAAAATGTCACAGAATTTCAGGCAAGGACAGAATGTCACCATCAGAATCCATCTTTGGGAAGGGATTGCAAAGTCAACACTGATTGTCGATCCAAATTTTAGAGGACAAAATAGAAGGGCAGGTGAACATTTCCTGCCTATCAAATTTAAAGAGAGCAGAATTCAATCAATAGTTGAAATTACAAGAGGGATAAGCGCCCTCTTCAAACAGCCCATGGAGAGCCTTGTTATAATACCTTATCCCACTTGAGGGCATTCCTATAAGCTTTAATGGCCTCATCATACTTCCTGTCGGAACGCTGCAACAGTCCGTACACATGCCAACACACGTGACTAGTGAGATCGTTGCGCAGGCCACGGCGCACATGGTCATATGCTTCCTCCTTCCGGCCCAGACAATTTAGGGTAAGGCCTTTCATAGCCAGGGTTTCTGTCATAAAACAATGGAAACTATGAAGCAACTGATACAATCCCACACAGTAACACTGAGAACGGTATTTGAGTAAGAATGTAATTTTTAGTCCATCATTGAAAATGGATTATAAAGTTAACTAGAGATTGAAAAACCACAGCAACCACTGACGAGTATGGTACTTTTTATTATTTTGCCTTGTAGTGGCAAGCAAAACAAGTGTTCGATAGCTTTCTTTAAAGTGTCCCCAACTCCACATGAGCAATAAGAATAAACCATAACTCATTTGTCACCTACCTCCGTGTTCCGCATATTTCGGATTGGAAAGAATCTGCCGACAGAATTTCAGCCCATTCTTGTATTGTTTCTGCTCATAACATTTCTGAAATGACCACAGTTCAGACTATACTGCCAATTCACCACCTTCCACATAGGCATAGTTACACTTCAAACACTAACCGATCCGGCACACCCACAAATCGATGAAAACGGCTATTTACAATTTCTTGTGCCTGTACCGAAGGCACAAGCTTTGCCAATAGAGAGAATTTCCAAGTGGTCGCAAGATACAGTTCAATGATCACTCCTGAAATGCAGCAATCTTCAATCTAGGCACAAAAATACATGGTAAACACAATTTTGGTTGCAGTCTGAAGCAATGGACCCAGATTTTGAGAAGTTATGCGAACCAGTTACTTTGACTAAATAACAGGCGTTCAATAACTTAGTGGCTCTCAAATCAGGAACCTTAAGTTTAATTTTTCCACAATTTTTAGTAAAGTCAGCGTACCAAGCTAAGAAATTACAAAAGTCACATTTGGTCAGCGGAATAAACTATGAGGTACACCAATGCATAGTTCTGACATGTCAATCAAGCTGTAGAGTACAACCAGCAAAAAAGAGGGTAGTCTCCCATCTTTGTGCTACAAAAACTGGTCACAAACAAAAGCATAAAGACGGTAAACTGCAACAAGCATGCAGTATCGATAATGAAGCATGGAGAACAAATGAGGATAAAAGTTTGTTGTTGACAACAGCTAGAAGCACGACTTTTATACTCTGCTAAATATGTCTCCAGATAAACCAGGACAAAATCGCACTTTCATATTTTAATCATAAAAATTCATTTTTTTAATGAAAGTTAACAATTAGAAATGTGGAACATATGTGTTACAGGTCATGTGACATCCAGAAAGGTGACCTCATTTACAACACAGCAGACTTTCTTATAAGCACCAGAATTATAAATATGGTAATATGGTTAGTTTCACCGATATGACCAAGAACATGGCATGTAAGGTATTCACTACGAATTTGCCAAGGTGTTGTGTCCAAACTACAATGCTCTTGCATGTTTAGAACATCCACGCTTCCACGCTTGATTCGTTAAAATTGATGCTAGAACGAGGCATTATGTTTTAAGCAACAATGCACAACAATCATTTTTGCAGGGACACCAAAGTGTAGAAATAGCGAATACTGTAGCAAATTTGTTGCTTTTGAATGCTTTTTAAAAGCTTCTGCTACAACTAACTTTGTGAGACTATGTATATTACAGGGTTGAATTTAAATGATGCAAGTATTAAGTGAAGATCACTTTTAGCTACGAGTTAGCGAGTCTTTTACAACAGTAATCGTGGTGGCTGTGGCCTGACTGCATTTGTCACAAATAGCCATTTAAAGTTGAGGTCGCCAAGATTTATAATATGAATAGTTGCCTTAGTTTCAGTGTTCTCCAAATGCAACTTTGGATGAAGGGAAATTTATTTTTATGTTTCCAGATGAGTTATACTGTGCTGTGTAGTCTCAGAGACAAAAACTTTTTCACACAAGTGGAATTTAGGAAATAAGATAACTAATATCACTGGCAGGCTAAAACAAACAATTTCATTCTAGTTTAACAATTACTTATCATTGCTGCCGAGAGGTGGTGCACTTTTAAAAATGGCTGCCTCATGAAATCCGTGTGGCAAACGAATGCCTTGGAAAAACTGAATTTATGAATACGAAGGGACAAATCAGTACAAGTAATACGTTTTTGGAATCACCTTGACAAGAGTAGAGGATTCAGATCATAGTAATATCAAGCATGTACGTTAATGGAGTAAGGTTGTAAACAATAATTGCGAATTCTTGTTCAATAGGAAACGTGAATAGAATAGAGAATATCTATGTCATAATCTATGTTATGATCTGGGAATGTTTTGAAACAACCGTGAAGTAGCACATTACAAATTCCTTTGAAAACCATTGTTTACAAAAACTGCTAGAAGACCCAACACATCAGGGTAGTACTGGTTTGTAACTGCCTTATCTAGATTGGCAATTGCATCAATGAGTACATCACAGATAGCCAGTTACAAACCACTGCTATGCTAAGTGCTGGCTTTGCTTACAAATTTTGCAAGCAGCGGTTTCAAAGATATTTGATGAAATGTGGAATGTGCGACTTTCACAATAGTTTAAAAAGTACTGGGATTATAAAATGACCATCCTCTGTTCTGTTAACGTTTGTTGCGCAAGAATTAGCAACCCAAAGTTAAAGAAATTGGTCGATAAAAAAGTCCAGTTGCAAAATGGCAACTTCCACGTCTGTTTCCGGTTCCGCCAGATTAAGATCTAGAGGGCCAGTCTCGTTCCTAAATCTGCCAATGACATTCAAGTACAAACTAAGTCATTAGGTTAACTGTTGGCATCTTTTCTCAAAAACACATCCACTTACGGCAATATAACTCAGCAACAAAATTGTGTTGAGAGCAAGGCATGTGTGAGGGAAATGTTGACATTTTTACATGTACTCCAATTTCTGTTTTGAATAGGAACTGGTATTGTATTTTGCTTCGTCCAGGCCATGCAACTACCACAGGCACGATTTTAACTTGCAATACTTCGTCAAAATTGTGTTCCACTAGATAACCTAGTTGTGGAATGTGTCTGTAAACACGGTCTTATTACAGACGGGTTACGTGTCTACAGATGGCCAGCTGAAGGCCTACGACATCTATCTTACTAACCAGCCACCCAAAAGGCTACGAGATACCATCTAATGAGGAATTTTGAGTGCACGAGCATGCAACACCAAAGACAGTTCTTTTATGACAGTAGTAATAGCCGAGATTACCCGACCCGGGAATCGAACCAGCGAACCCCATAAAACCAGCGAACGTGCTAACCATTCAGCTAATAGGCAATTACCCGTTAGCGAGTATCTAACAGAGGCTCATATGATTCACTGGAAGCACATCTACAACGTTCCCCCTTTCCTACGGAACAGGCACGCCACCAGGAAGGAGAACGCCAGTTACCAGGATGTCTCGCATACAGTTCATCAACGTTCCTTGGTACCTTTACCAACACAACACAGATGAACAAACACAAGGTAGTCTCTCATACAGGTCCTCAACTACTGGAACCTTCCATGCGCGCCGTGCCGAGGTCTGCGGGCACTAGTTGGCAGTGCTTCAACGGTAGATCATTCGTTTGCCAACTACGCTGTAGTAATAGCCGAGATTACCTGACCCGGGAATCGAACCAGCGACCCCCACAAAACCGGCAAGCGTGCTAACCATTCAGCTAATAGGCAATTGCCCGTTAGCGAGTAGCTAACAGAGGCTCATATACGATTCACCGGAAGCCCTTTCACAAAATTCCCCCCTTTCCTACGGAACGAGCACGCCACCAGGAAGTTGAACACCAGGATGTCTCCGATACGTAGGTCATCAACGTCCCTCGGTACTTTTACCACCACCACCGGTGAACACAGGGTAGTCTCTCATACTCAGCTGGGCCTCGACTCCTGCAACCTTCCATGCGCGCCGTCCCGAGGTCCGCAGTACTTCATCGGTACATCATCCGTTTGCCAACTACGCCATTTGTAGTAATAGCCGAGATTACCCAACCTCGGGAATCATCTGATTCAATGGAAGCACGTCTCCATGACCACCCTAGGCAATGACCATCGCCTCTGTTGGCCCGAACCAGAGGCGATGCAGAGGCTATAGGCGCTCTGTACGCTGGAAGCTTTTCGGCCAATTATGCCTCGCACCAACTAAACCATCAAAGTCACGTTGTTATAAATACCTTTTGCGCATAGAGGAACACCTGAGGAGGTTGTCGATGGGTTTAATTCCTTCCAACTCGAACAAATACTCCCGTTATCAAACTTTTTCTTCGAGCAGTCCCTATTTCAGTTCCCAAAATCGTGAAATCAACATTTTCATTTTTTTAACCAGGCCAAAGGTCAGAAGTTGCGGACCTACCGGCGAACTTTGAAAGCTGAAGTTCCCGCCCTTCGCGTACGTGCTGCCGGGAACCAGCCGTGCATTTGCCGTGTTGTTAAACATTAAAATGTCAAATTTGTGCACAAAGACTATTAAATGTCATATCAACAGCATTTATTTTTATCAAATACAAACAATAATTCATTGAAATACAATCACTTTCAAGTAACGCCAATTAAAGACAAGTATAAGTGGTGGCATTTTGGAAACGAACATTTGACTGACAAGACCGCAATGGCTCACCTTTGGCCTATTTAAAGATTGAGGTCATGAAGTCAAATCACTTAGTGAGCGCGGTAAAAATTGGAGCGTGCGCAGTATAAAAATGGTGAGTTCACGATTTTGGGAACTGAAATAGGGACTACTCGAAGAAAAAGTTTGATAACGGGAGTATTTGTTCGAGTTGGAAGGAATTAAACCCTTAGACAACCTCCTCAGGTGTTCCTCTATGCGCAAAAGGTATTTATAACAACGTGACTTTGATGGTTTAGTTGGTGCGAGGCATAATTCGCCGAAAAGCTTCCGGCGTACAGAGCGCCTATAGCCTCTGCATCGCCTCTGGTTCGGGCCAACAGAGGCGATGGTCATTGCCTATGACCACCCATGACCCATCATAATCACTCACCTGGCGGTGCGTGTGGGCAGGAGAGACAAAGACTAAGCGTTCGGCCACGAAGGATTAAGTATACCACGACAGATTCTGCACCATAAATTAGTTCACTTAAACGTCAGGCTGTTGTTCCATTAAGGAACTCGAGACTGGCTCGGAATCATAACTCGTCTCGAAAAAGTGATGATGAGCCTCGCCCGGTCAGCAGATCAATCGAGCATGTGTATTTTTTATCGAAATGTTCACTGAAAAACAGGGTCTTACCAAGATTTTTTTGAAGATAGCGCCTTCTTTTTGGGGCAAAGGGTTCTTACTAGGCATTTCGCAGCTTATCGCTGACAACTGGGCTCAGAAGAAGCCCCACAAATCGGTCATCAACGCGAAAAACCGCGTGGTAAAAATTCCAATATGGTGGACAGCTGCGAGTTTTGAGGAAGTCTCGTAAAAACGAAGCATTAAGAATGCGCGCAACTGTTTATATAAAACAGTGTAAAAGACTCAAATTAGTTAAAAAGTCAATAAAAATACAGAATAATTTAAAAATTTCTTAAATATATTAAAAATTTCAAGATTAAGGATGCAGAAGTCACGTGACAGGTGCCACAAAGTTGTTGAATGGATTTGGTGACTGGGAAATTTCATCTCGGTAGCAATAAAATGCGTTTATACTTTGGTAGCATTTGTTATTAGAGGCGATCTCCTTGAGGGTGTTTATCGACAATTTCGCAATGAGTACTGTAAAGGAAGAAGTCTCCAAGGACGATGTTCTGGCAGCTGGAAATCAGAAAAAGGGGGAAAATTTGGAAGAGCAACAACAACAAAGTCAACAGACGAATGTAACTGTTGAAACACAGAGACAACTTCAAAAACGCATCTTCAAGATAATCGTCATTGGAGACTCCAATGTTGGAAAGACTTGTCTTACTTACAGATTTTGTGCTGGAAAGTTTCCTGACAAAACTGAAGCGACAATTGGGGTCGACTTTCGTGAGAAATCGATTGATATCAATGGAGAAAAACTGAAGGTGAATTCAGGGGGCTGGAGAGAGGGCTACAATATCTTGGTCATGGGTGACGCAGCACTGAAAGAAGGGGGGGGGGGTTCTATAGCCCCCACCAGAGTTAGAAGCAAAATAAGCTTTCGAGATTAAAATTTAATTACTAACCCTTCATGCATATGAATACAGCATTTTTCAAACAGTGTTTCATCCACTTAAGTACAAATGCGCTTGTTGCTCAGGGAAAATGTTTCTTTCTCACTAGACAGTTACCACTATCTCTACTGGCCTTAGAGACGGTGAAGCTCCTATGCTGGTAGACGCTTCATACCACGGAAGCTTTTCAGTGCATCGTGCCTCACACTGATTAAAACATCAAAGTCATATCGTTATATAAATACCTTGTGTGCACAGAGGAACACCTAGGAGTTCGTTGATGTTTTAATTCCGTCCAACTCTACTCCTGTAATCAAAGTTTTTCTTCGAGCAGCCCTTCATTCAGGTGCCCAAATCGGCAAGTGGTCGTTTTTAACATAGCGTGCACCAGGAGAAATTACGTCATATATCCTGGCGTGCACAGTATCAAAAATGGCCAGTTGCCGATTTGGGCAACTGAATGAAGGAGTGCCTGAAAAAAGTTTGATTACAGGAATATTTGTCTAAGTTGGTAGGAATTAAAGACATCAACGGCCTCCTAATTGTCTTTCTATGCACAAAAGGTATTTATAACAACATGACTTCGATGTGTTGTGGTGTGAGGCATAATTAGCCAAAAGCCCTTATAGGAGCTTTACTGTCTTTAAGGCCTGTACTAGTACTGAGCTTCCACTATGTTTGAAAAGGTCTACAAACCCCAAGATTCGAGACCCTTACATCCCTGTATTTTAGGCTGGGTGCGCGCTCGTGGCGATATTATGGTTATTCCTGTGCCCTGCCCCCCCAACTCAAAATCCTGAATCCGCCCCTGTATAGTGACAGGCAACCACAGAGCACACAAAATTAATGAAACTCTTCAATACTAATAGCTAACTTCATTTGAAATGACTTATTTTTATCAAAATGACATGAGCAAAAATTTCTGGCCTGAAAACAATATTGAAATTGACTTTCTTGTAGAGATCGTGTACTTTTCTGCTTATGCTTATCTCCACATTTTACAATCACACAATTTCCAGTTCTGTAAGGGGCAATAGTCAAATATGGCATGCCTGCATTTTGAGAACCAGTTTGATGCTCGTTATTCATTGGAGAAAACTGGTTTTCAAAATGTGGCACATTATATCCGACCATTTCCCTTTGTGGACCTTGAAGACCATTTCCTAACCACAGTAAGTTGATCTCTGCCCTAAATGTCACAACACAGACTTCAATTTTTGACTTTTCTACTTTACAGCTCCAACTTTGGGACACTGCAGGACAGGAAAGGTTCCGTAAAAGTATGGTGCAACATTACTACCGTAATGTTCATGCTGTCGTGTTTACATACGATGTCACTAAGCAGTCAACGTTTGATGCGATGCCTCACTGGATCGATGAGTGTGATAGGCATAACTTGACTACATCCGTGCCTCGAATTCTTGTGGGGAACAAATGCGACATGACTGATCGCGTCTGCGTCAGCACAAATGTGGCTCAGAAGTTTGCGGATACTCATAACATGCCTTTGTTTGAGACTTCCGCAAAAGACGACTCGCAAGCGGACCATGTTGAAGCAATCTTTATGACACTGGCACACAAACTGAAGGATTCAAAACCAATGATGCCAGTTCTTCCTGGCTACGTGAGCCCACATAAGTTAAAGAACACGTCGCATCGAAGCTCTGCAGACGTGCATAGAGAAAGTGAGCAGTGCTCATGCTAAGTTTGTGCAATTTGTGCCTAGTTTGATGGCATTTCACGGGGTGCACCTCCGCATGTTTGGTTTCTCGAGATGTTAAATCAGCTGTGTTGTGATTTTTCAATTTTTTCTTTAAGAGTTGCATTTAACCTCCAACTAATATTGAAAATGTGTTTTCTTGTGCCAAAAAAAAAAAACTTGGGATAAATCAATGCATTATAAAACATACAGGAATCTTGCTTCCAATTTTTTCCAAGAGATGTCTGAAAGTGGTTGTATCTGAATTTACCATGTGTTCGCGGTTGCTGTCTGGGTAACTCACCATTGAATTATTTAATTGTAGATGGTGAAAGGTAATTTATTATAATTGTAATTGTGAAATCGATAGGTGGATCAATGTGCTAAATATCCTGCGGGTTAAACCAAACAGCAAATGCTTAGCCCTTTTACAGTATGTGCCCATGCCAAATGTGCTATGTTGATGATTGGTGCTGTTAGTTATCACAATAGCAAAGTGTAAAGTTCAACATTTTTTGATGATTTTTTTGCCTTTTGGATCTTCTAAAATGAATTATGAAGTGAAGACTGTAAGCTAAGCTTTTGATTGTTGGTTTATGAATTTTGTTATTTAAAAGCATCGTTTGACCCTAAAAGATATATTTTGTGCATTACTTGGTGTTTTTGTGAATGTCACATTTAAGATTTATCTTGTAACTCATAAAAGGTTTGCATCAGTTCCCGAAGTCATGTTGTCTTTTTGTGCTACCAATATGACACTTGTGGTCTGACTGAGGCATTCCAGGGACGCTTTGTGAAAGACGAGCAAATTGTCATACATAATGCTTTATCGTTTCCGTGGCACTTAATTTTACTAAGTTGACATCAACAATAATTTCAGGGTACTAACAGATCTGTAATGAATCTGCATTTTGCTGTGAGAGGTTTTCCGCGTACAGAGATTATTCAACAATGCATGACATGGTATGCATTCCATCATTGTTCCTCGTTTTTATTAAAGCCACGTTCAGCAACAGTCAATATTGAGGAATCGCATACTTCAAATTAAATTTAAATCAAATTTGTGTTGCAGACACTAACTGCAAGAGTCATCGGTGAACTTCCTTTTGCTTCACAAAGTGATTTAAGGCTTAAGACGGAAATTTGGTCTTCCTCTCCCACTTCCCAATTGCCAGATGAAAGTTTAGTTGGACAATTGTTAGCATGTCACTGCCTGCAAATAATTTGTACAAATTTTCTCAGTGAGTAGTAATTATGAATGTGTTCTCAGATACTTTCTTTGTGCTAAACTCAGTTAAGATTATTTTTCGGAAATACTAATGTGGAGCACAAGACCAAAATGATGTCTTAAAAAAAGTTCAATTCACAAATCATGAAGCAGACGCTAGGTCTGGGTCTAGCAGGTTGCAATATTAGAACAAGTAAACATGTCTCGTCTCGATACCTTTAAATTGTTTTAAAATGGTGCGGTATATGGGTTTAAAATAAATGTTTATTCGGATTTATTTTATTAGACAAGACAGTACTACAGAGAGGTTTGTTGAATTCTTGTTTACTTAGTAAATTATGCTGTTACTAGTAGTTCATGTGATGTACTTTTTAGTGAATTAACGTGTATTAAAAATCAAGACTGGACTCGTTCATATTTATTGCACCAAAAATATAAAGACAAAATAAAATTAGTTTGAATAACCCTATATGAATAAAACATTTTTGTTTCAAGCATGTAGCTAAAATTATTGAATCTTGCAGCTCAAGCGTTGTGATCCACACACCTATAGAACAATGTTTTCAATTACAAAACTCACCGAAGAACGATCCAAGCAGATAGCAAGATTTGATCCGAGTATCTGAAGGGTCTAGTGAACAAACTAGAGCAAGCATACCACTGAGCTTTTGTCAAAGTAAAGTGAAAATCTTACTTGTGCATGATTGTCCGACTTTTTGCATCATATACAGTTAAGCAATTCAGAAACTTACCATCACAACTGGTTCCTCCCTAGATTACATGCAATACAATCCCTACCTCTGTGATCTGAAAGAAGTGCTGTACCTTACCTGTTCTTGCTACGCACTTCAGAAAACATGTTACTAGATGAATATGCAAGTTCTAATATGTACCGCCTGGTGAGAACCTGGTGAGCTTTGCTTCACAAATAAAATTAAGAAAAAAGGAACAAATGCACAAACCATACAAACACCATACATTTAAGCAAGATATGAGTAAATGAGAAACAAATGTCGAGTTATTTGCAAAACATTTTGAACTAATACAAATTCTTTTCATTGTTGACAGTCTTTATTCCGTTTCGTTCATACCTTCGGAATAAAGCTATTCTGAACGGATCATAGATGAAGTAACTGAGTTAGCGACATAGTTAAGAGGTACACGATGTTTCGAAACATACTTGCTTCATTCTCGAGTGAATATAAAATGACAGTGGGACATGGCGGGTGTGAAATACTGCAAAGAATGACTAATGAAGGGGGGTAACGTGCAGCGCGACCCTGTTTGCTGCTCATTCCTGCTACCCCCCCTTCATTAGTCATTCTTTGCAATATTTCACACCCGCCGTGTCCCACTGTATATGTCTCCAGCTTATGCTCTGAGGTGGCATTACTGCGTCATTTTATATTCACTTGAGAATGAAACAAGTATGTTTTGAAATATTGTGTAACTTTTAATAATGTCGCTAGGTCAGTTACTTCATCTATGTTCTGTTCAGAGTAGAGTTTTATTCCGAAGATAAGAACGAAACGGAATAAAGACTGTCAACAATGAAAAGTGTCATGTGTTCAATCAACACTGTATATCCGAAAACTTGCTCCCAAAGAACAGCTACTACAAATTCCTGGATTTATTGCACTCCCCAGTTACATTAGTTTCTATAGAAGGTTAAACTAAGCTCTGACCTCTGGATGCTCTTGGTCTTATATGTGGATTTAATATAAATATTCATGTCTAATGAGATATTGCATGATACAAGAGAGTCATTAACAATTGCTTCACAATGCTACCACACATACAGAGCAGTATCTCCTATCTGTAAAAAAATGCCTTGCTCATAACAGGAAACAAACATCTACACAACAGCTATATGGTGAAATGCAACACAATTAATAGGGGTGGGTTGATGCACATTTTATGGAATTGATTGGATCCAATTCTTTTCAGGAAGATTTTTTTTCGATTCAATTTCTGTCAGTCATTTTTTCTCAAATGTGCCATGCTTCAGCGAAGACGAACTCTTGGAAAAGGTGCTTGACACACCCATTTTTGTTTGGAAAGATGTCACTATACAGTACTGGCAGTAACAAAATAATATTTTAAAACAAGGAAAATTGGAATTAAGAATCCAATCGAAACGGGCCTTGGTGCGCCAATATCCAAATTGGTCACTCCTGCATCGCGATTCAATTACAATTCGATAAATCATCACATCCTAATATTTACCCTTTCCACAAACCTATTTTCACCATACATTTGACTGGTCTTTTAAAAATGATAGAAAAATGTAGAACACTGAAGCAGTATTAAGTATAAATTTTACAACTACATGTCTACCAGCATAGACAGTACTATTGTAATCAGACAGCACCACGTTCTAATTAATACAGCTGACAAGTTACACTATGATTGACATGTCTTGAGGGGTTACGACCCTGCCACTGAATACAATAATGGCATTAATGGGCATTTAACTTCAAAGTGATGCTGGTCCCACACTTTGCAAGTCGCACATTTCCTTGTCTTGTGAGGTCCTTCGGAGTACGAATTTCTCATCACATTTGAAGAGTATCATAAATGTCCGTTTCAAATGGTCCTATGCACAAGCACATTGGCATACATGCAAGCTACACCGCAGGTATGAGGAACAGATGTGTTAAATTGACCCTGTCATGCTTTGCTTGCATCATTATTTGATGTGTGACTGATATGGCCAAGTTAGGTCTAGATATCAGGTGAGGGTACTGTCAAAAGCTGACTAGACCTCAGGACATCTATGCCTTTGTGGAGAACACACACTTTACTGTACTTGAGTCGAACCAGTTCACTGGCAAACTAAAAAGCAAAAACAATATTTGCTTCGCTGATACATGAATCATGAAAACTTAAGGGCTGGAAAACCATAATTGGTGAAAGATTAGTTTCTTCAAATAATGGCATTTAATAAATTCACTGCTTGGAAGTTGTAACTGACCACGATTCACTAAACCATCGCGTATTAACAACTCAGCTTAGCAATCAACAATTATTTACCAGTAAACAAAAGTAGGAATGTAGCAAAGCCTAAAAACTTTTGCTGTATTTTTTATTAAGGTTAATAAGTAGGACTCTATAAAACAGCCAAATTTGGCAAACTTCGGAACATCATATCTCAGAAGCAGCCAATTGGATTCATGTGAAACTTTTGGATACATTGTTTTATGCACTGTTCTCGAATACACTTTTTGGAATGTTTCATTTTGCGTGAGGAGCTATCAAAACAGTACTTTTATGATTTTCATATTGATGAAATGAAAACGAAAAAAGAAAACTGTTACAGTGATTTTAATATGTCATCTTGAACATTCATATCGAATAAAATTTGATCGTGGATTGATACCGTTGTTTTGATAGTTTCTGTTTTCTTAGTTTCTTTTTTGCTAAATTCTACTAAAAATACATGGTCACGTAACGCAATTAATAAACATTTGCTAAAAAGTTAAAAATTCCGCAGTCTTTCTACTTTCAGATAATATATACTTTTACTGAGTTAAAAGTTAGGTTTTTCTAGATATTTTGTTAAACACACTTGTTGATAAGGTCCTACATAATCATTACTAAGCATAGGGGTCCAAATGCAGTCAATGTAAATTATTAAATACAAAATACAGGTGTTTACTTTTAATGTCCTAACTTAAGCTGTGATACTGAGATTCGAAATATCTATCTACTAAAATATTTTTGCCAAGATCATCTACACACATCCCAAAATACAACACCATCATCTCTCTCCCCTGCCGTAGAGTTATTTGTCAGGAATGGACTCTTGAGCTCTCTTTGTTTCTGGCAAAAACTGGATACAACTGAGCAGCACCTCCCATACGCTTGGGTATTTCCCCAAGTATATAACACTGTAGCCAAAGAGAAAAACATGAACGACTAATTCATGCAAAGGTTCAAAATATTTTCCTTACGTGTGACGCTGTCTTTCCCCAATTACCGATGACCACCTTGACGAGATGTCTGTTGGCGTTCAATTTCTGCACTGCTGGTGAATGGATAAGATTGTTGTCTGAGTTGAATGCAGTAGTGTGAGGTATGTTAATACTCCCTGGTACTGTGCCGCGATTGTAGCTAAAACGGTCGTCAAGGAACACTTTGGTGTATACATGAGCACTTAAAAGCACTATACCTTGGCAACCAGCCCACTTGTACAGGCGTTTAAGTCACATAATTACAAAATGCATTTATAAAGTTAAGAAAATACACAAAAACATGGGATGTAACCAACATATGGTGAGTATGAAGACCAATAATTCTCACTAATACGATATAAATGCAATGACTTATAACAACACAATTATGTACACATAAAAACAGCTTCATGAAAGTTTGCAAAATTGCATCTCAGCACTTCATGAAAGGATACTCTTCTGGGCTCCTAATGTCAATCACAATCAATTTGGGTCGGCCGTTCTTTGACCGTTTTGTGGGTGACCTCGTGTTAACTGGACCTGCCAGTTCACTCAGTTCAATAAGGTCCTCTGCAGATATTCGTGTACACTTCTCTTCCTTCAGATCCTCCAGTGGTATGGCATCCATGGACTGAAACAATTAAATGTGATAAAAACAAATTATTGTTGTGACCACAATTGGTCAAGCAGCTAATTACATTATGAAAGACATCTTCGAGTTCCGCTTGGGGCAAAATCTTTTCAGGCTCATATTCATTAGGCCACGTGATGCGGCCAACACGTGACAAGCTGACCAGACTTAAAGTTTGCAATCTATATTTCTATGCCGGTTTGAGATTTACATATAAATATAGTAATTTAATTCTCATGGTCTTAATACTCTTATACAGTGGATATTGCATTATTTTTGATATGACATGCTCATGAACAAAGAACAAGTTCTGGAAGACGTTTAAACTGCTAAAGGTTATACACACTTAAGCCTACTGAGAAGGTAAGAACTATACAAGCTTACTGCACTTTTCTGCTTGAACATACAGAGTCATTGCAAAGCCTGGGCTATCATTACTAGGTCTTTTGCATTGGAGATTGAAATCTCTTATATGGTCAACTATTGAAAGACAATGTGATGATGCACAGTTGAGACAGAGCTGACAGAACCTGAGTCTAACACAGGATACACACAGTGGCCAAAGACTGGGTGGCGGGAGGCAGCTTGACTACACAAAGAAATTTAACATTTCCTTCTAACTCACTACTCACTAGGGGGTGTCACAGTACTCGTGCTCTGGCAAAAATCAATGTCAGCCACAGTCTTTTTGGTAGAAACACATCTGAATATTCACAATACTTTGAGCAGTTTCATGGATGGAATGGTATACACCAAAAACAGTCAAAAATAATAATAATGTCCACTAGGTGTCTCCAAATCCACCTGAAGATGGGAATGCATCATTGTCTCCTCAACAGACACCAATTTGTCCATTAATATCCATACAGGAACTCCGAAGACAGAGAGACAAAATGTAAAAAAATCCAGACTAGGGAGCACAACAAAAGATTTCTTGGCTTTAAAGACTCAAATGTAATTCCAAGTATTTTCAAATTATCGTCATCGAACAAAGACAGAAGTATGAAGAAAATGTCCTTTTGAATAAGTTAACTAACATTGACCAGAGACAAACATACCAACTCATTCTTCGGCATATCATGATAGTCTGTTGTGTAGTATGACAGGATTGGTCGATTTTTGTTGCTGTTCGCCTGCTTGGCGGGCCGTGCGTGCTGGCGGTAGGTAGAGCTTTTAGGTGTGCAGCAGAAAACTTTGATTGAGTCACGCACAACATTTTCTATGTCAATTTCTGGAACGAAATGGATCAACACAAAAATTATTGAACACTCCAGAATGATTTACTTGATGTTGACCTTTATCATCGTGAGTTGGTTTTCTTGCTACAGGAACTAAGGGCCCATTCCATAACACAGGATGCTGATATTCAAGTGAAAACTGACCAGATCCCATTCTTTGCTTGTAATGCATGTCGACATCTCCCAAAGAACTGGCTGTGTGATCTCACCAAACTCACAACAAGCTAGCTATAGGGAACATATTAAGATAATCATAATACAAAAGATTAAAACTAATAAACATCTCATTTCCTTTCATAATAAGGCAAAAAGTGTGCACACACAAGTTTTACTTACATGTTCAACTTTTCATTGAAATGTCAAGGCAAAATTAAGCGAAAATGGCAATAATGTAGTAGTTATTTGACACCAATTTTAAGCCGTAACATCAAAAGAATGCCCAATGATGTTGCTTCAAGAACCAAGGAATATCGTCTGATTGTACACACCGGATATCAATCTCGTTGTACAAACTGGATATCAATCTCGCTGTACACACTAGATATCAATCTCGTTGTACATACTGGATGTCAATCTCGTTGTATACTGGATATCAATCTCGTTTTACACACTTGATATCAACCTTGTTGTACACACTGGATATCAATCTCGTTGTACACACTGGATATCAATCTCGTTGTACATACTGAATGTCAATCTCGTTGTACATACTGGATATCAATCTCATACATACTGGATATAAATCTCACCATTAAAAGTATTTTTTCAGCAATAATAAAACAAGCTTTACCAGGATTTACAGACGATAAGCAAAAACAACTGGTACTAAACGATCTGTTTACATGTCCTTCAAATGGAATCTTGTTTGGTGTACAAACCTGGCATATCAGAAAACAACAAAATGCACTCGTTGAACCCAAAGGTCATCAGCTGACCCTTCAGTTGTTGAAGTATGGCCACTCCGATGCAGAGTGGGAATGATGAATTTCCCAGAAGGAGGGTGTCCCACAGATGGAAGATCCTGTGTAAGGGGAACACATCTGAAATGACAAGACAATGTTATTGGTCAAGCAATTTTAGTGTACTTGGGACATCTTCAATTAAAAAATTATAGTGGACTACAGATCCAAGTGAATGTTGCTAGTCTGTCACTGTAGTCTAATCATTGACCTTTGAACCTAACAATGGTCTCACCACAATGGTCTCACTCACAAGATGACGTCCTCCGGGTAGTTGTAAATAAACTGAACAATTTCATTGATAAATCTATGATTTCCCAAAATAATTGACTAATTATACTTTTAATGTAACAATACACATTTCAACTACTTAATATTAAATAATGTAAGTTGTTTTACTGTGCAACAGGGTTATACGATTCTTGCCTAATACCCAGTCTATGGTCTTGATTGAGCAGACGTTGTTCCGGTGCATGTAGCAGTTCCCACTTCAGTATGCATGTCTATCTTTCTATTCTAGCTGACTATGCAGGGCTCGATACATGCAAGTACACGCTCGTAAATACGAGAAGAAAAGTGAGATACAAGTAGGAAATTGACCTCACTTGTATTATTCGAATGCGCATGATGCAGACGTTCAAGATTTTTGTTTGTTTTTGATTATCGCTTTTGCCATTTTTCTCTAGTAGAAATTTAGAAATACAAGTTCAGAACATGCCGTCACTCATAACTTTGAGCAGGCATTTTCGTTTGTGTCAAGGGCTGCCGTAGTGAACTATAGTCCGTGAGCTGAAAACAGCCTTGATTTGTTATGTTCATGACACTTATTGCAGAACCAACACACTTCAACATTACACATGGCTTCATGTTTTCTTATTAGACCTAAACATCTATAGTATCTACGATTCCACAAATCTACTTACGAGCATACATGGTGAGGAACCATGGAATGGCATACAGCTGTAAAAAAGAATAAAAATGTCAACTAGATTATACGTTGACACAGTTGGATGTGACAGCAGCATCATTAGGGCTGTTACATAATAAAGTCTTCACAGCTACAATTACCACACTCCCCCATTTCAGATGCAGAAAACAAACTATACCACCCAACCAAGAATTACAAAAGCTTAAAGACAACATAATTACTTCATGTTACCTGATTTGGTGATTGAATGAAACTTAAGTTAAAAGTAAAAGTGACCAAGATGAGTTTAAAATTTACAGAGAGAGATGATTTTTGGTAATTCATCATATCACAACAGACACCACAACAGCAACTCACGTCAGGGATGAAACCAATTTCATTCAAGTGTTCACTCAACTCAGGATCGTGGAATGCGATCAGGTGGGAAAATACAGCTAGGTATTCTGAAATACAATGCAATCGCATGTTACA
Source organism: Phoronis australis (assembly GCA_002633005.1). Lineage (NCBI taxonomy): Eukaryota > Metazoa > Phoronida > Phoronidae > Phoronis > Phoronis australis. The sequence goes on along the minus strand of NMRA01000106.1, from coordinate 718,538 downwards.
ATTTTATCATTAAATCAGTTTTTGGCCACAATAAGATTAAAAACCGGATGATCGCCGCACAAATAAAAAAGTTCATGTTCAATTCAACGTTTCGTCTTTTCATTAGACATCATCAGGACCATATTTACAACAATTTCGGACAACAAGTGCCAACAAACAGCTCAGGTAACATCCATAGAGTGAAGTGAGAGATACATAGAATATAGTCAGTAGCCGTTCATCACCATAGTTGCAGGGTCACTGAGCTCTGCATGTTATTCAGAGAATCAGTGGCATGCTGGTTCTGAATGGCCAATGACTCTTTAATGTACAGTAACTCCTTATTAGGTTCTCTGCAGATAAAACTAACAGAGTTGGCTTGGTGATTGTAGCTAATATAATGCCTATGTGTATAAGGTTGAATGTGACAACTGTAAGGAATTCTATATAGGACTCACACAGAGACGCCTCTGTGACAGGTTGAAAGAACGTCACACCTCAGAGAAAAGTAACATATATAGGCACTTGTTGTCCTAAATTGTTGTAAATATGATCCTGATGGTGTCTAATGAAAAGACGAAACGTTGAATTGAACATGACCTTTTATATTTGTGCGGCGATAGTCCAGTTTTATCATTTATTTATTTGAACACTTTGCTCCAAGGTAAATTACTTCAGGAAGAAAGCTTAACATTTAAAATAAATGATTTTCAAAGAATAAAGAAAGTGTATTTTCAAAATTACATTAATCAGATCAAAATCTACAAAATTTTCAAGCACATATCTAATACTAATAAACAACTCAGCAAAGAATGGCATGAAATGAACTAATAATAATCAACTACAATGTCTCTGAGAAAGTGAATCTCATTTTACCTAGTAACTACCATGACTTAAAATTTTAGAAATAGGCAAAAATTGTGAATTCTTATCTCCAAAGCAGTTGTAGTTATATGCTGTGCCATACCTTGGATGACAAGTGAGTTGTCCTTTAAAAAGAACTTGTTCAAATACTTGGGTATGAAGGCTTGCAGGCATGCATAGGCCAGGGCTGAAACCAAGATCAAACATGAATGAGAGAGATTCAGTGGGAGGTTGATACACCCTTGTTTGGCCACTCTTATACAGCTGTAATGAAGGAATATAAGCGCGCCCCATGTGTGCTCAATGTCAGACCCTCCTCCTACCCGTGTCTGCTCACTGTCACACCCTCTCCCATCCCCTATGTCTGCTCACTGTCACACCCTCTCCCATCCCCTAAGTCGGCTCACTGTCAGACCCTCTCCCACTGTCCGACCTTCCTCCTCTGGCGATGACCCTGGAACCACACTTCTTGCCACCAAGTTTCCTACTTATGTTCTGCTTATACATGAAAGGAGGCTAGAGAACTTTTTCTTCCACTCACTACATGCCTGAAATTCTATGCATGTACCACATAAACTTTAACACTGGGCAGTTTTCACTGCTGAGAGTTCAAGGTCCCATTATGACTGCATATCAAAATAGGGCAAAAATAACAACAAAAAGGTTAGATGCAAAGACTTAGCAGGCAGGAAAAAAGCTTTAAGCTACATACAGTGCCATCTTTGGACATGGGAACTTATTCTATGGCACCTGAACCTTCCTAACTAAGCAGGGACTGACTTGAGTTTATTTATTGCTTCTGTGGACAAATTTATTGAAGATGCCACTGTGTTTTATACTAGTTTAAAGTTGTTAAGTCGACTTAATTATTGCTGCTTGAGGTTTTAATATTATCCTTACATCAGTCAGCCTTTCAGAATTGTAACACACCTTCGTTGTTGAAATTGAGGTATAGAAATGGTGCACACAGTGAGTCCAATCCTTGCCAGTAGACGTACTCTGGATGACTGACAACCCAAGCTTTGAGGACGCGCTTGAACTTTCTGTGAGCTTCAGGTGATGACAGCAACTGGTCATATTGATGGCACCGTGGAATGTCCACCTCGATCTGACGATCCGTGACCGTTGGCGTTTCTTTATCTATACTGTCATATTTAGCGTAGATGTCACCCTGTTTCAAGAGGAAATTAAGTTTACACAAAAAGTCCAATGGTTTCAAAAGTTCTGATTTAAACTGCAAAATGCCAAAAACATTGTAACATAACCAATTTCTAGTATTTTCTACAGTTTACATAAACATTTGCCTAAAAAACACAGCATTAAAGGTACAGCATTAAAAGTACTTCAACACGACATTATAAACCGAAATATTGTCAAACCTTGCATCACAATAGTGATTGAAAAATGACAATTGTCTTGAATATGACATAAATCAATCTTATTTGGAAAGTTTGAAAATCAATTTAAAAAACACCATATTTAAAAACTGGTGTTCACAAAACAACACAATACAGTCAAACAATGAAAACAAAACTTTGTCCACCTCAATCTCCAGTATGGCAGCCCATACACGTCCCCGCACCAGTGGTGGAATGTCGATACGAGCTTCTTTCCAGATGTGTTGTCGTTTGTACGGGTAGGCATCAAGAAGTCTCTTGTAAAGAATGATTCTGTGGAACTGTAATCAACAAAATGTGAAAAATTGTAGTTAGTTAACGACAAACAATAGAAGTTACACACATTATTTTGCTTAATACACAAATATACTGTCTAAATTTAAGAGTATCAATGTAAAAAATTCTTACGGTTGTCTATGAGAAGGAGGGCAGAAAACATCTAATTTTTCAGTTTCTTCTTTTGGAAAAGACAAAATGATAATATAATTGACATTTAATTAATTAATAAATAAGATATACAGTATATCATTGTAAAATGAACTTCATTAAAGAGGTATATCTCATCTTCCCAGTTCCTGGACACTGCTCTGACAACAATGAAGTAACGTACCAGATGCATAATTTGAATAGTATACAGGACGTCTGCCACAGGCATATCAAGCACACTTTGCTCTCCAATTGCTAAAACCCTGCTCCCCCACAGGTAATGAGTCACTCATAATATTAAAATTATAAGTTACAAAACATGAGATATGGTTACATAAAATGCAGTGTTTGCAGACTGCACCCCCTTTCTCAATACCCTGCATCCACCACAGACAAAGGTAAACTAACACACCTGATACTCAATGTCACGTTCTCTAATAACCAGAGGTAGAACAGCAGTCTCCATCAGTGCACCAGAACTAGGAGATGTTGGTAAGTTTTGCAACGTGGACCTGGAAAAACAACACTTGAATGAATGGAGGGGAAAGCTCTTTAACTAAAACCTGTCTTGTCGCGCTAGCCTGGTGAAAAGTTTCACAGTACTTCAAATGACGTGCAAGGAAATGAAGAGAACAGCCACTTACAGGGGTTCCCCATTTTTATAAACAGTTTGGTGCCTGTTATTTAGTGAAGAAAACAGGTTCTGAAAATGCGGTACCCTTGCAAGTGACTCTTTACCAAAATGAATTTCCACCTAAAGCAGTTAACCCTATTTGTCATATTTCTAACTGTCCATTTCTTGAAGTACAAAGTTCATTATTTTGATCAATGGAAAATCGCCTATAATTTTTCAGCACTACTAGACTAACAGCAAAACTGGAAATAAGTATACACAAAATATCTTCTACTGACAGTGAGACCCTGACTAGGGTAACCAATAGCCTATTAATGCCATACGTACTATAGGGCAATAATACAACTTCAGTTCTAACTACTTAGTCATGCAATTAAACCAAAATACAAAACATTCAGTTAACTCTTAATAAGACAAAATTTGTAAAAGGTTACTAAACGATCAAAAGGTAGAACGCCATATTTTGAAACTCAAGCATTTGCAGAGGTTTCCAAAAAAAATTGGAGTGTGAGAACACATTCAAAATTCTGGTGACATGTTCAAATTCACTCACTCATCTTCCAAAAGGGGGTAGTATGCCGTTTCTTTGATGTCTTGTAGTCTCTGAAACAATACAAAAACCATAAAACAAATGATGAGACTATTTCAATGATTTTGCTATTAAAACCAACAATCACTTCTACATAGCAAAATTTTGCAAAGTTTGGCCAATCTTAATGGTCCACTACCATACACAATGCTTTCCCCAAGCTTGAATTTCCTTTCTGTTACAAACCATTGCTTGGTTAGCTTGAAAAAGATTACTGATAAGTAAGGTAAATCAGACTTGTAAAAAAAGCTTAAATAAGCTTGTTGGGCCTGTAACTTTAAGTTTACAAAATTGAATTCCAAACTTAAAAAACCTTGTCTCTTGGTAACTATTGTTATGCTAGCTTGAGTAATATTGCTGGCAGACTATCTTTAATGAATTTCGTCATCAGGCAAGTGCTGTACACTCTCAAGTGCCCTAAACTAAAGATGTTCGCCACAACAATCGAGTTTAGAGTGAAAGCCGCTTGAATAACATTGGCCAAGCTTGAATAATTTTGACCAAGCTTGAATAAGTTTCTGTACCTTTTAATTTGATTAAACTTACCAGTAAGGATTAATCAAGCTTGACAAATTTAGTGTTGTATAACAGTAGGTCTGACATCCTGCTGAATCGTAACATTTCAAACATTTTGCACAAAAATGATGCACAGTTCTGCACAAATATTATTCAAACCCCCACGATTTTTGCTTCCAAAATTTAACAAAAAACGTAACATTCATATTGTCCACCCCATCTTAACATAAATACATGAAGAATTATCAGTCTTCCCACTATTCCTGAGCAAAGAAAAAATAGAAACCTCGTTTTCCTAGTTTATACAAAAGGAAGATGGTAGATGGTTAAGTCATAACCCACTATGCATGACAGCATAGCACAAGTTGCCAGTCTTAGTCCCGATGTGTGTTCCACACCTGTATAAGTGACTACTACTCTATCTAAACACATTCAGACAATTTTTGTTCAGAATATGATTGAGCAGTTATTAACAGAGAATTCAATCAAAAGTTCATAAGTGGACCACACCTGTCTCAGCTGTTCAAGTGATAAAGGAATGACCAGCTTGTTTAAGAGAACTGACCGGTCTCTCTCATGCCCAAATGGTTCACCATCATCAATCACAAAGCTGGAAAATAACATTCCAAGCATTTTTACTGTAAATTGAAATACTAGCCGCATTTTCCAATACAAGTTCTAAGTACATGATTAAGTGACGAAAACCATCAATCCAGGCACTTGTTCTCTCAGTTATAAGGTTTGAAACAAGTGATAATCTGAGCAAGAGCAACTGACAGAAGAGAAACATGAATTCAAATAACTGTCATGACTGTCGAACCATCACAATGACAACTAAAGAGACAAGTATTGAAACTTCATGTTTAAATGACATTTGACATGTCAAGCCATCTTTGCATTTCTTTCAAATGACTAACCACACTTGGACATTACTCACTCTGGTAAGACAGTTACAGGGGGGAGAGCCTTAATCAGCCCCGCCTTCTTCAGGACCCCCTCTAAATCGCCACCTGCCAGTTGCCATAAATAATACACTTCCTCCATACTCCTCTCAGCAAGATGATCAAAGTCTGAAACAGTCAATTCCTTATACTATTGCCACCTAACCTATAAATACATTCAAGCTGTTATCAGAAGCAGAGTTTTCATGATGTGATAAGTGGAATTCTACAGGACTTGTCTGAGACATCCATTTGTTCACCTTAACACCCTGCATTCAGCAAGTACTTCAGATAAAACAGCCCTTCTGCAATGTTGAAATGATATTGAAGAGCTGTTCTGAACCAAACGTTTTCTGAATACAGTGTTACAATACCCAAATCTTATGATTTTTAATCTAACAAGTCAGTGATAGGAAATATTTATCAAGAAAATAATAAACATCATCAAACAAAATCTGACAGTCAGTATGAACTGCATGTTTATGTCATGGACGTGCAATGGCAACTCACCATCCATATTTGATTCTTCGTAAGGTGTGACTTCCAAGTACTGGCACCGAAGGTCAGCCGAGAAGGGTCTGTAACCATTTTTAATGGACAAGCGGTACGAGGACGTCTTCTGCAGGAGTCTATGAGACAGCAGCCTCTCCGGACTGGGTCTAAAACAAGCAAATATTATTCATTAAATACTCACACGCATGACAGATAAAAATATTCGAACAAAATTGCAAAACACACTTTGAGACACTCTCTGTATCTATTAACATCGACATTTGACACTAAAGTCGTGTTTTACAGAGGCCTTCATTACTGTCCTTATTTTTAAATCCGTAACATCTACAATGGACTCTATAAGTCAAGCTAAGGCACATTTGCCAGATGCCAACCATTTCCACAGAATATTTCTTGAAGAAGCGCATTATTTCCAATATAGGCGCATCAGCCAAAATACACGAATAAATGATTTTGCACTTTTAATTGAACAAAAATAGTTTAGAACCCTGAAAATGGAAATTTTACATGACTTAAAAGAGGTACCTTTTGTGAATATCTATTGTCAGGCATGCCTTTATAAAATCCATAATTTCTTGGGGCACATTCTGCAAAAAAGAAACAAGCTTGAACAGAGAGAACAATTACTACAATTAAATGCAAAAAGGATTATAAAAGAAACAAATTTAGCAAAAAGATAAGAAATCACAGTTTGAAATGTACATGGTAATATTAAAAAGCCCACCTGTATCATTTTTTGCAGATTATTGTCAGTGACAATTGTCTCAAGTGGGTCCCCTGGGGTCTCCAACAAACGTAGTACCTTTTCAACAATTTCTGATATGGACAAATTCGACCAAATCTCCTGCCCCTAAAACAAAATTAATTACCCAATGAAACATACACTGTATATACTATACATGTCAGATAAGAATCATTCAAATAGAATATTTTTCTTTACAAATTGGGGGTACGTGAAATAAAATAAACAAAACATCAGATGTGGTGGACAAGCTTTGCCAAAATAGTACGGTATAGTCTTACCAATAATACGACTGACAAGTGAAATTTTAGTTTATAACTTTTTGGTGAAACACATGTTTACATAGTAACACCAAATGAAGTGACATTCCCTTCCTGGTCCGTTTCACAACTACCATCAAAGATTTTTTGGGCATTCACAATAACGTCAGAAGCCCTCGAAAAATGAGAAAAAAATTGGTAAATATTTTTGTCTGAAATTAGTGAGATTTTACCGTATTCCGCGTGTTCAGAGAAAAGGCAGCAAAGACAAACATGACAAAAATGTTTACTAAATAGAAATTTTAGTACGAAACAGCATGATAAAAGCAACCATTGTAAATGGAAGAAACGCACGGAAATCCGCAACCCAAAACCTAGCAACTTATGGCAATTGTGATATAAAATTGTGGCTCATCAATTTAGAGTAGAATCAAAAGCCAATTTTTCTCTGACACCAGTGATTTGTACTCCTTAATGACCAAACTCCACCATCTAGTACTACTTAGTTACATATCCATAAAACCACATTCAATAACGAATACTTTGAGGAAGGTCTCCGTACAAATTAAGTATACTTACAATGCATGCAAAGTTACCTTTGTTGTTACTATTAAAGAAATCTACAAATAGTAAACACCACAAAACAAAGGTATTGAGAGACCATGTAAACAATGAAATATTACTTTCCATATTCTTTCTGGTTAATGGCCACGTTCAACTAAATGCCCACCATACAATTTTAAGCAATTTCACAGTAAGTGATATTGTTTTGCAGTGTTTGCTTCAACGTCCACCCCTGAGTGTTTTAATTTCTTGATTTTAATCCTCCAGACATAAACTCAGACAGGTATATATTAGTATGTGACAGCTTACCACAACAGCCTCCAGTATGATGATGCCCAGAGACCAGATATCGGTCTTTGGGCCCGACGGGGACTGTTCCACAGGTAGCTGGTGCTCATTAGTGGTGACAGGACCCAGGACCAACACCTCGGGAGGGAGATATTTGACACACCTGGAGAGTAACATTATGATACAGTGCAGTGTCAGGTTGCTTGTTGAAAATTGGAAAATGAACAGTTTTAAACAACCCATCAGTTACCCTCTGGTCTTTGTTTTCTTTCAGGTAAACAGAGACTGGTCATTAATTGTAGTGAATATTTTTCATTGACTTTAATATTTTAGCCATAACTTTGAAAAAAATCATTTAATTTTTTTCACGACACAAATTTACCATGATCAAATAAAAAACTGTGCCAGCACATTGACTAGTGACTCAATCATTGTACAAGTCATTACACATTGAAAAGGAATGTAAAAATACTTCGTTTGTCTATAAACATACACTATATCTGTAAAATCTAACAAAATAAATATCACATAAAATGTAAAAAATCAAGATATATGTAAAACCTTAACAAATTAAAAGTGATTAATCAACATCTCATTCAGATCCAAGACTCCTTTGAAAGTTTACAATAAGTATACGTGGTAAGGCGACCACTTACCCAATGGGAAATGACACACATGTTCCTTGTCCTGTGGCATGGTACATGCCATAGTTGAAAAGTTTGACATTACCCTACAAGTGAGATAAAGCGACATGAAGTTGATACAAAAATCATTAACAGATAAGGTTTAATTCAAAATCCTGGGGAAATATGTGCAGCAGCCTGCCATAAAGTTGATAAATCCAAATTCAGAAAAAAAGAGATCTCGGGTGCATTTGCTAAAGGCCCTCGCTCTCCTGAGGCAAAAGACACCTTTTTGATCGAGGGGAACCCCTCATCACCACCTACCCACAACCCACCACCACCCCCAGTCGCTACCTCTCATCGACAATACCTCAACTAGCCAAGACTAACGTTGTGCACTGAAGTGATTTTATCCCTGAGGGTAATTTTTTAATCACCGAAGAGAAATTTTTGAGAATGACGAGGGTCATTTTGCATGATTTTTAGGATAGTGAGGCCGAAATTCAGCCCCAAAACTGAGGTATCAAGGATACTGACTAGTGACTTGGAAGTTCAAGCCTGCAAAATTGTGTGGTCCTCTTGCAACGTATGGTGATCTTGCCACACACGGAAAACACTAGCCTCTAAAAACACATCTCTGACTCGGGGATTTAGAAAAGTGGTCTACTTGCATGAATGGTTGAATTTATATTCTAATTACCTGATTGTCAAAGAGAATGTTCTCAGGCGATAAATCTCTGTGAATCAGTTCGTGCTGGTTAAGATACGTGAGTCCATGTAAGACACCGTGAGCAACTTGAGCGGTCTTTTCAAGACTGCAAGAAAAAAATTATGTTAAAGTCCCAAACATTTCAATAAGTAACTCCATCTTGTGTTCAGTCACGAAACCACCCATAATGTTCTCGTTACATAACGTGAGCCCGAAAAACAAAATTAATGAACTAGACCTAGAGCTATAACAAACTATCAGTTCTTTGCAAGCTCATGACATGAATAAGAAACAGACTGAGATTAATTTTATTATAGTAACTGGTCTAAATCAACAGTCAAATTTGGCCAATGGTAGATACATAGCAGTGCCACAATAAGCGGAGACAAGATAGTTTTATGTGCAAATGCTATACTTATTGCTACAAAACCTTGACTTGGTGTTTAAACCTTATGAAATTAAAACAAACAGTTGTAATATGTAATTAAATAAAAATACTTGATAAGAATTCCATTATTCAGTATCACTGAGTAGCAATGAGAAATAGCAGGGACACGAACAATTCACTCTGTTTCCTTAATTCAAACATTGACACATAAAAACTAATAAAGGAGTCAAGAAGTTATAATAAGTCAAATTTTTATTATTTTATTAAAAAGTTGGAGCTTTTCTTCAAAAAATCCGACTAAAAGTTTGGAACAAGGAAAAAAGCAAATCCTGTTTGTCTTATTCAAAAGACCAAATGTTGCATGTAAGCCGTACGAGATAACAACTTGCCTCAGTGCAGTTCCTGTGTTCACATTCTGTTTGAGGTTACTTTTGTAGTGTTCACTGACAATGAACAGCCGTTCTGAAAAGTCAAATCACGGTACTAACAACTAACATCATTCACTAAACATCCAACACGACCAAACACATCAAAACTAAACAATGTGACCTGGTTTGACAGGTCACACTTAGTTGAATGATTTAAATCCGCATGCGTGCAAATACTGAAAATATCAAAACTGTTACGAACAAGGTTTATATGTATAAATAGCTGCAACTCCACAAATAATGATTACTTTAAATTCACCTATTGCATTTCCAGAAAAAAAAATGTCCAACAGAAACTTACTTATTCCGTAGACGTTCCTAACAAGTTCTAAGGTAAGTTGCCTACGCAGAACATACTTTACAAAAAGAAGTAACAAACCATGTTTTCCCCTTGCCATGTCTATGTAGCGGCACAAGTGATGATGTCTGATAGTCTTCAAGTATTGGAAGTTGCCCAGTATCTTGATTGAATTCGGTGTAAGTGGAAGACCATTAGCCCCGCATTGGTCGTTACGGTAACTTGATGCAAAAAATGTTGACACGCCGAATTCAGCATCGCCTAGAATATCCATCACCTAGAAATAAAATGTTAATGATGTGTAGGAAAACCAACACTGAATTGCATGCTTTAAAAATTCAGAATGTCTAAAGGCACAAATAAGTATTTATGTTCCTAGGAGTGCAGTTGACAAAAATTACTCATGGTTCCAACCAACTCCATGCTTCAGGACAAAAAATCAGCTAAGGTTTACTAGTTTATCAGGTACTGAATTATGACCAAAATTCTTGTCATGTGACTTCTACTTGTGTTGTCTCTCTAAATCACTTGCAAACAGGCAATTGGATCTTTGGACTGATTGGTTTTGATACTTGATTTTGGTCTCGAGTCCCGGTTGAACCAAGAAGAAGCTACCTAGGAGTTTATTATTAACAACGGTGCACTGCTGTGTGTGAACTGAATCCTGTGTAATCTCAAGATCGCATATGTGAGAACTTGGAATTGAATATTCATCAAGGTAATCAGGTTTGTTCAGTGTAAAGAATTTTTGCTCTTATTGACACCACAATCACCCATTTTCTCCTTCACAGTAACTTGCGTCAATGAATCAGAGGAATATGTGAATGACTAAGTCAAATATTGTTTGGTGAATAAGATCGCCAATAGTTGCAAAGAGACCGTATTTCAGTCCTCTTGGCCAAATGGTTTAGATACTTGACTGTCGCTCGTGCAACCTAAGTTCAAGTCCCACCGGAGACACGGAAATTTTCTACATTGGCACCCAACTAAGGAAAAATCCACGATTAACCCCAAGATGTAAAGCGGCGGATGGAGAGGGGGCGACCTGGTAGTGATGGATTCAGAGCACAAAGAGAGCGTCACTGACGGCAAATTCCAGGACGTTAGGGTGTTGCTGAGATCTAAAAGCCAGGGGGCGTGCCTGGTCTACGGAAGGGAGAGTAGTGTTGTGAAACGTGACTTCCGGTTGTGATGACACGTATAGTCAGATAAAGCCTCTCTAAGCCGCGTGCAAATTGTTATCAACGTGAACGTGATTGTGAAAGTCAAGTCTCCTCATGTATTCCAAGGTCACACATACATGATCTTGAGATTAAGCAGAATTCCAAGTTCACGCACAGCAGCACAACCTACTAAAATCACGAAAACTAACAACTATTCAAGGAGATATTAGGCTTATGCAAGTTCAGTTTCTACTTCAGCTTTTGTTGTTGTCCTTGAAAATTGTCAATGAATGGCATTAATTCCCGTGGTTCCCAACTCCTGACAGGGCCAGAGATAAAGCCAGGGAAGAGAAGCAAAGCCGGAGCCAGAGCCGAGGCACAGAGGGCAGTGCCGGTGTCACAGACACAGGGTGAGGTGTAAGGCCGAGTTGTGAACAAGTCTTGATACGGCTGATTGCGATGAAAACAAACCATGTGTAACTGCATTCGAATATTTACAGAAAACTACATCTTTGCAATGGAAAGCGTGACCCAATTTTCTGGAAAAGCAAGGAATCTCTTAGTCTAAAAATCACTGTTAAATCACCTTTTCCTGCATTCTCATGCGAGCCTAACGGTGGTATCTAAAACCAACTATCCCCGGATATCCGGTGAAGTCGTTCTTGACAGTTCGTTTTCTTACATTGATCGCGATGTCTACCACGGTTAGATGTAAAGCGTATTTTTGAATGAAAAAATACTTAGATGTTATGAAAATTGAGTGGTAAGTATTCGTGATATTTTAATTTGTTTTGATGGAATTAAAATGTGAAGGTGACAGTCCTTCGTAAGTGTAGACGTGTGGGGATCGTTTGTTAGTCTGGCTGGCTGAGTGTCTTGCCAGGTTGTTAGGTTGTTGTTGACGGCGGTGAGATAGTGTCACTATATCCAGAGGCGGATTTAGAGGGGGCCAAAGGGGCCATGCCCCCCCTAAAATTTTCCCAGATTCCATTTGGCAGTATGGGGGTGCGATTGTCTGACGAGCAAAATCCTGGCTAATATTCTGTCCTGGCCCCCCTAAAGGGCCTAACTCAAAATCCTGGATCCGCCCCTGATATCCTTGTGCAACAGTAGGAATGTGGTCACTGTTTACAGTCCGACTCTAAGACAGTTGAAATATCAAAGTATTACAGTTAAGTGTCAAACCTTTATTGTTCTAGTATTTTGTTCAAGTTGTTGGACAGTCAAGAGTCAAGATAGACAATTACATCGCCCTGGATGCCGCAGGCATACAGGGGCGATAGTACATCCCCACAAAAAGTTACTCATTTCAAAATACAGGAATAAAATCAAATGATACATGCATATATGTACATGGAGTTATAAACAACTCCTACCATAAGTCTGGAGACGATTCAGTCAAGATAATTTGAACAAATTGATGAAAATCTGTCGCGGTTTGCTCGAGTTTCTCTTACCGGGTGTCATTTTGAATAAGTTAGGTGAAATCACAAATGTTGACGAATAAAAATTCCAAGGGATACAAATCTTACAAATTTCACCTGATACCTTCTCATGCTATTTTGCAAGTGTCACGCGATAGTGTCACATGCTTCGCTCATTCTCGTGCTAGCCTTTGCCTAACTCGTGTGACTCAGTTGACATACTTTGTGGTTATGACGTGCGTGGTGACAAAGTTAACGTTAACTTAATGAAAAGTGGAGTTGGAATTCTTCACCAAAGTCACCTTAATTCTCACAACTAAACTTCTTCGAAGATATGTATAGAAGTAGAAAGGACCAACAATGAAAGTAAGCACTTTTTTAAATGATAGTTTTAAGTGTGCAATGTATTTTTGACGAGGTGAAAACTCAAAATCGGTGACCGTATTTGGGTCACAGCCCGTTTAAAATACATGTAACGAAATGCGTACAGAAAGCGAATGGAAGTATTGTAGCCCCTAAATGGCCAACTGAGATAGTTAACACTGCTGGCTGTCTAGGAGCTAAAATACTCTCAGTAGGTTTCTGTGCAAATCTCATTCCTTGTATTTTACATGGAAGTAGTCCAAATCTGGTCACCGAATAGTAGGTAATCACCTCATCATTTTACTCTTAAAATGTCACTTTGCGCTTACTTTCTTCTATACATATCTTTGATGAAGCATGTCTACAGGAATTAAGATAACTTTGGTGAAGAATTCCAACTCCACTTTTTTGGTTGCTATTAACTTTTTCACTGTGCGCGATAATAACAAAGTATTTCAATTGACGTCAAATGAGTTCGGCAATAACAAACGCGAGACTGAGCGAAGCGTGTGACCTGGCTTGCAAAACATAGCATAGGACACTTGCAAAATGTAGCATAGGAAGATATCCAGTGGAATTTGTAAGATTTGTGTGCCTTGGACTTTTTGTTCGTCAGCAGGCATGATTTCTCTTAACTTCCTCAAAATGGCACCTGGTGAAGGAAGCTCAAGTGAACCGCGACTGATTTTCATGGATGTATTCAAATTATGTTGACAAAAATTGTATCCAGTGTCATGGTATGTGTTAATTATAACTCAATATGTTTATATTCATGTTTAATTCAATGATATTCATTGTATTTTGACACGAATAACTTTTTATGGGGTCAAATATCCCCCTATGCCTGTGACGAACACGGTGATGAAATTGGCCAGTGTCAAGACTGGTGGAGTTGATAAAGATGAATGTAGTATCTGCTGTGTGTTAATTTGGAACTCTGCTCAATTTTTTTAAAAGCAATTGGGTGTTATTTTGTTCAGAAAAGAATTTTTGTAATTATTGGCCGTCTTCTTATTTATGACCCACATAGGCCACCCTGGATTTATTACATAACAACACTAGATAAGAATCTGACTCACCATGCTGCATTATCTGTCAAGCACTTTTGTAGCCTTGTTTTAGAGTTCCACATGCTCTTCGTCATCGTATTCATTGCAAGTTTTTTTCAGTCGCATTACTCTATTCATCCTTCCAATGCCAACAATGTATTACTTCTGTGCTGCAGTTCTAACGGGAGAAAGTGAGACAAACTCGACAAATACGGTTGGACGCGTGTGTTTAAATTTTTTTGCCTTCCCTCCATCAAACACAAGAAATTGCGGAATGAGTAGATAAAGAAAGTTTGTTGGTTTAAGTTTGAATGCACTTTTTCGAAGATACTTTGTCAATTACGGCACTTTTAAACGGTTGAAATCAGAAATATTTCCAAGGCCTTTCATCCTCTCGACGATTTCCAACATTACCCGTGGAAATGTGCCGGATATTCCAAAATGAAACCAATGAAAACAACATGCTTTGTTCTTACCTCCAAGATGAAGGAGAGTTCTATTGCTGTGTAATCCGAAATGTCGCTATTGTCAATTCTTCCCAAACCCAGAAATCGCAAATCTAACCTTAGTAAGCGACAGTTGGAGGCCAATTTTATAACCGAATGTGGTCTAAATCAAAGTGGGGCTTATAACAACCTTAACCACATGCTGAACTTTTCTTCCAACAATATGTTCATTAACTTTCTGTGAAGTTGGTTTTGGATCAAAATGTTACTTGCCTAGTAGGTGATGCATAAATCATGTATGAAAATACTCCACTACAGGTACTTGCTTAGAATCAGTTGTGGATCCGTTGGCGAAACAGGGCCTAGTATTTAGTAGTTTATAGGATGCAAACCTTAAAGTAACCTATGGTGTAAAAATTCTCCAGTTTGGACAGTGAAAAATTAATTTTTTGTTGAAGGTCAGAGCTTGTCCCAAATTTTAGAAATGGGCAGTATTTGCCGTCCCAAGTTAAAAAGTCGCTGGAAAGACGTCAAAATTACCCACTCCGTCTATGTGAAACACATTGTCCAAAATTTGAGAAATATTGCGCGATCGCCAAAATCGCTGTTGTCCCTAATTCCAGAATCAATAAAATTCAATTTTGCAGGGGTTTCCATTTCTATCGACTGTACCTTATTGGAGAATTTTTCGTAGAACAAGGTTATTTAATTTTGTAAAGACGCAAGAAACTGTTACCTGGAGTTTCTGTGTAGATTTCACCACCACACAGCATATGTGTCTCATAGTATGTTACCATAGAAAAATCAATTTAGCATACAATTACACTGCATGTTATTAGTCTGTAAGGCATCTAAGTTTGTGATCTCATTACTCTCTTTAGACTGAGTTTGAAAGAATTTATCTCAGTCGTTATCTACATATTATCATAATCTTATGTTTGCTTTCTAATGCTTGGCTACCTGGATGGTATGAACTTGTTATTCTGTAGTCACGCCTGAAGCAGGCTTTATATGTTGCTGTTGATGACTTCTTATCAAGGGTTTCAGAGTAGAGATTTAGTTTTTGGATCAATTTACTTTGATTTGTAATGAAGTAAGTTTCAGTAGGTCAGATTTGGATTACCGGGTATTTATGTGTATGTTCTCCACATCTGAAAATCTAAACAGGTCGCACGCGTAAAAACTGCAACGTGCCGGAACCGCGCGGCGTTCAACGTTCTTCATAAGCTAGTGAGCAGTTTTTTGTGCACCTTATTTTTACCCACGCATTGTAATAGTAATGCACAGTGGTGCAAACAAATAACTGTGTTTATTCAACTTTTTATTTTTAAAAGTTGGACTTAATTTACAAACATATCACGTGTCATAACCCATTTTAGTCAATGACTTTGAAATGGAAGTCTACAGACGTGTTTGATACAGTATGGGGAAATGTTTTAGAATATTCAGTAATTGTGATGTCAATGTCAACTAAGTACAAAAAGTCCAACACAGATGTAAACTTTTCCTTCTTGATAGCAGAGTCTACGTTTTCCCTCAGTCTGTAAGTGTAATGTATTGCACAGCATTCTTTTTGTCTGAATTCGATGTTCTGAAGCTGGTACAAAATATTGAACTTCTGCGCTGCCATAACTGTCGTAAAAAGCTGCACAATATGCGAGTCCTCCCTTATGAATGCAAATTAGGTAGGGTAAACAATTTAACAGAACAATTCATGTGCGTTTTCCATCTACTTGAACGGGAGTGTTAGGCCTGTTGATGACAACCAATATTTCTAAAAAGATATCAATTGAATTATTAAACGCTTGCCACTATGGAATTCCCATGATTTTCAGGATTGTCACAAACTCATTGTTCCAGATGAAAACCATCTATTCTCAAGTTAGAGCGAATTGTATTCATGTGTATTGCCGTTGTCTGACGTTTTCAGCAAGCATTCGGTTCACCGTTCGTGACACGGATATTTGCGATTCGTTAACCAAGCCCGGCAATATGACCACCATCCGGCCCTGGATTATCTGTCGTATCTTCATCTGAGTCAACATCACTATCTGAAACATCTCTAGGTTTTTAAAATAATCCTTAGGCTGACGACATTTCTAAGTATGTAGAATGCGCATGTCAATCAGTAATGGAAGCCAGGATAGAATTCACTAAAGTAAGGACCAAGCTAGGTAAACAAGACTCTGCGAGATTACGCGAGATATTACCGCTTGATTTCAATGAGAGCACGCGATTTTGGCTGCAATTTCTCATCGTGAGACACATATATTTTGAACTTTACTCAGTGACGTCACCCGCTGTCCCACATCTCGAAATACTCCCCCGAAACCGCAAACGTCATGCACGGCCACTATCGAATTTGAGTTTGTGAACGGCTTGCCAGATTTTTAAAGGGAGTATGCGCCACAGATATAATGTTCGTGCTGCCAACAAAACTCCTTAAAAGGCAACGAGATGAACTCGGTCAATCTCAATGGGCCGGTGGCAACAAAAGTAACCAATAATATTCATCTAAGTGAGAAATACACAAACAACAACCAATGAGAACCATCAAAAGCAGTTTCATGCAAATGTTTTGGAGACTGGTATCAGTAAAGTCTGTGTCGTGGGGCCCACGTAATATGGAAAATGTGCTACGAAAACCAAAATTCTGGCCTCCCAGAAGACGGCCGTGGCATAAACTGCTGCGCAATGGTGTCTTTGTGTCTTTGCTGACAACATATACTTCGCAGAACTAACCACCGAGTCTTAATTATTTTCAATGGGTTATATGATCAGTTGTCCGCCGAACACAAAAAGGTGACTACAAAAGCAAATAGGCCTAACGTAACGACC
The DNA here is from genome assembly GCA_002633005.1 of Phoronis australis. Classification (NCBI taxonomy): domain Eukaryota; kingdom Metazoa; phylum Phoronida; family Phoronidae; genus Phoronis; species Phoronis australis. The sequence goes on along the minus strand of NMRA01000106.1, from coordinate 701,096 downwards.
AGCGACTTTCGTGCCGGACTGCACCTCCAGTGAGCAGGTAGTGGATTAGGCATATAGGTAGCACTGGGCCTTTGTTTAAATTGACTAGTTACTCCGGATGAATTGAAAAGATAATTGAGAGATTATTTACTTGCCACGTTACACCATAAATAGTTTCATTGGGATATGGCCAGTTGCTGTCAATCGTAATTTGAACCAGTGAAGACCTTATTAACGACGACAACGCTTTTTTACAAAGTAGTACCTATATTTTTAAACTAGTAGCGGGATTTTTAAACAGGACGCTGAATTTTTAAACAGGACGCGGGACATTTGAACCGGACGCGAGCTTGGCCAAACAGGACGCTGCGACACGTTAAAAGTGGTCGTGGAGAACACTGCAACTGGTTTGTAATTATCTGTATGGTCCTAGGTCTCCTTGATTTATGATATTCTGGAATCATTTCAAAATTTATTCTCTTCTATTCTTTAACTACTTTAGGGGTATATACCATGATACTGGGTTCTCCTCTATTTCAGAGGAATACTAGCAACTCTGTGCTTGGGTGAATAAACCCTTCTGCCAAAAATCATATTCTGACTTAGACCACTTGCCGTTATAATATTGGTCCCATCTTGCTCCTAACTCCAATTAGAAAAGATTTCTAAGCTTAAAAAGAATTGAGCTTGTATTGCTCGAGACCAAGCTCATGAAATTTTCTTGTCAAGACCGATTAGTTTGAGTCACGAGAACAATATGGCTGCCGGAGGAACTCCAGCCATTTTACGACCAATTTCAATTAAGAATACATCTCTGTAGGAGCAAATACTATGCCTGTAAAGTTGCTTTTGTCACTAAAAAATAGTTTATTGTGTGTGATCAGATGTCCACATGAAATGTAGTGTTCAGTAACACTGCTCAGAGTACCCCAGTTAAAAATTTTTTTTTTTGAAAATTACCTATCTCAGATCAAATTGAGATTTTTTCCTCGTCATTTTTAAAAATTACTTTATTTTTCTTAGGTTTATAATCATATTTTCATTCACAGATAATTAATCTTGATGAAATTTTGAAGTTCGAATCATGTTGTCATTGCTGCAAAAAATCAATTAAAGCATTTCGTGCTATTTCTGTCTAGTGCGCTGCGTTGCTATAATTTATTATAATCTTTTACTGCGTTCCTCCATTTAAATCTGCTGTCATCTCTCCATAGAATCCCTAACGCCAGGTTATTGATTGTGATACTAATGCGAGCGCTCTCCTTCGCCTACCTATGTTAATGAAATGTTGCACCGTGTATAATGTATGTTGTCTCTCCGCTGTTCTACGCAGTCATTGATTTATGCTTGTGATTCAGAACTCGTCCTCACTGTCTTTTCCAGATGAAACCGTACATTTGCCGTCTCTCGATTGACAAACTTTGCCAGCACACATGAGCTAATGGTAAGATTTAGATTTTATTTTATTGGAAAATCCTAAGAGATTACTGCAAATGACTGTTTCATTATAGAATTTCCGTTTGCTTTGGTTAAGCTGTGCGGTGAGCGGTCACCAGTTAAAATATAAAAAATTGAGTTATTTTAAATTTCATTTGATTTATTTTTGTTCACTCTCTAATAAAAATAGATTTGATATTCAGGTCTCTCATAATCTGTTGGAATTTTTTATTTTGTTGCGTACGTATTATGAATGGCTTGATACTATCCCTCATACCAAACTGGGCTTTGATATCATTTTTTGAATAAATTTCTCGTTGCTTTCCAAGGTTGTGTGACTTTGGCATCATGCCAATCTTGCGCGGAATCAACTTTGTTAATCTTCAAACGTCAGATTCAGCCCCTGGGTTTGTAAAAACTATTTTGACACGATTGTTATGCATTAGTTGTGTACCCAGACAGTAATAAGTAAACAGTTTTTGCCTTAATTAGGAAATGCTGATTCACTTGTTTGGTATCAAGTGATTGGTCAATAGCGCTATGGAAGACAAATAAAAAATGTCAAGTTTAGATTTGTCTCCCAGACAAGAGAATTATTGAGGTCTTCGAACAAGTTTGACTATTGTTAGAACTGTTCTGTGTGTGTTTTTGCTGTTGGCATTGGTGTTTTCGCAAACAATTTGTTCTAATTTGTTGAAATCTTCCAATGACATCTAGTTGTTGAGTCATAGTTATCAATTTTTTCTCCTGGAATCTCAAGGTTTGCTTGTACCTTTCTCACACGTCGTCTCCCAATCTTCAGCGGTACCATATTCACTGTTGACAAGTTTCACGTTTTCACAGGTAGAATTACCCCTTAATAATAACACGGATATGTAGGGATTGGTAAGGACATGCCGCCAACTGGGTTGGGTATTCGGCCCTCCTGGAAGTCATCTCAAATGAGTATTGTTTCCTTTTAGGTTATGGTTTAGTGTGGGTATTTTGTGGTGTTGTCTGGTATTTAGGAATGAAGTTGCAACCTTCTGCAATAGTAGTGATGTGCCCATTTTTCCAGTTGCACTGCCATTTCAATTGTTTAGATTTCGGGTAAAAGTCACTTACAGGGGTTCGGATTTCGAGAACCAGTTTTATTTAATGAATAACGGGCATCAAACTGGTTCCCAAAGTGCGGACCTCTGAAAGTGACGAAGCTGGATTTTGAATGGCTGCATGTTTACAACCGTTCTGTAGAGACTACAGCAGGCCTTCATGCAGCGTAGGTCCTGGCCCTAATGTAGCGGCCTTGGCAAGGAGCCCAATGTATCATTTGGACGCCCTGTCAATCAGAATTTCTCCAGTTTGGACACCCACATTGAAAGATTACTAAGACTCCCAGTTAATCAAAGCGGGAAGTTGGCCCTTTCAACTCCGAAAGAAATATACAAAGTATTTAAAATGTTACAATATTCAAATTATTTTCAAACTATATGGTGGACCTGTCAATCATTAGCATGTGGTTAGTTGCCAGAGTGTCTGCTTTCAACAGTCTCAAATGCCACTGCCATTCTGTACTTTATATAGGGACATGGACCTTGCTTAACTCCAAACTGGTGTTTCAGAGCTGTAATTTCATGTACTTCATCTTTTTTTAAAAATACCAAAAGCAAAATAAATGTCATTATTTTAATAATATGATGTGCCGCAAGAATATCCCATTTAAAATGTTTGAGTTTTCGCCTGTTTCATGCTTTTCTATGTGCGTCTAAAATGGAGCAGCAGCGACACCTGTTGTCAAAATATAAACCACACATAATCTTTGCATTTTTCTTTTGTTGGTAACTGCAGCTTTGATGACTCATTGTACAGAATATAAAGCTAGTGAAGTTGATATAATAAACTTTATAACAGAATTTGATTTGAGATGACCAAAAACAGTGCACTCATCGTTCAACCAATATCTGTAATACCCGTTTGGTAAGCTATTTGGCTGTTTTCGTAAATTTAAACATAAAAGTCTTGATCAACAGTTTTTTAGTACTTAAAAAAGCCCAATACAAGGGAGCTGTTTTTGTAAACTTAGGTGTAAAAGCCTTGTTCAACGCATTTTTTAATTGTAAAAAAACCTCACTGTGTGCGTTGGGGGGGGGGGGGGTTACTGGTGAATGGGGTGGGGAGGGGGGGGTAATGCGGCGTTGGAATCATGGACGCCCTGGAAAATTGGGAACCCCATTTTGGACACCCTATGTTCGAAATCCTAGATGAAGCCCTGGACTACACAGTGTGTTGGTTCATGTTACTGTTTGTTGGACATTATCTGTGGACATCATTATCCACCTTCTTTGGCACTAAATGAATCCAATCAACCAATTGAATTAGTTGTGGAGTTGATTCAGGGGTCATAGTTCACGATAATGAGTTGTGTGAATTAACTTGAGTGATTGACTTCTTCATCACTAGTGGTGTACTTCAGGAAGACGTTTTACAACATTATGCATTCGTTTTGTATTCCCTTTGTCATTGCTATGTACAATAATTCAGTGTTTTAGTAACAAAGATTTGTCTTGTTACTTTTGCTGTTTTGAAAATGTAGTGTACTTTTATTTTATTATGGTCTACACTGTGATGTCACAAATGTAGTACACACTGTTGGAATAGTGCCAATTTTTTCTCATTTTGACGTAGAATTTGCTGCAAATCAGATGCAGCTTTCAGGTTCTTCATGAAAAAAGTGAATATTGAATTTCTCCTTTGCTCCGATTTTTGTGTAAGTTACAAAAATGTATTATGAATGAACTATGCTCAGTTAAAACGATAATCTGGGGTAACGTTATTCTTGTGCGTAATAAGCTTTTTAATATTTCAAAATTGATTTAATCGAGAAGATGTATTGTCTTTTTCTTATGTTCACTCAACATCAAAATTTTTCACCAGAGGATTGAATGATTATCTGATACTTTGTTCCTAGATTAGGGCCAGCATGTGAGTCATTGTCCAAAAATGGACAGTTCACCACGAAATCTAAACAGTTGCCTCTAGTTGAGGGAATGTGTTAAAACCTATTGGAAGTCTGGAAGAGTCATAGGTCTTGTCAACCCATTTCATTTTGTGCTATGTTCGTAGGATGATTGTCAAGTTTTTGTTTTCAGTGTTTTTTGTCACTGAACCCAAAGTTGAAAAGCTTCTCCGTGGAGTATGTTGAAAACAGACCTCCATTCTGTAAAATTGTCTAATGCATTCTGAAATTAATTACAAAGTCAGGTCATGCTATGCTACAAATTCTCCAGATTGGGACAGTGAAAAAATTATTATTTTGCTCAAGATCAGAACTTTTACTGGAGTTTAGAAATCATAGTACATTGGCTGTTCTAAACTCAAGAATTATGAGAAGATGAATTTTGCATTTTGTTACAAAATCAAATTCATTGTCTGATATTTGAGAATGAAATGGTGAATGCCAAAATTATCCATGTCCCGATCTTCAGAATCAAGAAAATTCAATTTTGGCTTGAATATGCTTTTTGTTGAGTCACAATTCCTGAATAGTTTTTTTTTTACAATTTAGCTAAAAGCTTGACATGACATACAAGTGTACTGAACCAATGACGATGTTTAATTTGTGATATACGGTAGTACAACGTGACTCATATCCTGCTTTGTAATTAGAGAGACTGAGTAACATAGTTTATCTTTTCTGCATCAATGCCCTGTTTGTGTCTTTCAGTTTTTGTGTCCAGCTCCAGTGGAGGTAAAATGTCCCGTGGGTGGTTGGTTTTGCTCTGACTGTTTTAACTTCCGAATGTCTATATTTTGATCAGAGATAATTTGATGCACTTGAGCATGAGCGGTTTGTTCTAGTCTTGCGTGACTGAACATTCTGTTTTTAACACAGGTGGTTATACATTTAATTGTAATTCAAGGTATTTATATTTTCCAACCTAGGTCCAATTTCAAAAATATGGGAAATCATTTTACTGTCTTTGTTGTTAAATAGTGCAAGATGATGAAACGATGTATGAGCTAATGCGTTTGTTTGACCTACTATGACAAGAAATACAAATATTCGATTCACAAAAACTCCAAAACAATTGGAGGACTAGTAATTTAAAAAAAAATGATAGATTTATGTTCAATTATTTGTTCATACTCAAATGTATGAATTTAAAGATTCTTGTCTTTGAATTTCAAGACTGAAAACCTTTGTAATTTCAAGTCCATTTATGAATCTGAATTATTTGTAATTAGACAGAGGTCATTGATGCAGTTAAAGTTAAATGAAACAATCTGACAATTAGTAGAAATCTTTCAGCAAGGTCAGTTGAAGTAACTTTATCAATATCTGGTACTCATCACTGAATGAAAATCAATAGATACTGAGGAAGTACAGTACATGTGTATTGAAGTAAGAATGAATTGTAATCAAAGGTCTGTAACTTAAAGGGCTTGTTTCATGGAAACTTAAAGGAAAGAAATTCAGTCTTCTGCTGTTGAAAGCTAGTTAAAATTTTCTGAAAAATGGTTAAAATTTGCTTTAACAGAAGAATAAAGTAACTGAGGCTATACGTGTTTGGCATAAGACAAATTTCTGGAAGTCTTAAGTCACTTGTCATGAAACAGACCTCAAAAGTTGTCAATTAATAAAATTTGAGTGCAGGGTTCTAATTCAGCACAAGCAGAATGCACCTGGTTTGGGTAATTTTGCTTGTACACTTGGAAACAAGAAGTACCTAGTAACCATTTGTGTTCAGTGTTTTAAACGTGTGAAAAGCTTAGGTTCTTTGGTTGGCTTCCGTGTTTCAAAAGAGCATTTTTCTATTTCTTGTTTATTTCTGGTACTTTTCGTGATCTTATGGTTACCGTACGTTTTTCACCAAACATACTTCTCAAAGATGTCACGGTCTTGCACCTTTTCAAATGCATCTCACTCTCATGTATCGTGTTGTGGATCATTCATTGACCCTTGCAGACTTTTATGGACGTTCATTGATTTCTTCTTCACCCACACACACATGTTTACATATTCTGTTGCTGACTATCTTTTTCTCATGTTTTTACTAGCAGATCAAGTATTGATTAAAAAAATGTCCTGATGTAATAACTGATTGACTTTCTTTCTTAGAGGAAAATC